>NW_019380055.1:286460-312697 GCF_000648655.2 Copidosoma floridanum | reverse complement strand
AAAAAAAAATTAGAGTAAAATTTAGTAAATTTTTTTTATTTTATACATAAGCAATAATAAAAAACATGAATAGTAATTTTATATTCATTTGCAGCAGTGAAATAAAGCAAAAAATAATCTTAAATACAAGTAGTAACAAGAACGAACAAAAATTGCTCGGCAGCGTGTCTTGAACTTGAATTTTTCAGATTCAACGCGCGAGCAAAAGAGTAAGTCAACTCGACTACGACAGCTACGATTCGTGAAAGCATTAAGTTGTACGTGAGCTGTGAAAGTAGGCGAGGCTTCGGTTAAAGGTACGGTAGGGGGAGCTCTGCCTCCACTGCCTGGCAGTACCTGCATGACGTGGAGAGAGTAAAATCGTTTTGCGCTTGCGCAAGAACTCTTGGTGTTAGCATCACTGAGTACAAGTCACACATAACATGTTCACTACATTTTTTTTTAAATGTCAAGTATTATACCCTTTAGAGCCATAAAAAACTGTGTTACAAAGCCGAAAGTACTTGTATACATTTTTTTTCTTGTTTCTGGAGGTATACAGAGCATGAAAAAATTTGGTTTGAAGGTGTGGTTCGAAATTTAATTTTTTTTGTGACGCAAAATGATCAATTTGGATTGGATTTCCTATAACCTAAGATTTAGTTAACCTTTTTACCCATGTACTCGTAGTAGAACCATTCGAAGCTTTATCAACTAGATGATTATTTTCCGGTCGTTGAGTCTGATTCGCTTTAAGGATAGCTTGTCGCACAATACTAAAGAGTTTGGTAAATTAAATTTCAACAGTACTATTAGATTGGAAGTTATGCTTACTAATTAATTATGAATAAATTGATTCATCATTAATATATTATAAATGACTTAAAATCAACTTCAAATCCTGCAGATATATTTTTAAAATATTGACTATTGTGATAGAAAAAGCAGAATTTGTTATTTTACTGTACTAATTTAGATACTGTACAACTTTCTAATAAACTTAGTTAATTAATACTCAATTGCATCATAACAATTCACATGTTTTTACAAGAAGCATGTTATTTTCTGGCAAGGCAGGTTAATACTACAGAGTAAACAGAAAAGGTGATAACTGTCGAGCAATGTGCGAATAATAAATAAGCAAATTAAAAAAAAAAGAATAACTTTAAATTTAATAACAGCGAATCATTTAAATCAAGTTAACAGCTTAAAAAATTATTAGTCTATGTTAATTTATTCATTTTCAAAGTTTCTAAAAGATCTAATTTTACTGCTTTATCAAAAACAAAAAGTACTTTGAAGTTTGGGTTTAAACTATGACCATTTTTTATTAGACAATTGGCATAGTTTAAACTATCTAAACATTTAATACATAGGGTTTTAGATGTTCGTTCATACGAGACTAAACCTGTCAACCTCTTTAGCCAATCTGTGGTGCCACAGGCCACCGCGTCTTTAAATACGGCACACTGTCGAAAGCAGCATTTGATTCCACGTTAAGTCTTCGCAATAGCAAGACCGTATAGTAATACTTCCTCCTGGACACCACTGGAAACACTTAGTGTGGCACACTTCAGTTCAGCACTATCTCTCACATCGACAGCACGCACTACGTCCTGCGGACCATGCTTCATCCTAACGAACACTCTCACACATCTTAATATCTTGTAGTTAAATAAAGATTTTCTGTTTTATACACTGTACACCTCAGGCCTCTTTATTGTGCTATTTTTTGCCCTCACCTCTCGGTTTCCTCGAACTCGAAAAGCTCGCCATTGTTCACCAAAGTGGTGACCCCAAAAAGATATTTATTCTCTTGTTTAAAACGATGCCAGCGAGCGCATCTACGCCTGTTTTCAGTACAACAGTGTTAAGTGCGGTGTCAGTACGTGAAAATCAGGCAATGCTCGCCTCGATTTCCAATTAACGCTTCTAACAAAAAAAAAACAACAAAAGAAGACATTTACAGTCTGACTGCAAGCCGGTAACCGCCATTCCCTAATGCTAGGCATAACAAGTCTCTCTCTCTTTCTCTCACTCTCTCCCGTGCCCAGCGTCTGTTTCCGAGAAGTGACACTGACGCAGATAAAACATAAACAAGTGACAAAGAGTGAAATATCGTGTCACATTTTTTCTTTTTTCTCGGCAAGTGCCTAAGCAGCCTAGCGTGGCTCCTCCAGAGATAAGGTTTTGTGACACTACTCGATATTTCGATACCATGTCGATACTTTTTTGTAAGTATCAATACTTTTTATTATACTCTTAATTGTAAAGAATTATCGATGCTTTAATACCTATACCGAGTAACAAGCCTTTATAAATGCATTGTTAAATTCAAATGAGAATAAAATCATTTCAATTAAATTAAGAATGTCAGTTAATTGAAGATGTACTTATACAAAACAGTACAGATATTACATGTCTTGGGTAGTCAGCTGACATAAGTTTTGAAAATTATTTTTTTCTATTTGACCAAGAGCTGAGGACCAAGAGTAGTCGAAAGTCTAATACAGACGTCAGAACTACCACCATAATTGAAAACCTCTCGACTCGCAGAGATTTGAAATATTTTTGTCATATTTTATTGTGATAAAGAGTTATCTGATTAATGCAGTAATGCCGTGTAGTAGAAAATAGAAAGTTTTCAAAATAAATGCCATTTGCAACGAAATGAGAATTTATCTTCAAAACGCGGCCACCCATCAAGCTAATGATGGTACTAGCAACAATGCCAACGATAATGCAGGTGTTAACGAAATTACTTGTAATCTACATAGTTTTCAGAAGCACGATCCAAAAGTTCGTATCCAAAAGTTCGTATCCAAAAGTTTGCAAAACTTGAAGCCATTATTGTTGTGAACCGTATCCGTTTTGACAACAGTAAGTACCACCTGGTAATCAACATCTTAGACACATACGGCGTCACTGAGATTTCAGATGTCCTCTATAACCTGCCAACCGAGGGTACATATGAGCACCTCAAACAAGAAACTCTCTCATGAGCAGCAAAGACACATATTATATGCAATCATTTCGACAACGTGTTTCCCATCAAATCCAAAAGATCTTTGCAAAAATTACTAAGACTACATGAGTTAAGACATTTTAGGAGGCTTGTGAGTAACGAATCATAATCCAAAGATAGAATTCATACCAAAAGTGTATAATAAAACAGTAGTATTAATCGAAGACATATATTTCACAATCATTAACAAGAGATTGATTCAACTTGGTGCATGTTAACCAAATCGGCCCGCAAATGACACTTTCGATCGGGAATAGCAAGGCAAAATTTCATTCGATGTCTATAATTTAAATACAGTCGTTAGAACAAATCTTCTAAAATTACTTCCGGAACAGCGCATAGTGTCAGGCACAATATTGCAAAGAATTGACCATCAACACAGTGGATAGTATTTTGTATAAATGACAAGTAATACAGGAAAAATATTTTTAATTTCACTCATTCCAGCAACTATCAGGTTAAGAAATAAGATCGTAGTAGCAAATATCATCTCTAATTGCGAAAACTCTTCTGGATAGCAGTGAAACAGTCCATTCAGCACTTAAGTTGTCATTGAACATGCATCCCATAGATACTCCAACATGCAATATTAAACATAATTGTGGAATAGGCAAAATCACAAACAATCATATGAGATGAAGTTACTGTGGCACACAAAAAGTCATTGGAAGTGCGAGATCAAACTATAATTCGAGTAAAAACACTTAGCTCTTTGATGGCGCACTCATTTTATTATCTGACGATGTTCGGCAAACTCTACCAGTTATTCTGCACGCAACACCTGCTGATGAACTCAATGCACGTATAAAATCTTCAGTTCTACAGAGATTCATTGAGAAATTCACATTACGAACGAATATGCGTGTTCAATAACAAAGTGATGCACGTGACGATTATTTTGCGATACTATTGTTGGATATTGGAAACGAAAAAATGGCAATAGATCGGTCCACACACAAACAAAGATAAAGTGATTAAGAATGTGAATTATTAAGAAGTGATTATTCAAAATGAAATACCAGACGAAGCTATGACTTACATGTCAACTGATACTGTCATGAATCCTGACGATTTTGTCAATTATTTAACGTATATTTTGATTCACTTGATTTTCCAGGCATGTCACCACACATTTCAAAATTGACTATTGGCGTACCAATAATTTTTCTTCGTCGTATAAATTTTTTGCCACTTTGCAATGATACCCGACTTTCAGTAAAAGGAGTTAATAAACAATATTATCGAAACCACAGTTTCGAATGGAAAATTCAAAGGTAAAGATGTGCTGTTGCCATAAATTCCAATGATTCCAACAGATATGACATTCCAATTCAAGCGGTTACAGTTTACAATACGACTCAGATTCATAATGGCCATCAATAAAACGAAAGGACAATCCCTGCCAGTGTGCAAAGTGGAACTAGAAAATTCTTGCTTCTCACATGGACAACTATACTTGGCCTGCTTACGCAGTGGAAAATCATCTGATTTATTCGTAAGCCCACCAGAACGAAATACAAAAAATTTTGTTCATCCACAAGCCCTCGAATAAATAAAAAGAATCAAAAATATAATTGAAATTAATATACAGTCAATAAAACTAATTCAAATGTTGTTTCATTTAAGAGTGGACGAGATAAAATGAATAGTTTACCTCTGCAATCCATTTTCTTAAAATCATTCATTTAAAATCATTGGTTTTAAAAATCTCAAATTTTAACTTTTCATACGTTACTATTTTATATATGAAATAGAAAGACTTTTCTTTTTATCAAGAGTACTAAGGATAGGCGGGCAGAGCACGCAGAAAGCGGAGCCTACTTGTGTGTGTGTATGTAAAGCCTATTTCAAGGACCCGCAATATTAGGGGTTTTAATGATATCCTCAAAAATCCTAAAGAATACATTGCAATCATTTAATTGTTTAAACTGATACAGTGCATTTTAAAATAAATGTAATGAATTTAAAAAAAAAACATTTTTAAGGACTCAAAAAACTTATTTTCCCAGAACAAAAGGTTTAATGATTTTTGAGGACATGAATATTCAATGTCCATACATTATCCAGGACTTACATTTTACATCTTTCGGAAATTTACATTCTTCAGGACCCAAATATTCTTATTTCAAGGACTCCTTATTTTTCAAAAGATTTTAAAAATTAGAATTTCAAGAACTAGTTATTTACAAGGATAAGCATCTTTAAGGACAATATTTTATTTCTTATAAATAGTTTATTGGTATAACTTTTTTTTTAATATACAACATTTTTAAGCGTTTCGTAATAATTTATACGAAAACTTAACTATAAGAAAAAAATAGCCAACAGAAAAAAATAGTCAAAATTAGGACTTTATATTAAATTGCTTGGGAAATACTTAGTTATTATTGTAATTTATTCTGAAGCTAAATAAATAAGAAAAGAAGAAGCATAATATATTAAGTGGAATATTTTATTAGTTAGAATTCAATAAAATTGTAAATAACAAAAGAAGCAGCACTAAAGAACCATGTAAAATCAAAAAAAGGAAAGAAAAGGTATATGGACACTTTTATTTTACAAGTCCTAACACTCTCTTTTTTTTGTTTTTTCTTTCCCCAATATACAAACAAATAAATATTCGGACTTTCTGCTGTTCTGGAGCCTGTGAGAGAGCGTCAGACTGTAGTTCACACGTTTTGGTTTCAAACCGGAGGCAACATTAAATAATATTAATTATCATTCAACAAAAATTGGTAGCAGAGCGTATTTTGTGGCTGTAACTATTTGGTTGTTTACTAGATGTTCTCTGAGGGTTACTGTTAGATGTATTGTTGGCGCTCGTAACTGAATTGTTACGCATGCGCAACAGCAAGAAGACGAGACGCAGTGACGCTGCACTTCAGCGTCAAGTAACTACGGTTTTGTTCACTCTTGCGCAGTCAGCCAGTCTGTTAACACACGCATACTCTGTCTTCGCATTTCCTGTACAGTTTATCCTACCTTTTTCTGTTCGTTGAGTTACTGTAATTAAGATAGTAAAGTGTTGAGATAGTTAAACCTTAAGATAGTGTAAATAAACGTGTCCAAGTTTAATTCTATATTTCGAGTATTGTATTTTTATTCGCCAAGTCACCTGCTCAATCCCATACTGCTAACAGTTACTTTTAAAGAAACAATAAGCATCATTCGAAAAAAAACATGTTAATGAATGACGTGTAATATAGTGCAGTGTGCGCGGACGCGTATATGCTGTGCCTTCGCGAAAGGCATAGTATATGCAGTATTTTGTTATAACTTATAGAAAAGAGAAATAAATAGATAATAATGCAAAAGTAAATTAACGGTAAAATAAACACGAAAAATATACTGCTACAAACGAAAAAAAAAGTGAAAATTAAGATAACAGTAGAAAAATTGAAATAGTGACCTCTTATACTACACACTTATGAGACAGAACAAATACACTATTTTTATCCTGAACCTACTAACGAGAGCAGTTCATCCCTTTAGTCTTGCTTGAGTAGCACACATTCTCTAACCAAGATTTGCTAACCAGAGCGGTCTATCTATTCCAACTCTGAATCTGCTAATCAGACCGGTTCATCCTCATTAATTCTGCTGAAATAGTGGACACTTTTCACCCTAGATCTGCTACTTAAAGCGATCTATTAAAATAACAAATACATATACACGAACATGTTCGCACTTATTATTATTAGTTGCAGAAGAGGAATTCTCAAAAACGGAGTAAGGATTTAATATAATCTAATAATTTTGCTTATTTAAATACAATTGTTCATAGAATTATATTCTATAAAATCCCAGACACATAATTTTGCGAGTTATAAGAAAAGTAAGAGAAGTAGTAAGAAATTGTTTAGACAGAAGCTAATAAGAGGAAAAAACGTCCTAGAAAAAAGATTGGAATTAATTAATAATTAAATACAAAATTACCATAATTTGAACAAATGAAACAATAAATTATCGAAAAATAAAATCAATTATTTTAAAGCAGAAATCAACAAACAATTCGACAATTTAATCATCTTCGTCGTAAGGTAACTTCTAAAATTAAAAGAGAAAAAAATAAATGTCTGGGAATTTACTAATAATTTGAAACTTACCATAATCTCTTCTTGCCTTATTCATGATTCATGGCACATAAATTACGCGTTGCACATACAGAACACTAATATGGGTGTATCAATATTGTCTACTGTATTATGCATTAGGCCGCAGTGCATGTATTTTTAAAAATGTATAAACGTAGTAAAAAAAAAAAAAAATTAAAAAAAACAAGGTGCAGACAACTATACTTCAGGAAAACCAGTGTTGGGTCCATCAAATTACTTCCAGATGCCAAGAGATATAGGCGTGCATCAGTATGCAGTATGAAAAAAAAACTCTCACTCTTTAATTAAGTCAGAGAGATTCCAACTGTAGGATTGGAATTGTTGTATGCGACAGACTGCACATAGCTGTGAATATAGTTGTAGTGTGCAGCACTCATTTCCTACCCGGTATTTAAGCACACACCCTTGGCTAAAACGAACTATCAAGTATATGCCTTTTTATACATAATACACGAAATTCGCGCCCCTAGCGTATTCAAACATAATAAATTTATATAAGACGCAGACGGAGTAAACAAACAGAACCGAACACGTAATATAAGTAAGCATTTAAGTACAGTATTAATACACACAGTATAATTGGCATTACGGCGTCAGCGCCTGCATTGTAGAATACTCGCATTAATACGTAGAAACACAATCACAGATCCATACACTATTAACAACAGGTATGCTAGTCACTGGCCGAGATGAGATACAGTGATAGCATATTTGAGCACTCTAAAAGGCGGATACTTTCACTCGAGGCAGAGAGAGATTTCTAAATCACGCCCTACTATATAGTGGCATATTAATAAGGATACATAGCTGTACATGCCACATTAGAAATCCCTGCACCGTATACTCCCTTGCTTAAGGCAGATGATATCATACAAGCGCACTTAATTCTACTCTCTCACTTTAGTGTCTGGGCATATATATATATATTACACTTATCGTTCCGTCGGCAGACGTATGCGAATAAAAATTAATGCAAACTTATTGCACATGCATGCACCAAACAAACACTCATATTAAAGACATACACACACACACACACACACATATATATATATACATGTATATATATATATATATATGCACAACGTACGCCCCATACATTGGCTTAGAAAGCTCAGACATGCCTTCTCTTTTCCTCCCGCGAGAGCNTCATAAAGTTAGGTTAAAACTTAGGTCTTCTACCTAAATGTCAAGGATTTCACAGAATATTTTTCGGAAAGAAACAAAACAAAATGATAGTATAATTTCTTTTTATTACACACACTTAAAGAATATAGGATAAAAATAAGTAAAAAAAGGGAAATACGCACGTAATGTAAATTATACAACTAAAAAAATTGTCAATGAAAACGATGATGCCGATATGACAGTAGCTGAAATGCTGATGGAGTCCCTCAATGCCAACTTCTTATTTCAGCATGCAAATAAATCTATCCCTATATTCGATGGGAAAAATATTCCACTGAAGGATTGTATACAAGATGTTAGAAATGGAGAAAGCTGGGTCAGAGATGATCAAAAAGATTTATATAAAAGAGCAGTAATGCAAAATCTACGAGGTGCCACACGCATAAGCGGAAGCGGCCAAGATTTCGAAAACATCGAAGCATTTACAACCCGTTTAAAAGAAAGGTATGCGACAGGAAAAACCGTTGCTTATTATCAAACTCATCAGCAGAAAGTGCGCCAACGACGAGATCAATCGGTAAATGAATATTATGATTATATAAACATACTGCTGAGTGGTGCTGAAAAGGCCTTGATGGAACATAAGGGCAATACATACAACGCGAATATAACCCCGACAAAAGTTATAGCCTTAGACAAGTTCATAAAAAAAAATAGCACCTATGATAAGTCAACAGGTAGATGCGAAAGAAGCTGCTTCATTAGCCGACGCCTTCAGTTATGCGTTCAGATTGGAAAGCCGAGTGAAAGCGAGTATAACCGCGGATAAACAATACCAAGGACTACCTCGTAGTGATTTTAGAAATCATTTAAATAACTCATATCAACAGCAGACAAGGTATCCTGATCAGCAATTCTCATCTCATCAAATAGCACCAAACAACAGATCGACAATTACAATCATCACGCTAACAGGCAGTATTGTAATTATCAAAATAATAAAAGACAAAAAATGAACATAGCAACATAATTAAAACCGTTCACATCGGTAGGCGTCAGAGACTTGGCGTATACGACAAGCCTATAAGTATAAGGTTATCAATCCTAGAAGGGAAAAGTTGGTCTATTACAGTTATGCTTGATGATGGCGCCACCACAAACCTGATTAAATTAGATCAGTTGCACTCATATTTACGTGCAGAGACTAGTTAAACTATTAATCTTACCGGAATTACACCTCACCCAGTTTTAACTACAAGAAAAACGTATGTGACTATATAAAGAAAACCTACAATTTTTTATGGAATCCCTAACGATTTTCTGATCAAAGATGGCAGTCTATTGGGTCGAAACTTTTGTAAGCAACGATGAGCCACATTATCGTATTATCACGATACTATAGTATTGGATAATTACGTTATTAACTCCGTTTCTCTTTTAAAAACTCTTGAAAAAGAGAGCGAGTGCAAAGGGATGAAAAAGAAAAAAAAGTAATAAAACATAAGAAACAAGCACAGAAAAGTCAAATTTTAGCTACCACCCTTAGTACTAACAGAAAGACAGAGTGCCTTAGAGATAAAATTGACCAAAAAAAATTTAATGATGAATACATCGTAGACTGGCCCAAGAAATCACACATACCTAACTACGACAAGTCTTGATATGTAAGAGCTGATTTTTAATTTCGAGATAAATTTGGCAAATTGATTTTATCAAAAAGGGGTGATAGTTTTATAAAGCCCACCGATAATAAAGCGGATGAAAGTGGGATATACAGTGAAAATAATACATTAAATGACCAAAATACACTTTAACCCTATGCCATTGAACAAAGTAAGAGTACTCTTAGTGTAAAACAACATTGCATTAGTGAGGAACAAGAAAATACTAATAAGCCAACTAAATATACGATCAAGGCTGAAACACGTCAAATAGTAAGAATTAATTTGATTAATACTAATTTAACTTAAGATAACTTACCACGAGTCGACATATTTATAGCATGATGACATGCATTTAGGAGAAGGAATAGTAAGAAATGAGAATGGTCAGTGTAATATTATGGCAATAAACACTAATGAAGATGATGTTACGGTTGAAATGGATCCAAGAAAAATTCTTCCCTTCAAATATATTGCACCTGAATTTGACCTTGGTACTAGTAGCGAATATGAGAGACCAGTTAGCAAAAATACACAAGATAAAATAAGAAACCTAAAAAAACTTGCGTGTATCGGTCACTTAATCCTGAAACAACGAGACCAAATTTATCAATTGATCTCCGAATTTCCAGGAATCTTTTTGTTGCCGAAAGACCGTTCACCCTGTACTAATTTTGTTGCACATGAAATCTCGACAGAAAATAACATCCCTATTAATACTAAGCTATGCCGTCACCTACCGGTATATAAAAAAAGTTTAGAAGAACACGTAGCAAAAAAACCTTAACGATGGAATAATTGAGCCCTCGTGATCACTGCATGATACACCACTCTGAGTAATCCCAAAAAAACCTCATACCCATGAGAATTTAAGATAGAGGATATAAATTTATTTTCAAGAACCTAATAAAAAGACTATTAATGAAGCATATCCATTGCCTAACATCGCAGATATTATGGACCAGTTAAGGTGATCCGTATATTTTTTAGTTTTGATTTAGCAAGTGGATTTTAACGAATTCTCATGGTTGAAAATAATAAGTGTGAAACAGCATTTACGACAACTCATGGACATAACTACTACGGACGAATCCCCGAAGGTTTAAGAAATGCACCTGCCCCATTTTAACAACTAATGGATCTCATTTTAAAAGGTTTATTAAATGTTGAAATGAACGTGTATTTGAATGATTTTATTATTAACGCAAAAGATCTCGTAGATCATGATCATAAAGTTAGGTTACTTTTCGACTGATTAAGATCAGCGAACATGATACTATAGCCAGATAAAGTTAAATTTTCGAGAGAAGAAGTAATATTTCTTGGGCATATAGTAAGTCAACGAGGAATTGAGCCATACCCTGAAAAAATACAGGTCATTAAAGAATTTTCCCAACCAAAAACCAGAAAAAATATTAGACAATTTTTGGACTAGCAGGATACTCTAGACGCTTTATCAAAGATCTTTTAAAAAAAGCTAAGCCATTATTAGATTTGTTGAAGAAGGAAAAAAAATTGGAATGGACTGAAGTGCAAGAAAAGAATTTTTAGGTACTAAAAGACCATTTTGATACTATGTTGATAGCCTATTTTACAATTTTACGACCTTAGTAAGTCATTTAATTTGACAATAGATGCTATTAGAGCGGTATTAAGTCAAGAAAAACATGGGTTTGACCATCCTGTTACCTATCTTTCAAGAAATCAAAATAAAGCCGAAATAAAGTATTCTATGACTGAAAAGATATGCTAGGCTGCACTATACGTAATGTATCAATGCCATTCGTATTTATAAGGAAATAAATTTGTTCTCATAGCTGACTATGAGCCATTGATTTGGATGCATAAAAAATAGATGCGGGTCAGCGTTTAATGCACTAGATATTCAAACTAACGGATTATGAGTACACTTTTAAATACAAGACAGGAAAACTCCATACCAATGCTGATACATTATCTAGAAACCCAGTAGGACCATTTTTTCATGCAACAAACAATATAAATAATAAATAACCATTTATAAGAGTAATGAAGATGAGTCAAAAGAAAATAAAGGAAAAGAAAAAAACAGAATTTCAAAGCCAGAGAAAAGAAATTGTAAGAACATCCAATTTAAGGATGATCTAACCTAAAACATTGCCAACAACTTTGAAGAAGACAGAAGGAGTAACAAAACCTAGAAGAATGACCAAATCAGAATCAAATTCACCTAAATTAGTAAAGGACACTGGACCCCTTAGTTCCAAAAAAAAAAACAAAAAACGGTCTAAGCTAGATTATCGTGTGATTGCACAATGGATTTGAACAAAAACATTTTTACAACCACAGACATTAGGTACATCTCGACCAAAAGTGAGGAAATGCCACAGTTATCAGTCAATTACTAACCTTGGTGCGTCGTCAAGGTCAAGATTGTTTTCTAAAAACGATCCAAGTAATACTGAAGAATTATCAGGAAAAGATACACAACCACCAATATATGACCCTAAACGAAGTGGATTACGATAACATCTGACGAAAATGAAAGTAGATTTAAGTACAGATACTGACTCAGACTTAGACGCAACAAATACTGAGATCTTTGTTACACACATTTCACTTAGTTAAGGTTTCAACAACGACGTTTTTGAAGACCAACCTAAAACTACGACAAATAATATTGACAGGTTAATATTGTATCAAAAAATACAAAAAATAACAAAAAAATTTAACTTAAGTCTTTAAAAACATTCAGCCAAGTCTAACAACGATAATAAATCCGAGCAAGCTGATACGGACTTTTTATCAGTAACCAGATTTTCTGATGGAGATAAGCCGGATCAATAAAATTTAAGACACATTAATCGAAATGGACACCTATGTTCCCGATAATTTTGATGATTCTGTGTTAGATGAAAAAATTAAAAATTTATCAAAACTTACAATAAACTTGGAACCCCTTTTTGATTAAGATAAAATTTTAAGAAAATGTATGACGAACAGAGAATTATCAATTAACTCTTGTATTCAAGAAAATACACCCTTAAGTTCTAGTACACCAACGCACATAAGTACTTTTATTATTGAAAAAAACAGACGGTCTAAAGCACCAGACTTGAAACATATAACAGAAGAAACCCTGGATAACTTGGATAAAAACAACAAACCAACTAACTGCAATGCGAAAAAATCAATAAATCGAAGTATTGCACCTGATTTCATGCTACGATTGGACTTTTATCATTTTTTACTGATTAGTCGATACAAACAACAGTACGGAACGGTGCATGTAAGTTCACATCTGTCTTGAGACTGTTGAGATCGATAGGTGCACTGGAGTTAAACTATTTGAAATCGAAGAAACCAAAAGTTGGCCAAATATTAATAACACCTTATGGAAAACATAATATGTCAAAAGTTATTAATAAAACATTTACCGATTTAGTTATATCAGAAAGTTCAAAAAAAGCTTTTAAATCACTAAAGAAAATATTGTTGAGACAAAATCTTAAAACCTTCTGAATTTCAAGAAGGGGAGATCTTACAGACAAATTAGAACCGGGATTGATAACAGGGGTGTTATTAAGAACTTTTGATAAAACACCTATAAGAATTTCTGTTTGTTACGGTACAGTTGATGTTCCGAAAATTAAAGTACGTAATGGAATAATACAAGCACTACATGACAGCCCTGTTTAAGGACTTACGGAAATTAAAAAAAGTTATCGGAAAATAAGAGAACGATTTCATTGGCCTAGAATGAGAAATTGTATTTTCAATTATGTTCGTAAATGGAGCAAACGCCAGGAGAAGAAAATTAAACAAATGAAAACAAGAAAATCCTTGGTGCTCACAGATACACCTATTAAAGCTTTTGATAAAAGTTCCATTGATACCATCGGTAAATTGAGGATAAAACTAAATGTCAATTGCCGTTTGGTAACCATACAGTGTAATTTAACTAAGTACATCATTTTAGTCTCTGTATCAGACTTAAGATCAAGCACGCTTGCCGATGCCCTTGTACAAAATCTAATATAAGTTTACGGTGCGACTAGATCAGTTATATGACACAGTCATGCTACATTTATGTCTAATTTATTGGCACAACTCATCAGAACCCTAAAGACCAATCATCTTACTACATCAGCATATCTTTCTCAAACAAACAGATCATTAGAGCGAAGTCATACTGCCTAGCTGACTTTATAAGAACTTATTCTAAAACTTATGATGACTGGGACAGCTTAGCTACATTTGCAGCCTTCACGAACAACACGAGTTTATATGCAGCAACAAATTTCACTCCCTATGAATTAGTATTTGGAAGACTAACCAAGTTGCCCTTAAAGATACCTTAAGATGAAAAGTTACAAACCTATGCATTGTATTTACAAGATCTTTTTAAGCGGCTTCAAGAAATGCAAATTGCGGCAGGAAATCAACACATAAAAATAAAAATGCAAGCAAAGACAAAATACGATGAAAAATAAAAGCCTCTACATATTAAGCAAGAAGATTACGTTTGGGTAAAGAAAGAAGTGCGTTCTCATGAATTTGATCGCTTCTATAATGAACCCCTAAAGGTTAAAACAGTTTAAGAGGGAAATGATGAGTTACTTGAAAAAACCAATGGTGAAATTATACGCAAACACACAGATAAATTAACACTAGTTCCCCCATAATAATATCATTGTAAGAATTATATTCTCTATGTCTCCCAGAAAAAACACAACGATGCGGATTGTATTGGTCATTTCAATGACAATAGTGCTTGAAGGTTGCGTAGATTGAAACTATGTTAATCATGGCAACTGTAACGTAGAACTACTTAAAACGAATCCTAGAATATACTATGAACGAATCGTTATAACAAAAACTAAGAGAGCTAATTGGAAGAGTATTACATGACTGGATGTTAATAAATTTATATTGGAACAAACACCTACTCCAGAATTTGTATTGTATTGCACAGTTTGGTTATCCTAATTGCACCTACTATATGGAATTGAACCTCTTGAATTTAAAGATAATGTTATCTTCCACACGGGCTCCCACAATATTAATTATGTTTAATAGTGTTGCTTTGAGGTTTGTCAATCGCATTATCTTCACCACCCAGCATACGAACAAAAAGACTGACACCTTTTGGAATTATTGGAAGCATCACTAAAGGACTTTTCGGCTTAGTCACAGAAGACGATATCAACGTTACGAACACTAACATCAACAATACACATACTGATGAGAAACAGTATAGTTAATTGTATAAACAGAATAGCCATATTTTTGCAGCTGCATTCAGAGAACTACTATTCATTAGATATCGTAGACAATGATGAAATATAGCTGTATTTGAGCTTCGCTACATACTGTAACGAAGAATCAACAAAAAGAGTCTTCGAAGGACTTGAAATCTATGGGTCGAGATATTCCCACAAAGACTGTCAAAAAAAAACCGCGAAAAAATTACACATTCGCCGTGTGGGAATTTAATGTATGAAAGCGTCTAAGAAGTGCACAGTCTTTTGTGCAAAATACAAATGAAGTTGAAAAAAACTTGTCCATCATGCCAGAAAGATATTAACCTAGTAAAATACGACTGGCACTACAATCTATGTCTTGAGGCGGGCGTTTCGGCAAATCTTGATGGGCTTAATAGATTGGTAATCAAAAAAAAAACCAAGGACTAAAGATAAAAAAGAAGACACAATATAACTTATCACAAGTCCAACTACCGTTGACTCAGATAACTTTACTATAAACATTTGCCAAGGACGGCAATAGTTTCAATAAGGGAAGGCCATTAAGTGACGACTTGCGTAAATAACTAAATTTTAATTTTTTTATTTTATTTTGTTTTACATTTATTTCCCCAATGATAAAATTTTATGACCCTTGAAGGAGTCAAACTTAACAAAAGTCGTTATCTCATAAAGCTGACTGTGTACTTCGTGGCTCTTGGAAATGTCAAGTGACAACCGAAGCAAGCCACGAAACCTTATCATATAAAATCAGCAAGTACCAGTCTCATAAAATGTAAGACAAAGAAGTTTTATTTAAAGCTTCGTGTAAAGTGCAATTCTTTGCACGGCGTTTTAGTTAGTAGCTTTCCACCACTTATCGAGTGTGGTTCTTAACTATAAGTTCAATATTTCAATCCAACTTATTTTAATTAATCTATAAATTCACAGTTATAATGCTTGATAAATACATAGTCATCATTGTAATTTATTGTGAAGTTGAATTAATAAAAAAAGAAGAAGCATGCCAGATTGTGCAAATTATTTTATTAGTTGTTATCTAATAAAATAATTAATAACAAAAGAAGTAGCACTGAAGAAGTATATAAAATAAAAAAAAAAAAGAAAAGGTATGTCAACATTTTTATTTTACAAAGCCCAACACTCTCTTTTTTTGTTTTTTCTTTCCCCAATTTACAAACGAACAAATACTTGGACTTCCTGCTGTCCAGCAGCCTGTGAAAAAGCGTGGGACTATAGTCCATAATCTTCGGTCTTTAACCAAAGGCAAAATTAAATGACATTAATTATCATTTAACATTAAGTTCTACAAAATTAACACTTTATGTAGAAAAGTTTTGTACAAGCAAGTGAATAAGACTGTTCTAAAAATACAATCAGTTTCAAAATTGCCACTAGCTATTTAAAGGACCGCTTAATAGTGATATAAGACTCAATGTTGCTGTTATTCGTTTTGTTATGAATTTCAAAATACATAAAAAAAAAATAATAACTTAACATTGCAATCAGTTGATTAGAGCAAAATATGTGGTAATGTTAAGTACGTGCTAGCCTAGATGACTAACTTTTAAAGGGTTTCTTAACTTGAAATGAAACTTAAAACACGTACCATACAATTCAAACCTCTAAAATTCGTAAGGAAAAACTGTAAAATTTATATATTTAACCGTTATTGACTTGTTGACAATTTTAAAAGAAGCAATTGTTTAATATAAAAGGAATATACGTGAGATCGCAAAATTGAGGTGTTTTAGTTAGAGCATTTTACTAGAAATTATTTTATGAACTGTGTTATAACATGATTTTTTTTGTTAATTACAGCAATGTTAACACAATAGACCAGATAAATCAGAGCAAAACTTGATAGGTCGATTACAGGTCGATAATTAAGACATGCTTCTATACGACACAACAAAGTAGAATATTCAGCGAAGGTAAGCGTTTGCTGTTCAATGACACAACGCTGATGATGTTTTATAGAATTGATGGCAGCTTCTCACAGTCCTCTAAAGTGTGGGGCTGAGGGAAGGCTAAAATGCCAACGAGTCCCAATATTCAACAACTTGGAGTCAAACGATTCTGAATCTTGAAAGGATCTTAATAATTTTTTTAATGCTGCGTTTGCTCGAATGAAAATGGTGCCCTAATCACTAAAAAGGTCAGTGCAGTGACCACGATGTGATAAGAACCTATAAAAGACTGCTAAAAAAGTATCAGCAGTGTAGTCTTCAACAATCTCTAGGTGCACCACTCGTCTTGCCATACAGATAAAAATGATAATATAACCTTTAAGCGTACCCTTATCTCACGTTTTAGGCAACCCCACCATGACTGGGCCAGCTAGATCACCCCAGTTTAAGAAAAGGGGAGGCTTGGCAGAACACGAGAACTTGGCAACTCACCCATAAGTTGGATTAAAGGGCACGCATTGTAATGACAGCATTGTATGCAATAATTTATTTCAGTCTTAACGACTTGTCTACCTCTGAGAGTCCGAAATTTTTATCTCAAAGTTATGAATGTCAATTATGTTTCCCCATGTAAAGTTAGTCGATGGTAAAAATCGATAAGATGAAAAATAACATTATCTTTATCGAATAAAATTAAAAGATGTTTGACGTCATATCCAAGTAATGAGTTACTTAACGGTCTTTCCGCCCTGATGAAGTCGTTCAACACAACGGGTGTTCAGGATGTTAATCTACTCGAGAGAGGTAAAGGAAGCTGTTTCTCCAGAGATAGCTCTAGATTCTTTTCAAGAATGATGAGCTCAGTTCTAAAGTGACTTTGTTGCTGTAAATAAATCAAACGTAAAAGGGCATTTCTTAATTCACCTGTACTTAGGTTTAAAGTTCGAAAAAATGTACTATTTGCTTTTATGAAATGTCAACTAGCTTGTAGTGCGGGTCTAGTGTTATTTGTCACGAGGCACTTGTCCAGGTCAGGGAGTTGGCTGGTTTTGCCAGTAATCTTATGATAGCAGAGAAGGATCTAACGCAGTAGGCCATAACTCTCATAAGGTTCTTCCAACTTAAACTGCCTTTAATTAAATCCTTTAGCAATAACATCGCTAAACTTTCATTTTCCTGGTGTGCATTAGTATTCACATGAACTTCAACCTAGTCCGTTATTTGACTATCGAATTAATTTCAAAAGCCGGGTAGACTAGATAAAGTTCATAAAGAAGACTGGGTCCCTGGAACTACAGCTGCTGCTCAAGCAACTGTCCAGGCATAATCCTACGAGAAGCCACATTTTGTTTTGACGAAACATAATGCCAGGTGAAGGTTGGGACTAAAGTGTGAATATCGGATCATATGTTAGCAATAAAAATCAGCCAAGAAAAGGGTATAGACTTAAGCCAACACAGAACGTTCTTATAATCAGACCATAATTTCAATGCTACGCTGTCAAGAACAGCTATATCCTGGAAATGCTTTACAAGCTTAGACAGTAATTGAGCAGCGCACAACTCTAGAGTAGTATACTTGTTACCTTCATTGGCGCAACTTTCGTTTTAGCGATTTGCAAAGAGGCGTATACCCAATAACCCTGTCTGACCGTGCATATATACACGACCACCGCGTATGCATTTTTTGACGCATCGGCGTATCCATAAATCTCAATCGTTTTCTTCACGGGAGAGTACAAGTTTCAACGAAGGATCTCGATTCGATTCAGCTTGTTCAGTTCGTTTAACCAACTAACTCAAGTTTTTAGGATATTAACTAGTAACGCTGTGTCCTAGGTTATTTTTAAAATCCAAAGGGACTGAAAAAAGACCTTATCAAAAATTGTTGTAGGAGAGGCTTATCCTATCGGATCAAAAATCTTAGCGAGTTGCACAAGTAACGAGCCCTTGGTCCATATAGTGTTGCTTGTAATGAGAGTTATGCGAAACTGAAAGACATCAGTGTCGGGATTGCAACTTATCCATGACACAGAAATATTTTCATCGGCCTCCATTAATAACTTGAGATCGTTTGCGAGCACTCCCATGGGCCAATCAGACAACAGCGAGAGAATGTTTGATGACCACGTACAAAATTAAAAGCGACCTTTTTTTAGTAACTCTAAGAGTTGGTTGCATTTGAGCCGGGCTTCCGTCTCAGTGTGATCACCGGACAGACAGTCGTCAATATAAAACTCCATACGAACTATCTTAGTGGCTAAGAAAAATGCGATTTCATGTTCTAGCGCTAATTATCGGAGTACTCGAGTGGCTAAGAACGGTGAACTAACTAAGCCATAAGGAACGGTCGGCAGTAAATAAACAGTGATAGGCGAAGATGCATTAGGTCTCCAGAGTATGGCTTGGTACCTTTGATCTTCATGTTGAAAAAAGATTTGTCTGAACATTTTTTCAATGTCAGGAAAAAAGACAAGTCGATTGAAGACGCCATATAATAATAATATCAAAGAGACTTGCAAGCAAACTTTCACGAGTGTGAAAAATCTAATTGAAAGATAAGCCTCCTATCAGATTAGCTGAGCCATTGAACACTACTCATAGTTCAGTAGCAGTATTGATGTCTTGAAGAACCCCGTGATGAGGTAAGAAACAGAGAGCTTTATCAGAATTATCTACAGGTCACATGTGTCCGAACTCTACATACTCACGCATGAATTGCGTATAAGCTTGATGAAGTTTGCCGTTACTTAGGAATTTGCATTTCAGATGCTTGTACATAGCTAAAGCGCTTTGGTATGATTTTTCTCTGTTCATTAAGCTCAAGCGGATAGCCTTTAAAAGATAAGCGTACGAGAAAACGGCCTGATGAATCACGAGTGTACGTGTTCATGAAGAAATTCGGACACTGTAATTCATTTTGACCGAGCTTACATTTTGGAAAAGGAGGTTCCATAACTTTCCAAAACCTTTGCATCCATTCCTCTAAATAAGTAAGTTCAATATTTATCAACCCAAGTGAATCTTGGACAGTACTACTCAACTTAATAAACGTGAGACCCAATAATAGCCGACCCAATTTCGAGGAGGAAACTATGGGTTAGTTACTTATGGGTATCACCTTTCCATACCTTGTTATTTATTATAAACGCATGAGCAGCATCTAGTAACATGTCGATTTTACCTAGGGAGTGAAAGTCTGAATCTACTCAAGTCAACCCTTGAAACCTAGTTAAATCTAACAAACTGCAACCGGTAGGTGGTTGATAAGAAAAAATTCTTGAAACAACCGGAGCTTTAACTTCGCAACTAAATTTAGATTTAAAGTAAGATCCAATAGTCAAAATGACTGAAAACTTAAAAATAGTTGACACCAGTCCACCAACACCAAAGAGAAAGATGCTAATATTCCTATTCTTTAATTTTATAATGTCAGCAAGAGACTTAGATATTAATGAACTCTGAGAGCATTGATCTATCAAAGCACGCACAAGAAAACGTGACCCATCAAAACTTGAGACATAAATGCTAGCAGTGGCAAGAAAGATTTTGAAAGACTGTCGCAGACTAAAGGACTGTGTATTAATGTTGAACTGAGAAAAATTGTCAGGATTCTTAAAATCTACCTTTTCTACTTCCAGGTTGATAGTGTTAACCAACTTTCTTAGTGTGTTAGTTTCATCCCTGTGGAGTAACGTGTTATGTTTTAACTTGCAATAAGGCCATCGTTTGTGAGATGTACAGAAATTAATACTATGCAAATCGAAACAGTCAAGGCAAAGGCGCTTATTTTTCAGATGTTTCTTTTTGTCTTTCTATGTTAGAGCTTTAAATTGCTCACAGTTAAACAACGAGTGTTTTTGTAAGCAACAAAGGTAAAGCGACTTGCTCTCATTACTAGATTGGTGAACAACAGAAAACCTATTAGACTTCAAATGAGGATTACTAGATCTAAAGGATTGCTATTTATTTTCAGATTTTTTTTGGGTATAGGTTTTCAATGTAATGATTTGTGTAGTGAAAAAGTCGCGTAACTGTTGCAAACTGGAGGGGGGAGAGGGGTGTTAGAGCTACCGAGTTGCTTATGTTGATTTCAGTTTGTTTGACTATCGAACTTACTAATAGTGTAAGCTATGAGAAAGTCAGAGTATCCGACAGTCCTACCAAGAGATATCAGAGAGTCAAGTAGACTCAAAATTTCGTTTGATATCCCTTTGCCTTTAGCGCAACAGCCATTTTTCATTGGCTGACAGTCCAACATCGAATATGTATAGCTAGCCACTAAACGACGATTGTCATCATAATATTATAGTAAAGCTTCCCATGCTTGGATGTAATGTTCCTTAATCAAAGGAATATTCTTTATTAGATCAGAAGCCTCATCCCCTTTAAGTATATCTTTAAACGTTAATATTTAACAACAGAAGGGACCTCAGCTTTTCAGTGAACTAATGCTCTCAAGATGTATCAAAAACTTTTCCAATCCTCGTATTTATCTGTAAAGTAAAAAATACTAATTACAGGAAGCGAGGTCACATTGTGGAACGCTATTAAAATTGAGATTAGTTCCCGTACCAGGATTATTTATTGCAGTGTCAAAAGACATCAGATAATTGTCGTACTCACCACAAGCTGAATAGAATACATCCTCGATTATATCAAAAAATCCCTTAGTGAAATACTCGTGATTAACGTCGAGTTTCCGATTCTAACAGCGCGGAATGATTAAGCTTAGCTATCTCAAATTTTTCTGTACTCTGGACTTGGCCGCATGTCTGGTCATTCGTGTTTGACCTCCTTTCAAAATTAAAAACAAATTGTTTATCTTAGTGTATAAGACTTTGTCTTTTATAAAACTTATCCATATTAAAAATAAGTGAATACCAAGATAAACAGTTAGAGTTAACAAAAACAAAGAAGTAGCTACAAAAGTACAAGCCGTCTCTGAACTTGAATTTACGTATACATTCGTTAAGGATAACGCTAAAACTTATAAGCTAAGAAAATACAATAAACCAATTCTCCAACTTAATACTAATATTAATAAGGTGATTATTAACTAATAAGCGTAATAAAGCTGTTTATTATGATTTACAATCTTAGTCAGAGTAAAGAAACGTCACACATACTTTATTTGGTCGAGCAATGCACGATGTGTGTGTGCTAGTTGACGACGACATGAGCTGTTAGCTACTAATAATGGTGGCTCCTCGTTTGTCCGACTGTAATGGCAACACACGAAAGAACAAGTGGTAGCCCATTGCAGCTACAACGTCAGAGAATCGAGCACCAGCTGGCCCGCAGCAGCAGCAGCCAACGTAGGGAGCACAAGGTGGCCCGCAGCAGCAGCAACTGATGAAGCAAGCGCAAAATGGCCGGCAGCAGTTACAGCTTCAGCAATACGCGAACACAAGATGGCTTGCAATAGAGGCCCGCAGCAATAACAGCCAACCAAGTAAGCTCCAGATGACCCGCAGTAGTAGCAAAATGCCGTCAAAAGTACCAGCACTGTAATTGACTAACTAGGCACGTATTTGTGCAGTCTGGTATTAAGATCTGGTTGTAACTATGGAGGCAAGCCTCACGCTGTATGCGTGTAGAGAGCACAATACAATTACAGGCTTAAAGCAAGCCGAGCGCTGAAAAAGTGTGCGAGAGAGAGAACACATTACTACAGCCAAAGCTGATGAAGAAGATGGCTGACTTGCCAGTGCGTCAAATCTATCTACTCCATGTAGGCAAGAAACCAAGATGGCCGTCTAAACGGCAGCCGTGTGGCTTAAAATGTCAACTCCTCTATCCCACAGATGTGACGCGAAGGACATGTTTGTGAAAGATCGAGTGGACTATATGTGTAATGAGAAAGTGGCTGGATTCTTAAAGAAGGAGGGTCAACAAAGTTGATACACACAAAAATTAGTCCTTCACAACACTTCTATAAGCAATTAAAAAACATTAATTATTTACTGTAGACACGTTGAAGCTTGGTAAAAATTAAACTAAAGGCGCCGCACGGCTCGGTCCAAGCATAGTTCTCATATTTTTAAGCGAGAAAGCGAGGCCGAGAGCTGAACGTATTACATAGTGAAGCTCTCAAGCCAAATGTTCGGAGTAGACCGAAAATCAATACATCGTAAATAGAAGAAACGGTATTTTTGCAGTTTCTTAGAACTAAAGTGTATAGTGGCTCTAAAGTGATCTCAGCAAACCATGATGAACTGCAACCTCCCATCGAAGTTGCACATAACTGTCTATATGTGTTGCTATAAAAAGTTAAATTATTAAAACTAATTTAAAAATCCACACCATTTGAGAATTTTGTCTTATCAATGCTTAAAATATTAATAAAATCATTATTATTTTTAGAAATACCACTTTTTATTATTGTAAAAGGGAAATAGGATTATAATAAGGCTAAATCAAAGGATACAAACGAAAAACGATCAGGGACTATTAAATTTTTGACCTCATCTCAGACTTCGAACAAATTCTAAATATAATATTTCAATTTGCTTATAAACTTTATTAAAAACAATGAAAACCGTTTGTCTATTTGGTAAGTGGGAAAACTAACGAAGCAGACAATTAATCTGGCTGGAAAGTCAACTTTATGTGCCTTGATAAAATCATAAGATTTGGAAAGTTAAGAACTCCCTAAATTCGTAATGTTAGATTCAGAGACCCCCACAGCACAAAAAACACCTCGTCTAACCATTTCTTAGTTATAATTTTGAATAAACTGATAAGATAAAAAAAGACTTTTTTGCACTCAACATCACTTTATTTGGTGTAATAATACTGATCTGATAAAATAGCGAGAGAAGAATCTATTTTCCGGTTATTCGTCTGTCAATCACTATACTAGAGCCACCTTTGTCTGACTTTTTTTTTATTAACAGTGTCTGATATTCAGATTGACTAGAATAATTCTTGTAACGTTACTTATATTTTAAGTTAAAAAATTGCGGTGTTATTAACTTGGAATATATTTAAATATGAAAACAGAATTACTTTCTACCAATATTCAGGCAAAATGCAATAGAAGAGTGTAACTGAAGGAATTTAATGTTTTAACACGGAAGATTGTTGTTACCAGAAAAACAGGTTCTATATGTTAGTTAAAGTATTTTCGATACTCTGTACAAGAAAAATGTGTACTGGACAGGTATATTTGGTACGGGAGTGTACTTTAAAGTACCTTGTTAAGTATAGCTAAACCTTATGCTTAGTACGTCAAAATCCGATACGTGGTACGGGATTTTCCTGTACCAGTTCAGAAAGTTAGTCGGCCAGTGGGAGCATTTATAATGTCAGTATATATATATACGTAGCTGTATACCTTCATTATATAAGGGGCTCAGACATCGCTATTTTAATACTGTATAGTGTATTGAGCCATATGTTGGTGAATTTACGGTATGTAAAACGGTAGGGAAATGGGTAGGTTTAATGATGCTAAAATTCCACCCAGAAAAAAACCTCATTTATTAATAAATAATTTTTGTCCAGAGTGGGATTTGCCTCCGGCCATCAAGATCTGTAGATAAACACGCTACCGACAGAGCCATCATGTGGCTGGTAGCTGTATATGGGGAGAATCACGTCAACTGTCCCAGCGCCGCGGTGGACGGCCCACGCGGGCGTCAAACACGACGTTTTCAACTCGTCGTTTCGGTGTCAAAACTTTGATAAAAAAATTATTTAAAACATATTTTTACGTATTTTTTCCTCAGCTTTCCAGTGGTGGCATCAGTTTTTGGAAAATTTGCTCCCATAACCTCAAAAAATGCACTTGTTTGAAAAACACGTTTTATCTCCATGATCTTCAGCTTTTGGAATTTTTTTGATAGTCTAGATCGAAAGATGAGACATTTTTACGTAGATATCGACAATAAAAGAGAGGGGTTTTTCGTTTTTATAACGTATTTAAACGACAAACGAGACGATGCGAGCCACGGCGGCCGGGCCATGCGCGGCAGCAGTGCGCCGTCTGCTACCGTCTCTCTGACTGGAAGTAAACAAATACACCTAACGGTGACGGTTTGCACTTCGCAACAAGTTTTAATTGATTAATTAAATATGAGTATTTATTATTTTTATGACTTGAGGTTGTGCTATCGTAAGTCGAAGTTTTCGTAGGTTTTACTGCAAAGAAACGAAAGTTTTTTTAGTAGCCAATCTGACTACGAAGGAACTTCCTTGAAATTAAAAAAAAAAATTTCCAGTGCGAAACTGATTCCAGGGACACTAAATTATCATGCGTTTATCCCTATTAAGGATAATAAATTAATGTTGAAGAAAACTTCATTGAGTAACCAGTATGAAATTTTTCCAAAACTGAAAGAACGTAAAACAAGTGTCACTTCGATTACCATGCCTCAAAAGAAAAAGAAAACGAAGTAAAACAACTTTGTTTTTATTTTTTACTTTATTTATGTAAATATCTAATATTCGATCAATATTAATCATTATTTATTTCTTTATTATAAAATTGTTGTGTATATGAATAGATTTTATCAAAACATTTATTATTTATCCGTTGTAAATCCTGGTTAACTAATTGTTGTTTACATCGCCGCTACTATATTATATATTATATAGCCAAACAGACTCACCGTAGCAGACGACACACGGCGGACACGCTGCTGCTGCGCATGGCCCGGCTGCCGCGGCTCGCATCGTCTCGTTCGTCGTTTAAATACGTTATAAAAACGAAAAACCCTTTTTTTTTATTGTCGATATCTACGTGAAAATGTCTAATCTTTCGATCTAAACTATCGAAAAAATTCCAAAAGCTGAAGATCATGGAGATAAAACGTGTTTTTGAAACAAGTGCATTTTTCGAGGTTATGGAAGAAAATTTTTAAAATGCTGATGCCACCACTGGAAAGCTGAGGAAAAAATACGTAAGAATATCTTTTTCAATCATTTTTTTATCAAAGTTTTGACACCGAAACGACGAGTTGAAAAAGTCGTGTTTGACGCCCGCACGGGCCGTCCACCGCGGCGCTGGGACAGTTGACGTGATTCTCCTTATATATCTAAGCATACTTGTAATGAATATTCATCAACATATTCGGATATTTATATGCATGCATATATTGTTTGTGTATTAACTCGCATATTTGTATTGGTATGGATTGACAATCCCATATATATATATATAAACTAATTTAA
>NW_019380055.1:260813-277404 GCF_000648655.2 Copidosoma floridanum | reverse complement strand
AGTCCCGTTAGTCTTTTCTATACGAATTGAACTCAAAAAAGGTTGGAAACTTCCGTTAACGCAATCATAGCATTGTTGGCTCCACTACAACGAGATTTGTTTATCTATGTTACGAGCAAGTTTTACTGAAAACGTCGTTTTTTTTAAATTTTAAAATTAAATACAAACATTTGTGCGGTTCATAAGAATCTTTCTAAATTACTTTTAGATATTAAAGAGGGAAAAGTAAAATCACTGAAAATTTCTGGAAAATTAATAGTGAACGAAGTATGTTTGAAAATATTTAGTAAAAATAACAAATGTTTATTAAACAGTGTAATTCTGACTTGTCACAATAAATACACACTTTTAAAAAATAACAAAGTTTGGAATCTAAGAAAAGAAAATATGACAACTTACTATAGCATAAATTATGCTAAATACGAAGGTGTCGATAAATCGGACGATAACATTTACTTAATTTTCTTATTAAAATACGAAGCGATTCATTGATAGGGTTGCAATTCGTGAAGAATTGCAACCCCATGAACTATTTTTGTAAGTTAAGGCAATAGTTACATTAATAAGAAATTGAAATATAGCCGATGGTTTGTACAAATGCACACGATTAAAGATTAAAAAATTATTTAAATATAATATTGAAGCTGAAATAATTACAGGTGGAAGAAAAGAAAGTAAGGTCTTTATTCCAGGAATAACACTAATTACAAGCAATTCTTCTTTACTACCATTTATGTTGTACAAAAAATAATTTTTATTTACCTTAGCTTTTTCCATGACTATCGATAAATCTCAAGGTCAAAGTTTTTGTGCCTTAGGATTATATACCTTCGACAGCCTTTATTTTCTCATACGCAATTATGTGTTGCATTGTCTAGATGAAGAAACCCAATAAAAGTTTTTATCTAAATTGAATCAGAAAACAAATTTAAAATTTAAAANTAGCTATATTAACATCTCACGATGAATACGCACATTTTTTGAACAAAAAAGTTTTAAATAATATGGTAGGAACATTAGTAACGTATTATAGTATTAATGAAGCAACTCACGAAGGAGTAGATAATTTAGACGATAATATTTATATTAATTTCCATACAGAATATTAAAATAGTATTAAAGAAGGTATTCCTCCACATAAATTGAATTTGAAAATTAACGCTATTGTCATGTTAATACAAAACTTAAACATATCTGAAGAACTTGGCAATGGTACAAGATTACGAATTAGAAAATTACTTAAATATAATATTAAAGCTGAAATAATCACTGGTGAGAGAAAAGGAAATAAAGTCTTTATTCCAGGAATGACACTAAATACAAGCAATTTTTTTTTTTCATTACCATTTATGTTGTACGAAAAACAATTTTCGTTTACCTTCGCTTTTTCTATGACTATCGATAAATCTCAAGGTCAAAGTTTTGGTGCCTCAGGATTATACTTTCAAAAGCCTTTATTTTCTTATATGTTGCATTTTCTGGATGTAGAAACCCAAAAAAAAAAATTCATCCAAATTGAATCAGAAAACAAATTTAAAATTTAAAATATTGTTTAGAATGAATCTTAAGAGTAACAGAAATACTTTTTTATAATTCATTACTATTTTTATAGTCTCTTGCAAATTTTTTCTTTCATCAAAAAAGCAAATTTCAGTACCTTCTAGTACCCAGATTTATGTAATCATAAACAATTCGTTTTTTTTAATATGTTTTTAGATACACCATTATAGATGCAAAATTTAATCAGTGTGACAAATGTAACTCAAAATTTTTAAATTAAGAGTGTCTATCATCGCACGAAAAAATTCACAGAAAAAAATTTTTTGTATGTGATCTGTGTAGCATTATAAAATTAGACAAGAAAAACTATTTGCATCACACAAAGTAATGCCAAAGCATTGAAAAAATTTTAAGTGTATGAAATGCGAAAAAGTTTGAAAAGAAATCATCACTTACTGAGACATTTGAAAAGTCATGAAAAAAACGTTAAAAAAAATATTTGTCAATATTATGGGAAAGGTTATGTAAGAGCAGAGTACCTAAAAAGACATTTTAGAGTATGTTATCAAAATGAACATCGTAAGTAAGATAATTGTTACAAAATTTTTTGTTATGGTCAAATAAAATTACATGTGAAAATTAGACCACTTGTAACAGTTCATATATAAGGCTTAACGTATATATTTACATTATACATGGGGCAGCTGGGTGGGAGCTGGGGGAGGAGGGGGGAGCCGGGGGAAGCTAGCAAAAAAGTAGGATTACTCGAAAAATGCAAGAAAATGAAAGAATAACTACCTTATTTTCGTGGGATCTGGGGGGAGTGGGGGNAATATTAGACAAGAAAAACTATTTGCGTCACACAAAGGAATGCCAAAACATTGAAAAAAATTTTAAGTGTATTAAATGCGAAAAAAGTTTCAAAAGAAATTATTACTTACAGAGACATTTGAAAAGTCATGAAAAAAACGTTCAAAAAAAATTTTGTCGAAATTGTGGAAAAGGTTATGTATAATCAGAGCACCTAAAAAGACATTTTAGAGTATGTAATTAAAATAAATATCGTAAGTAAGATAATTGTAACAAAATTTTTTGTTATGGTCAAATAAAATTATATGTTAAAATATGACAACTTGTAACAGTTAATATATAAGGCTTTACGAATATATTTACATTATATATGGGGAAGCTGGGCGGGAGTCGGGAGGGGAGATGGGGGTTTGGGGGGGGAGAAAAATCTCGCTCTAACTCTTACGACTATATAATATAGGAAGATATACATATACCTCTTCGCTCTCTTGATGCGTATAAGGGCAAGCTAGGTACACGATAACCCTCTTTGTCCCAGTTAGCACCCGCACAGAATCTTATAACAATCCTAGCTTGGAGGCCGCATATTACTAGCTTGGGAGCTCTGCTAACTTTTCGATCGGGTAGTGATGCTAACAACTAAGAGTGTTTGCATAAGCGCACAATGA
Organism: Copidosoma floridanum; assembly: GCF_000648655.2. The sequence continues at coordinate 274,426 of NW_019380055.1, read as the reverse complement.
TTTTACTCTCTCCACGTTAGGCAGACTCTACCAGATAGTGGAGGGAGAGCTCTCTCTACCGTACCTTTAACCTCACCTAACCCACTTTGACAGCTTACAAATCTCGCATCTCTTGTAGCACATCCCCATAGTACGTGTTCCAACCATTCCAGGTAATCCTCAAAGGTTTTAGTACCGATGATAATATCGTCGAGGTATGCATAAGCATACGGTTCGAGCCCCAGACCGATCACCCGGTCTATGAGCCGCTGAACGGTGGCTGGTGCATTACTCAGCCCGAAGGGTAGTCAACGGAACTATAAAAGCCCCTCCTGGGTACCGTGAAGGCCGTAGTAGGTGTAGCTTTGTCCAGCAGTGGAATTTGCCGATGTGCACTACTCAGATCCAGGGTGGGGATGTACCTGGCCCTTCTGAACTTGCGTAGTATCGTGTCCATGAAGGAAAGGGGGTAAGCATCCGTTACGGTGACGGCAGTCACTTTCCAGTAATCTACACAGAACCAGAAATTCCCATCTTTTTTCCGGATTATTACCACCGCGCTGGCCCAACCACTGGAGGAGGGTTCCACAACCTCAGGCTTCAATATCTCCATGACCTGTGCATGTATCTCTCCTTGAATCTTTTCTGATCCAGGATAGTATCACTGTTTAATGGGTATAGTTATTGCGACCTCTATGTCGTGTTATATCCACGTTGTGCAACCGAGGGGAGCCGCATATTTTACGTATCGATCTACCAGGTCTTGTAACTGTATCTTTTGGGAAGGTGTAACCTCAAGTAGGCCAATGGCCGAAAGTTGTACTCCCTTACCCACCATCAGAACGCTACTTCTAATGGCACTTTTTCTCTGCTCTTTCGGAAGATTAGCGTTCGCTCCACTGGGTTGTGTACCGTTTGGAAAGCGTTAATGAAGTTTGCTCCTATATAACAGTTAGCATCTAAGTCAAAAAGTATGACTACCTCCAATTCCTTACGCGTAGATCCCAGTCTAAGGGGTAGTGTGATAAATCCTAGGATATTAGAGGAGCGCCCATTAGCCATGGTAACATTACCAGTTGAGGGACGTAGGCATCGATCACCGGCACTGGCGATCAGTAGTCCTATAGATCGCCTTACCGTGTGTGTGGAACCGGGGTCGTACAACTCTCGGAGTTTAAAGCCTTGAACTTCGAGTTGTACCCACCACTGGTGGCCATCCTCCCTCTTATCATTCACTGAAAATGTATCTTTTGGTAGCATAGGGTCCTGTAAAGGCTTAGTTATGAAAGGAGACGTAACACCTTTGTTTACGCCCGCCTCGCTTCGTTTTCCTTCTTACGAGGGCATCTGTTGGNTCTGCTCTCTCTGATGACTCTCGCGGATGCTCGTCCTACTCTCCGCGTTCTCTCGATCGTGGCTGCTACAACTCTGCTGGGCTCTGCTCTCTCTGATGGCTCTCGCGGTACTGCTGCGTTATGGCAGTGCACTTGTACAGATGCGCGCGCCCCTCCCGTAAATACGAAAAATCTCCAACACTCCTAAAAACCGGTAAATTATTGGAGATTTCCAAAAACTCGGGAACTGACGCGGCCGCTCGGTGCTCACGCCTCTCCGACGTGTGTCGAGCCCTCGCCCCTCTCTCCTTCTCTACCGTACACACATGCTCACCCAATCATACCACACACTCTTTCAATCCCTTTTTCTCTTCTTCGGTCCTTCTCTCTCCTCTGGCTCGTAGTCCGCGGCACCGAGAACACACATTAAGAATGTGTTGTAAAACGATACATATGTAAAATATATACAGTATCATAGGACTCGGTAGCCGCCAATGACTCGCCCAAAATAAAGGTATATAGTGACGTGATAGCTTCAGCTACCACGTCACAAGCTATTGAAAAACTAGTACTACTATAGTTAAAACTGTACTAGTATAGTTATGAAACCGACTAGTCACAGATTTTTCGGTGATCCAGATAAGTATGTAAAAATGTGAGACTGGTTGCAGAAATCTCAAGACCTGTACGTTATTTTTCTATGCTCATCACTCTTGGTACAGCTTATTTTGGTAACAACAATCTTCCGTGAAGACAGGAAGTTTGAAAACTCATTCTCCTACGCTAACAGCCAGCAAAAATGTGTAAGCACAATGGTCAGTCTCTTTTCGATAAAGAAATAGGTCAAAAACACACGGCAGTTAATACAAGAACGCTTGAAGAAATAGTGTGAGACAAGTAGATGAGTATGTTCTGAAATTAAAGCTAGCATTTTCCAGGATCTTAAGAAGTGACATGAAAGTATCCGTATGAATATTTAAATAAGTAAAATACTTCAAATAAGTAAAATAATAAAGGCTACTTAAAATTTAGAGCCTACTTTTTAACTTACCCCACAAATAAACCAATGTTGTTATATGTAAAGCCTTAATTTTGTTGTACTTAATTCATTGAACTGAATTCACACATCTTTAAGCGTTCTTGTATAAAATACCATTATTTTTTTTAATGGCCATAAGTTTTATTGTAAGATAAAAAACAGCGGCTTATTTTGCAGTTAGCTAAAAGTTAACACCGGATTAGAATATAAATGTCAGTGTTGTCATAATGAAGTTAAGAGGTTATTATTAAGCCGTCCACGTTTTATGTTTTATAACAAATCAAGCAAAGCCTTCAAGAGTTAGTCGTGTAAACAAGCGTGTAGTTGACACAATCATATAATTTGCCCCGATCTACTGACTGCAATAAGAAGTTGCTATATATGTTTCTGTCAAGTACATGCTTGCTTACATGAATAATTTTTGAAAGCTTTACTTAACATATTATAAAACATTAAACTTGTGCGGTTGAATTCTAACCCATCAAGTTCGTTGCGACAAGACTGACATTTATATTCTCATTTATTTCTGACTTAGAGCTAATTAAAAAATTAGCAATTGTTTTTAATCTTATAATAATACTCAAGGTCCGAAATGGAAGTGTATTACTTAAAGTTATTTATCAAGAATTCATTTTATTAACTGTGTGCTAACATAAAATTTTGTAACTAACAGAGACGATTCCTGCATTACGTTGCATCGGGCTCCTATATACCTAGTTATAGTTCTACTATAACTTATTGACAATATATTTTACTATAAATAATCTCACTCTTATGTGATAATAATCATAATCATACAAAAAAATAGAAAAATTTTTTGATAAATCATTTTGGTCACTTACAATTCATTTTGATTACTTGATTGGCTTATCATTTAAATCAAATTATTGTTAGTATTAAAATTTCAATACTATATTATGTCATGACGACCTGAATAAAAGTAAAGTTAATTTTGTATTACTTTTAAAATTTTGAGATCTTCCTATATTTTTTTTTTAAATTAAAAAGTACTTTAACGTTAACTTCGTAAATTTCAACAAAACTTTTTATTTCGACATTTTCTATTTTTTTAACTTTACAAGGTAAAGCGAAAAAGGAAAGTAGTTAACTGATATTTAAAAATTCGGGATTGGCGCGCAGGGGGTGAAGCTCCATTATCATATACATAGTACCTTAATAGTATAGTTATACTATAAAGTTATATGGACAAAAGTGAGTCTCAGCTCTTCCTCGCTCCCCACAATTACCATAGCAACCACTAAGCTCTCCTGTAATTCATATAGTTATTCGCTCGTTGCCACGTGACTTCTGATACAATAACACTTCAGAACACTCCTTTCTGCCCCCTTCCACTCCCCGTCAGGTTTCCAAAGATCCCCCTCACCAGCTCCTTTACCTTCCTTACAAGGTTATACGTATATATAATGTATTAAATGTATATAAAATATTGTTTTTAGAAAGTCAGCACAAGTTAGAAAACTCATTAACACCTTTCTATATTACATAGTGATTTTGAAGGATCAATACACAATCCCCACTAGCCCCATTCACTTTCTTCAGTCCCCACTTCAATAAGCTAAAATTCTGTGAGTCTCAACTTTTTTTTAATTTTAATTTTTGTTAAGCCCCCTTCTACCCACTCAGTCTTAGTCGCAAACTTTAAGTAATTCTCCTTGGCACCCCATCATCTTTTTCAGCAACCTCTCTAAAATTCTATCGGTGTTTACCTTATTTTTGTAAAGTAAAATTTTTGTTAGCACCACGTCAGCCGCTTTCCACCCCAGCCCAATCACGGTATGTTTTTTTAACTATTTATGAAGCAATTTTTTATAAAACATAAGACCTCGTCCCTTATAATCTAATGTACTTTTCTCAATTTTCATTTTTAGATTCAAATTCCTAGGATAAATTGTTCATATTGTTCAACTCTTATGGAAAACGAAATGTTTTATGACTGGACAAATTTTTTAAAAGTAATATTGATGTTCTATCACTCCATGACGTAATTAAAGTTTTTTTACGAAAAATGAAATAATAAACTAACGTTCTACATAAAAATTTTTTTTCTGAAGTTCTAAGGCCATCAATGGTAGAAATTTAATTTTTTTGTTTAGGGGTAAGTGTACCTATCTCCGTGGCACGTACTGAAAATTCCAACTTAAATGCACCATAAAAAATGGTATGCCAAAATTTTTTGGAATATTTTTTTTTTAATCTTACATAATCTCTTACGGAATATTTAAAAAAATTTTATGAAGCAAAAACTGCAGTAGAATATTTTTAAAACTAATAAAAACGGTATGCTGGTAATACCGTGGTTGTGTACCTATTACCGTGTACGTATTACCGCGGATGTATAGGGTTATGTTTACGTACGCTCACCGCGGAAATACGTACACAATCAATTAATGAGCGCGTTGTACCGAATACCGTGGAAAATAATTATTTACTCAAAATATACACAAATATTTCTGTTTGAATTGCATCTACATTAACGTCATTTTAGATTATTAAAACTGAAAAATTATTTTATATGAAACATTTCTTATTTTGAGCAAGTAATCATCAGTTTTTCAAAATCCACGGTAATAGGGCAGAGCACGGAGATAGGTACACTTACCCCTACATATGTTTTTAAAAGTTGTGGTTTGGAATTTTTTAAATTCATCACGAAGTCAATGTAAAGTATTTGGTTATGTTTTAAGAGCAGTGGTGGGTAGGTATATTACCTGAGGTAAGTTACCTAGTTCCTGACGCGATCAGAAACTGGTGAGATACCTCATGACATTTCTGACATTATTTCCGACATTTTGAATTTTTGAATTACAGTAGTTTTCGCACGAAAATCAGTTTATTCTAATCATTTTGATAACTCGTAGCTCCTCAATCTTAAAATTGACTCGCAATTTACGTCGTAACTAAAGTAAAAATGAAAAATATTCAATTTAACGAATTAAACCTATCGCACAAAAAGATTATATCCGTAATAGAAATCTAAACAAAATAATTAGATTCTGATTTGAGTGCGTATTTTAATTACTGACGTTTTTGACATTTCTGACATATTTCTGACGTTTCTGAGAGTTTCTAACAGGTATGTATTATTAATCTCCGAGTGGCGTCGGAAACCTGCTACTACCTAAGAGTCAATCATTTGGCTGATTTTTTATATAAATTTTTAAAACTTAGATGAATCGGGTAGTTATTCAGAAACTAAACGACAGCTCTTTTAATACAAATTAACGTGTGCACCCAATTAAAAGTATAACAAAGGCCTTAAAAAGAGGAAAAGTGATTATTAGGACTTTCCATCTTTTTAAGTGAACAAGTATTAGTAGTAGTAGTAGTACTAGGACATCTACCATACATCGAATTAAAAATTTGAGTGCAAGAAAAATTGTTTTTTTTTATGGTACTGTATTGTGTTGTATAAAATTTTAGCGGTGTTAATAAATTACAATTTTTACATAATTTTTCTCCTAGTTGTAAAATTTTATTTTGAATACTGATTCTTAATGATTCCAAATTGGTTGTCACATAGTTTTTTTCTTGAAAAAGTTAATAACAGTAGCAATAAATGAGCTTAAAGTTTTTCTAAAATAAGCTAGCTTTACGCTTTAGTTTAGTAGGATCCACTAGGTCGCGTCAAGGTAAAATTGAAGCCACGCACAATCAAAGATAATGAAGAGTGGTTACAAGATGTCCCATCGAGTTGTCGATTATCGTAGTAGCTCATTAGCAGTACACCAAGAACAGAGTGATTAGGCGTGCAACTAGGCATCCCGGCTACCGATAACACTCTTCTTTTATAGACAAGCAAAATAAATTGGTTTTTACCCCCACCAAGATAAGCAAGTGCCACAGAAAAATAGGCGTTCGAACCGTCAACGTCTCTAGGAGAATATCGAAAGACGTGTCTAGCCAGAGAACATCCTACTCTAACACTTGAAAGTTTTGTGACTGTTTAACCATGTAGCCTGGAGCCATCACAGAATTTTCTACTTCAAATGCAAGGCAGGGAAGACAGCCCTAAAGAGTACGGGCAATCACAACGGCCTCCTTTTTAGTGGTCGTCCCAGCGGTGAACCTACAGAAAAGGTTTTCTTCAGGCTTACTTTTCCGACTAACAATGAGCCATTGGTTATCATTGGAACGACCTGAAGACGCGAAATTCTTTAGTCAGCGGTGTACCTCCTTTTAGTACGGTCTCCGTTTACAGAGACACCAAGGATGAGAGTCAAGCTACCCGCAGCTGGCCAACCATTATCAAGAATAGTAAGGAATAACTAGAAATTTAATCACTGGCCCTTTTAAGGGACGTTATAAATATTTACGTTTCCTACTTTACCATCAATATCATCGGTTTTTTAAGGGCCACCTAAGTTAAAACAACCTTGAAAACAACTACATTTTTACTAGAATTTTCAGAAACGATTCGTCGACTTAAAAAATATGTAAAGCCTGCCACTATTAAACCAAGTCATTCATTCATTGGCAGACGTCACGAGCGGAGTTGTTTGTTGCAAGGCTGGGAACCCCAGTGACCGATAACCCTGTATTACCCTCTTGACTCTAGGCATTCAACCAGAAATCACCGATCCTCTTCAAGGTCTGCATCAGGAGAACCGAACAGCTGTAATTGAAAAATAAACTTGAGTCAACGCAACAATCTCCAACGGGCAAGCATCATGAACCAATCTCTCCACCTTAGATCACCAAAGCAACTGAGTCTGCAAAAAAAGGAGGTGCTTTAGACACCAACGTCTTCGACTTTATACCAGGAGGCGTTAGAAAAAAGCTCTTTAACAAGCTCTAAAGCCTCAAACGTTGTAGTTTTCCTCCTTCTTAGTGTAGTGCTACAGTAACAGGCCAGAGAAGATCATCCAGACGTAAAGAGGCAATCACGTTTGCTATAAACTTCAGTCAAGAAAGAGTTTACTTAAGAAGCTCACCAGTTCTTTTCAGGGTCATTAGACGTCGAACTACATTGCCAAAAAAATACATTATCATCCAATAAAGTTAAAAGAAATAGCCTTCAAATTTCACAAAAATCTTAACTATGCCATAAGCCGCAAGAAGTCGAATTGAAAAAAAAATCTTAAATCCATCTTATAAGTACAATTTTAAAGGTCAAGAAAATGACCCTAAATATTTGTCGAGATTAAAGCAGCATTGAAATCTATAAATAAAGAATTTATTAAGTGAGAGATCAGCTTTTTACTATAATATTCGTAGTAATCTCTTTGATCTTCCAAATTTTTAAATAGGTAGAAATTGTATTTGTATTTTTGTGGCGATGAAAAATGTAGAGATTGAGCTTTAGGTCTTTGTTACTATGATAATAAAGTTGTGGTATGAGGGAAAAAATATTATTTCATACTGTTAGTGAGTCTGAAATCTCTACAGCTTTCAAAAATTGCCCTGTTCACAGATTATACGGGAAAAAAAAACTATACATCAACGGCCTAACGACCATTTCATGGCATAAGGAGCGCACAGTGTTTTTTAGCATAATTACATTTTTTTCATTTTTTACAGCTCTTTACATGACCAAATAAACAGTATGGATTCCAAACAAATATGTTTTTAATAAGAAGTATTTTGTTCTTAGAAGTGTTGAAAATAGATGCAAAATTTTTACTTACATTTTAACGAGTTATTAGATATAAAAAAAGGCAAGTGTCTTTATAAAAGACTGAAAATGTTGTTGAAATATCTTATTAGTATTTTGAAAGTTTAATCAGTAAAATAAGTTTTTTTTAGTTTTTTGTCATATTAACTCAGAGGACTTACACAAAGTCTTCTGTTGTGGTAACAAATATGTTTTTAACTTTTCATTCGCCAGAAAATATATTTTTTGAGATAAAAAACTAAGCAAAAGTTAGTCTCATAAATGTACAAAATACACGCTACTTCTGTTTTAATTTTTGTCACTAAGTTACACAGATGTTTTTATTTTTCCTAAACATTGAAAGGCAAACTAGAAAAGTTAAGTTTCTAACTTATTTTTAAAAATTATGGGGTTGGCGCGTAGGGCACGCAGAGAGGTAGAACCCTACTCGTGTGTACATATATATATATATCGCGATCAGAAACTGGTGAGATACCTCATGACATTTCTGACATTATTTCCGACATTTTGAATTTTTGAATTACAGTAGTTTTCGCACGAAAATCAGTTTATTCTAATCATTTTGATAACTCGTAGCTCCTCAATCTTAAAATTGACTCGCAATTTACGTCGTAACTAAAGTAAAAATGAAAAATATTCAATTTAACGAATTAAACCTATCGCACAAAAAGATTATATCCNCCCCCCCCCCCTAACAAATAAGCTTAAATTTGACCGTTTTCACTGTTAAATTGATATGTCTTACTTTTTTCTGAAACCTCTTACAGCCCCCTGAAGCCTCTTACACCTTTTTTTTGTCCCCCTAATAAATGGACTTTATTCATATTAATGGAATATAAAATTCATAGTAATTATGTAACAATAATAATGAATAATATATTAAACAACGTAGAATTATGATCATTAAATTGTTTTATTCCACTCGTAAGTATAAAAATCTCGGTGCATTTAACTTTTTTTGTGTTACTATTATTTCAAAACAATGTTGTATTAATTGTTCCTCACATGTATGTACATGACATGATACAACTACATATACAAATTTAAAAAAAGTTAAATAATTATATAATAATAGTCACCGTCGAAGTACCACCTAATTTAAAAAGGGTACGGAAATAAACTATTAAATTCAAATTCAGCTGTATTATATTTATGCTTTTTTTTTCAATAAATACCTACTAACGTAGTGTATAAATTTTTTTAGGCTTTATTGTTAGCGAGTACATATAGCCTTGGTACAGTAAGGAACGTTGTTACATTATATTTTTATTATATTACAAGTAATGGTTGCATGTTCCATTATTAATAATATTGTTAGTAACATTGATACAGTTGTAGATCGTTGGTACGTTGTTGATGTAGACATAGACCACCTTGAGAGCCAAGGATTGCATTATAAAAGAATTTTTTCAGTTACAAAACTTTACCACCATAGCAACAGAGTCCTTATGCCATATCTATCCTTTTGTAGCACCACTAAGAATACCTATATGTAACTCTACCTATTGGAATACCTCGAACAATTAAGTCATTACTGTCAGGATTCTAAAAGAAAGCTGACCTGTTATTTCGTAGACTGTTTATTCACCAATTTTTAAGTTGCTGTTCCAATCTCGATAAATATTCTGTTTCTCGACACCTAATATACATTTGAAGCATTTGAAGTTTTCCTTCCGATTCATCCACTTGCAACTCTAGGCATTGTTAAATATTATTGTGAGCCCTAAAAAGTTCTCTTTTTTGCCAATTTCTTGAGTTGTAGTATGTTGTTGACAGAGTAGTTCAATCGTTAGATGGTCCAAGTAAGGCCGATGAGCTGACATTTTCTTGACTTAAGTTTCCAGCAAACGTGACTGCCTGGATATTATAGGAAAGTTTTCTCTAGCCTGGTGTTATAGCATCAGACTGATCAGAAGGAAAGGAGATGGAAGCTGGAGACATTGGCATTTAGAACGCTTTATTTTGTGGCACTCGGTTATCTTGGTGATCCAAGTTCAAAACCTACGTAGGTCACTAACCGATTGGAGACTGACAGAGTGTTGTCGGTAGCCAGGATACCTAGCTACATGAAAAACAACTCTATTGTGACGTAATGCAAGTAAACGTTTATGGTAATCAGCATTTCTCTTGAATATTTTATTACGAGATTCACTGACTTCGATTGCAGGTAACTTCGATTTTACTTTAACGCCACTTAGGAGATCCTACTCAAGTAAAGCGTAAAGCTAGCTTTTTTTTTGGGAAATTTCAAGCTTTTTAAGTACCGTAACCAATGAAAAAAAAACAAAAAAAAAAAAAACAAAAAAAAACGTATGCAAAAGCATTCTGGAAGTGTCTTAGAAAAAGTGCTTAAATATTTAAATTAGGTGCCAGTAGGTAATTCTGTTTTTTTTTCAATGTTTTTTTCCTTTTTGTAGGACTGACTTCACTTAAAGGGTTATAACGTGCTATTGTACAAATACTTCCTCACTTTGTTTCCCAGTTTTCTTAATATAGATGCTTCAATAAGATTCTTCTATCTCCTTCAATCTTATAAATTTATCCCACGTACCTACTTACTAATAAAATTTGGGCATCAGATTTTGAACGTGTCTAAAAACTTTATAGCTGCTGTCTAACCTATAAGTCCTTATCATCCTATCTTTTTTCTTAGAGCATTCTGCCTTAGCTCTTATTCTATCACGTGCCACATGCATTGATTTTTGGCTTCAATCCATTTTTACCATTGTATGAGCCTCAAACCATGAAAAAATTCTGTGACTGATATTCTTTTTCAGAGTAAAAGGATATTGTTGTTTCTGTTAGTAATTCTTTCCGAACGACAAAGTCAGAAGTCAGTGGGTGCTTGGGTACATAAATGTCAAGTTATACTTCTATAGCAGATAATATATGACAGTAAATACACCTTTTACAAAGAAATATTTGAAATAATTGACTGCAATGAATGTATTAAAGGTAGTGCAGTTATCTATAAAATTATAACACTTGCTAATTAGGTATAGTTTCAATAAGTATTTTGATATTTCATAAATGAACTATTCAAATAATACATTATGTAGGTAAAAAGTACAAAGTAAAGCCACAACACAACATGCTGCCAGGCTGTGGCCAGTACGAGACTGCTCACTTTCATCGAATCATTTGATTATTTAAAAACAACTTCCTACGCTGATGAAATCTCTATTTTCACCTGTCCCATAAGCATACGCATAAATTCTTAGTTGCGTACATAAAAGCCATAATTTTATATCTAAAAAAGGCTTAGGGTAATCTTAGATGCCTGTCAATGTAGCACAACTAAAAAAAATCACCTTGTTTACAAAGGGAATAATTTGAAACGATAAGATGCAATAAAAATCATATAATTTATCTATAGAAACTTGTATAAATGAACCAAAAGTCGAAAAGTATTAACAGAATGTCAGACTTCTTGTGGAAAAAAATTTTTTTTTAATGAAAACTTAAAAAAAAAAGTTATCAATATGTTTTAAAGTTAACAAATAAATAATATTCATAAAAATATTCACGTAAGTCCTTTGCTCTAGAGCTCAAAGATTGCGGAGGTACTAAACAGGACGCAAAATAAACGAGCAAATAATTTTACAGTCACTTAAAGTATATTGAATTCCGAAGAAAAAGATGAATTTCATTTGGTTTGGTGCGTTCATAGCAAGGATCGTGGGGGCTTACTTTGGGCAGACGGGAGTCTACGAAAGAGTGTGCTACCGTTGCGTCCGGGGTATCCGTTGCTGTTTGCGGCACGAAGCTTGACTTAAGCTCGGGACTGATTACGTCGCCACACGCACTAGTGTATGCACACACACACACACACACACATACACACACACACACACACACATACATACACACACACACACACATACACACACACACACCAGAGGGGCTTCGGCCTCTTTTGCGCTCCACGCACCAACCCTCTAAGAATTATTTTATAACTACGAAACTCAATAATTTTAAAACTCAATATCTACAAAATTATGGACTTATAACTTTCTGAATGATGTTTCTAATATTTAAATAAACTTAAAATATACGTAGAACATATAGTTTCAACATAAATGAAATTTACAACGTTTTTGTAATGATAAAATTTCAAGTATGATATAAATGGCTGCCCTATTTATTAGTTTTGTAAAATTTATTTTGTATGAACTTTAAAATGTTTAAGAGAAAGGTCAAAGTTATAGTATGCATTAATGATTTTGTAATATAAGTAGTTTTATTTCTTTTTTTTTTTTTCAATGTAAGATTTAAAAAAAATAGTGTCGTGATGAATAGTAAAAGTTTTTTTTTTGTGTTTTACGACTGGCTCCTATAAAGGGCACTACTCAGGGCAGTTAGAACTTGGGAGAAGGAAGAGAAGAGGAATTAATGTATTTAGAGATGAAAATTTTATTATAAAGGCTTTTTTGTAAAAGAAAAATATACANAAAATACACTTGAATAGATAAAATAATACACATTTTTTTTACGATCGAAAATTTCTGGCCATAAAATGTTTTTAATGTTTGCTTGATTCTCTGAATCATTTTGTATAAATATATTTTCAGGATTTTTACATCATGATAATAATATGTTCAGTTAACCATGAGAAAACAAATATCTTTTGTACCAAAATCCTAATCGATCGAAATTTTGACCTTGTCATTTATTGACTGTCATGGAAAAAACTAGAACTGATGGAAACCGTTTTCTGTATATAAGAAACTGTAAGCATAAATCATTACCGGTACTTAAAGTGATTCTTGGTATGAAAACCTTATTACCGGTTTTTAACTAGATATGATTTCTGCTTTTAAATTATATTTACTTTATGTATATTATTTAGGGTTTCTATTGATATATTTACGTTTATATTTTGATCTGTGCGATCACTACTTTTATAGTTTGCATAATTTATGCTGTAATATGTATGTTCTGTCCCTTTCAAAAAATTCAAAATTTCATTATTTTAAGTATACAAAAGTTATAAGTTGTTACGATTTGTTGAATAAGTTGCTAGAATTACTTTGTTAAGGCAGCTATTTGTACCATCCCTGTAAATTTGTTTACGAAAGTTATCAGTTTTTCATCCCTAAGGATTTTCCAAAGACTTTATGGTTATGTTTCCTATGTTCATTCAAAATAATATAAATTCGTAAATCTGTGTACCGCATATTATTTTTCAATTTCAAAATTTTAAAGTGTTTCCATAGAAAGAAATACTTTATAGTTAAACTTATGATAGAGCTCTTACATTTATGCTTTATAACTAAAGGTATTTGTCTAAAAGCTTCTACTAAAGTTAATAATTTTCTATCGAACGAGAAATTATTTTAAAATAGATCTTTTAAAGTTTCATCCACTATTCCAAACGTAATTCTTTTTATCAGTTTCGTGTTCTAAAATAGAAGTTTTAATGTTACTAAGATCTAATGGCAATCAACATTTTTTGTGACTTGTCATCTCTTTAGGTAATAAAATAGAAGCAACTCCCGTCCAAACCATAGGTATTACGGTATTACTTTTTTCTTTCTTATTAAAAATTGAAAAATTACTGTTTTGTAAAAAAATACTTTTTGAGAGCTTCCTGGAATATAAAAAAAATTGTTAATAAAATTCTGTGACT
>NW_019380055.1:242053-260799 GCF_000648655.2 Copidosoma floridanum | reverse complement strand
TATTAAAATTTTTTTCTTAATTTATTAATGCTTCATATTTCTTAATATTCTCAGATTTTATTGTTTTTTTTTTGGTAATGGTAATCTACAATCTTTACACGATTTTTCTTAGAGCTTCAACGGCTTAGTAGTTAGCGTGCTAGCTTCATAGCTGGGAATTCTTATGGAGTTGTGGTTTCTTAACGTGAGAAGAGACCAGAGGGAGGACCTAAAAGTTATGAGGGCGGGATGAGGGGAAAGGAGTGAGGGGCCTTTGGATACTGTATTTGATCTCCTAACTATCTAATTTGCAAGTAGAATAATAAGATTTGTTAGATATAGTTAATACATATAACTGCATTATAGTTATGAGCCAGAGGGAAGACCAGGGGAGCTTGAAAATTATGAGGGGGGCTTAGGAGAAATCGGAAACTTCTTATTTGGTTAAAATAAGGGACAAATATTGAGATGTATACCTTATTTTTAGGGGGGAAGGAGGATTCGAAAAATATTCCAAAATTTTTGGGGGAACGAGGGAGGCGAGGGAAAATTAGAGACAGAAATTGGGCTTACAAAAATATAATGTAAGTTTTATACACACACATATACACATATATAAATTTACAAAATGATAAATGGTGAATAAATATTTAAGATAAAACTCATGCAGAAAGACGTGAGTTCATACTTGGTAGAAAGCATTTTTTTTAGATATTAAATTAAGGAATAAATTAAGGAGTTACTTGACAACCTGTGTAATCTTTTTGATGTCTAGAATTTCTGTTGAAATTTAGTTTCACCATAAATATTTTTAAAGTGAAAATTTTAAAGTCATTGATTCACTTTTATGCAGAACGAGCTGATAGAAGTAAAACTTAAAAAAAAATATGAAACTCGGTTGCACTTTCTACAATAAACATAAGATCTGCTTAGCGCACTTTAATTAAGGTACTTCATCACATTGATCGTCAATGTTTGTAGTCTCATCTTATAAATATGAGACAAATAAAAATTTTGTGGGATTTCAATGAAATTCGAAGAGGAAACTGAATATTCTCACTATTTAGATTTTTCCGAAATACGTCGTGGAATAAAGTATTATTCTTTTTTCTCTTAAACATTTATAGACACATTAAGCATACAGCTTTTGTCAATGCTTTGACTGTTGCTAATAACTTCTCTGTTCTCCTCTCAGCTCATCGTCGGGGCGCTGAAAACATACACAATGACGTGAGCAAGGGTTGCAATCCAGATTCGATACTGTTCTTCTACTTCCTGGATTCAGTAATAACTATCAGATCCAGTGAACGGATTGGATAAGACTGAAAATTTTTGAAAACTGATGAGTGTTATAATCACGGCTCAGTGTTTTTGAACATCTACGTATACATTGACAAAGTTGTACACAGAGTTTCTCATTTTGTATACAAATAAATTTATGTAGGTATACACACTGAGCTATATGTTAAGCTCTAGCAGTTGTAAACCATATTATCTTCTTACACTCTTTCAACAGTTGACTGATTGACAAACCATCTAATGATTTTTACCGTGAACTACATACAAGCGTTATATTTAACAAATAAGTAAAAGTTAGTTTGTAAGTAAAATCACTACCATATAAATTAGTTTTAAAGATATTTTGGTATAAAAGGTTGGTAAAGGGTTGTGGGGCGTCTTGACAAAGTATAATGTGAGTCAAAATAATGGAAGCGACGTCCGAATACACTTACCAAGTTATTAATGCATGCATCACCAGTAAATAATGTCAACTAACATATATACATGTACGTATTAGTTTATTCTTAAAGTTTATGTATTATCGTAGTTTTCTAATAAAATGTATTTAAAAATAAAGTAAAATGTATACATGTATATTTTTGGATAGATTTATAGGTCTGAGAAGGTAAGTCGAGTATTAGTAAGGTTGCACAAAAATGGTGTGGGTGGCTGTTGAATGCAGTAGGAGGGTATCAAGAAAAAAAAAATGTAGGGTTACGTGAAGGACACAAAGGCTGGTGAGGTTGTAAGGGCGTTGTGGGGGACGATAGATGGTCTGAAAAAAGTGAGATAAGCTGAAATAAGGAAAAAAACGATAGACTTTTACGTTATTTTGTGGAGGAAAGGTAGTGAGAATCAATTAAGGTCTGTGGGAGTTATAAAGATTTGTGTGAAAGGCTCCACACAAAGGACTCTAAAACATAGATACATGTATATTTCCATGGTTACTTAAACTACCATTTTTCACTTTCGTAAAAGTATAATGTTATGAATTTTGGGTATTTTATATTAGTCTCATGCACTTCGTCTCTTGTATTAGTATTTTTAACAAAACTTTGTTAATTTTAAAACAAGTTTCTTTGACTAACTAATTAAAACTAAGAACAACAGGCTCGAGCTGGCTTACTTAACACTTATTACGGGGTACTAAGCAGCTCACTTTGAGTGAGTTATTTAAAAATCTTAGCTTTCAGTCTGGCAGCTAAAAAGCTTTTGAAGAGATTCCGAAAAAAAAAAAAAAAGTACGATGGATAATACTCACGATGACTACGATATCTAGCTCTCTCCAAAATTTACGAAATGCATTAGTGGCATCCCGATTGACCTATGCATTGTCATTGTACAAAGCGACAATTTACTATAAATATCTGCACAGCAAAGAAACTTAATCTGATATTAGAATCAGGCACATATTACTACTTTTTTCAATAAATACGCACGTAAGTAAGGGCTTCAACATGTTAATAGATCTGTAAGTTCAAAGTTCAACACGTTTATCACTTCTCTTAACTTTCATTCTCCCTAGTGTACATACATATAATTCCTTAAAGACAATCCAAATACAGTTAAAGTTTCCTCTCTTATCCGTAAGACTGACCTTATATTTAAGCATCATGAAATTGTTCTTTCTAATAGTAGCAATTTTATAGAAAAAAATTATATTAACACCTATTTTTGATATTTCAAAGAATAAATTGAGCCCCAACCCAGAGACTTGCTTTAGAAATTGAAAGTAAAAACAAGTAATTAGATGTTAGACTAATAAGATGTACTATGAATTTTTATTTTTGACGTGAAACATCTTATGGCGGGCAGTGAGGGGAAATGTGCAACGAAAAGTATGGTCCGCTCCTCCGTTGCTGTTCACCCCACTACTCAGCACTCCTCTGTCTCTCTAAATACATACATGTGGTAGAACTTGTATATCCACATATACGTATATACGGTAACAATATAACTATTTACGATTATATATGGCTTTTTTCGCATTAAAGTGTACTATTGCGTACAAACTGTATATTACATATATATAGCTATATAGAATTGTACATACACATGTAATTAAATATCATATTTTATGCATATAGAGTATACATATATTTATATGTTATAATACGATTTAGCATATATTATATAAATATATTTGTGTCGAAAAAATTTTTTAAATTTTTCTGACTCCGAGAATCAAATCCCCAAACTTCGGATTGGTAATCAAGGACCTTATCCATTGTGCTACGCATCGCGCAGTCCTAATTTTTGTTTTTATTACTTATAGATATCAACCAAGAAACTTCTGAATTAGAAAATTGATCGATAATTCGGTGTTTTCTATATAATATGTAGTCCAGCCCACTAATTAAGAATAAAATAGGTATAATTATTTTTAAGTGGTTAAATAAAGTTAAAGTTGTGTTCAAAAGTTAGGCGAATAATTTTTTAACAATAAGCACTTTTCTTGTTTTGACAAGCTCAAAATGTTGAGAAAAAAAGTGATAAATGGCATTTTGTCAGTACTTGTAAGAGTAAGTGAGATAGAAAGAGCCATTTTTCGTCTCTTGTCGCTAACGCTCTTTCTCTCTCTCTCTCTCTCTCTCTCTCTCTCTCTCTATTGTACTTAAACAGGTATACCTATAGGCCCTTTTCATTGTTTTTGTTAATATTTTGCGCTTGTAGAAAACGACGAATAACTTTTAAAACTAGTGTCATTTTTTTATTAGTTTTAAAAAAATGCTTCTTGGCGAACAAGATTATTTTAAAATATAAAAATTTTATCATAATTCAAAGTTCTTCCGAGATCTTCCAATTCTGTTCACTCAATTCCTGCATGTTAACTCGTTTTTAGAAAAAAATCAACGAAGCTCGTGCACGAGAGCAATTACGCACAGGTATCCAAAAAGAGACAGAGAGCAGAGAGACAGACAAAGTAATACACATGAACGTATTATGTACCTTTCTGTCAGTAGGTAGTTAAGATAAGTACTTTTTCTGCCCTCGGGTGGTTTTGAGAGGCTGGCACTTCCTCGGGCGAAAAAGCAGTTTTTCGGAACCCGTCCGAAAAGTCTCCTTTACGAACCTCGTTACGTCCCTCGCCTTCGGCTCGGGCCGCAAACCTCTCGGTTCGCAAACAGAGACTTTTCAAACTCGTAGGAAAACTACCATTTCCCGTGTATTGTTGTTCTTTCTCGTTTTCGTTGTTTATATGTTTATGAATAAATAAAATTCTAACATAATTTTTATTTGCTTTTTTCTAACCCATAACATACATGAATAAGAACACATATTCATTAATAAATTGTCTTTTTAATACAAAAATATGGAATTAAAATTATTAAGGGGAAAGAAATAAATAGTTTTTTATCATAGACAATTAAATATTACCGATATAAATCATGTATTCTTTGATGTTTCATATCCCTCAGGGGTCCGAAGACCCACACCTGATTTTTTAACTACAATAAATTTTATAATAATAAAGCTTCATTTATCCTTTGTAAAGTCAAGTATATGTTGAAACTATTTTTCTGTCACGTAGATGTTCAAATCAATTTTAAAAATTAAGTACATGATTTAGGATTTTCACACAGTTATATTCGTTTTTAAGCATTTAAATACACACAGAAATTGTCCAAGACCCTGCACCTTTCACGAAAAACTTTTTCAAGAACTCGCATTATCTGGTCTAGACAATCATCCAGCAAATTAAGCAATTGTATTTTAATCTTTTTTCCAGCAGTTACATTGATTAGTATAAATATCCAATAGAAGAACTTGACTCTACAGCTTAGCTCAGCAATTTTATTTTATTAAAATCTGTTGAAAGCACTGTAAGTCTTTCGTATCGCAAGACTTTCTGAAGATATTTATTAATGCAATCCTACAACTAATATTATAACTAAATAAAAAATGCATTAATAACTTACGTTAAATTATCTTCATTGATTTTTCTTGAATCCAAAGGAAGCAGTTGTATAAGCGTTGCAAATGTTGCACTAGAAGTTAACCGTACGGCCTCGTTTTTATCACTCATTCTTCCTAATAGCGGAACCATAAAAATAACAGCGTACGGCACAATACTTAGTCCCAAAATGTCGGTCAAGCAAGCTAAAGCTTCTGATGCACCTTGGCGGTATGTATTAACTTCACTTGGACTTATAGATAATTTCTTTGCTTCATCCCCTAAAGCGTTCAGTTCGAGAAAACTAATTATTTTTGGAACAAAAAAAAAAAAAAAAAATGTATAAATTTCACAGCCAAGTCTCAACCTCGCCACGAGTACACCAGTTACAAACCATAAAAACACCCTCGAAATCCCCTTCGATCCAGATCCGTGCAACTTAACAAAGCGGAAAATGCTAAGCCGAAAATACGATCCAGCAGGAGGAGACGACAACGCAGACAACGAAGAAAAAAAAGCCCGAGAATAATAAGCACAAGCCAAGAAGAAGGCCCTCCGACAGTGGTGGTGGTGGTGCAGTAATAATAAAGTACTGCAGCTCCCAGCAACAGTATACACCAGATATATTGAAAAATCTGCGGTCTTGCGCTTATTTTTCCCTCCACCACCGCAGCAGCGGCTTCTTTTTTTACTTCTGTACGCGCAGTCACTCGAGGGGCAGCTCTTTTGTGTTGTAGTTTTTTTTTTTTTTTTTTTTTTTTTTTTTTTTTTTCCTCCTTCGGCTTCGCCACCGAATCCTGTTGCGCGCACCTCTGCATCAAGGAAATTTATCATGCCGATCGAAAGCTTTATGAGCCGGCAAATGGATTTAGGTGGGTATACCCACACATACACGCGCCCCGAAAGAATACGTAAAATACGCGGCAGCGCGTGGATACTTTTTTCCCGAAAGATATAAGCCAAGGCTTACTTGCGCTTCGAGTGGAGGTGCGTCGTTAGGCCCGCTCTTTGTTGAAAACTCGCGGGGGCATTAATAACCGCCGTTGCGTTATTTATTCAATCGTTTGCTCGAGATAGCGATCGGTCGCTTTGCAAATTGATCGCGCAGGTGTGACGCGCGCACTGTCGTTGTGTACGAATTTACGTGTTTGCCTGGTGCGAGATTTCGGTGGGGAAGGGGTGAGGAGGGTCTTGTTTTCTCCTTTGGTTATTATTGAGATTGAAAATAATTGGGGATTTCGAAATGAGCATTGAGAGGGAATGCGTGCGCGCCGACTACTATATGCTATGGGGGGGGGACGCTGTTGTGGTTAGTTTGGCCGGGGGATATTGAAATTTAATGGAAGCCGCAAAATCTAAAGAAACATGCGCTTACGAAGAGGCCGATGTTCTCATTGTGCCCTTTTTTTTGGCGTGTGTTATTAAAATTTAATTCTGGGCTGTGTTGTGTTCAGGATGGTGTGGAATTATAGTTTTTTCGGATGTACTTTTGATGATTTTTTACTTGTGTAGTTCAACATGCGGTTATTGTTCCACAAGAAAAAAAAAATTCAGTTAGCCTAATTAAAATTTTTGTTGTAAAAGTCGCAATCAAATATATTTTTTGGGTCAAATGAGAAAAAAAAAAAAAAAAATCACTACTGAAATTAATTTTTAGTAAATGATAATATTATTTGCTTGTTGTAATCAGATAAACAACTTTTGTCGCTATTTTTATCTGCATCTTTAAATGAAATTGATTAAACTTTTTGTACGTAACGTGGAATAATAAAACGATAAGTCAAATTTTTTGATGTCTCCAAATATTTATTTCGATGAGATTTGCTGGCTTTTTGACATTTTGTTCAGTACAATAAACTGTTTGTAAATTAATGGTCCTTCAAGTACTAGATAATTATTTTTTATAATAAAATACGACAGTATGAAAAAATAAGACCCAAAAAAATTCAACAAAAGACATAAACATTCTGGTGAAAGTAAATTTTTCACTACCAATGTAATCCCCAGCCAACGCCCATGTCTGTCTCATAATCCAATTAACGTTTCGCATCTTCTTGATTGAATCGACTTTGGTATTAATATTTAATATAATCCACCGGACTCTCCCCTACTCCAATCTACTACAGCTAAGAAGAGCAGGAGCAAGATGCTGGGAGACGATAAAGTGATACAATGGGAAAAAAATTGTAGCAGTGGTAAGCGAGCACTAGGGACGGGAAGAGAGTAATGAAGGGAATCCTCGCGGGAACGATACGTTTCTCGCTCTCTTTCTCTTCTTAGCTTCTTTCCTCTCGTTTGGTTTACTTCAATTTTTCGTACGTTGTAATGCATTTTGACTGACTTATTTATATTTGATTTTAATTTTTATTTAAATATTGGTANTATTATAATATAAGCCAAAACTTTAGAGGAATATAAAATGAAAGTAAGAAAATTATATAATAGACTATCAGATGCTAATTAAGAGCTACAGCTACTTAAATGCAAACTTCTATAAGTGAAAATTTTAGCTCATAGATTCGTTGTACAAACGAATACATTTCATTTTTGTTCTTTGGAAACCAGCAGCCAGCCCAAAGGCATTGCTTGCTGTAACTAACAGTTTTAAAAACGAATCGTTGATTCGGCGTTGTGGTGTTAGGTTTTACCAAACAGTACATGTGCAGTACTGTTAATATATCGTACGCGAGCTGGTGTTGACCTAGTGTATAAATTTATATCTTATTTTGCTTCATCCCCCAATTACTTCTATTCGGATTCAGTAATTATTTTTGGAACAACAAAGTCCATTGTCTAAAAAAAAAAAAAATGTATAAATTAAAATATTCGACTAACTTTAAGTTTTTATTGAAGCCACCTTAACGAATTTATTTTACAATGTAAAAACTAGAAAAATTATATTCATTGAGATTTAACAGGCTTAAACAATTTTTTTTGAACAACTAGTCTGAAATATCCTTATGATTCGTTAAAAAGTAAAGAAAACATAGTAACAGTCTATAAGGTTAACATAAAATTTCACTTGCGATGTAAGTACTTCAGTCTGACGTTAAAATTAATACTTGGATGTACTTAGTATGTTATCATAGGCTTCAGTATGCAGCCAAAAGCTTAAGAAGGTGAAATGAAACGGTAAATAAGCTATGCACCTCCTAAGCCACATAGTTAAGAAGCCTTTAAGTTTAACGTGTAGCCTAGTAGTCTCTCTGTATTATAGAGTTTAATTACACTGTGAAAACATCGTAGCAATCAAACATCTAGAGTACTTTTGTTATTTAAATTTCTATGACACCCTATCTTACCAAACGTCTAAACCTTATTAGAAAATTTAGACAGCATCGTCCTGACAAAAATAAGCTTCCATAATGAAAGTGCACGTTGCCACTGCATGTTAGCAGATACTTTACTAATGTGATACATGCATAAACTAGTAGGGCTTTGCCCCCCTGAACGCTTCGTATGTCAAACCTCTCATGTACTATTTTTACTATAAATAAAAGTCGTATAAATTTATAAATTATAGGTAAATAAAAAATTAATTAATTTAAAAAAAAAACTATATACCTCGTGAATCTCCAGAAATTTAAAGCAAAAATCTAACTTTGTTGAGGTTTAAGCGATAAATATAATTTGTATGTGACATTCCATGTTGCATATTTCATATGCATTACTTTAAAACACAGAGTCTCAATTCACAATTTTAGAATGCAAACATTACAACATCAATTCGCACTAGTACATCTAAAAATGTGAATAATCAGAAATTTCAACATTCTTTACTGCGTATGTCCACAAAAAATTTTATACAAAATTTTTACAGTTACTTTAACTTAATGAAAAATCCGAGATATCAGTAGTTTTAACCATAAATGACTGTGAAATTATTTCACCACGACTATTCTCGTATCAATCAAAAGTCTTTAGGTTAAGCTCTGATTGTTCATTCGGATACCCAACCTTACGCGTTTTCCTTAAGAGCAAATGTATAAAAACTCTTCGCACATAGCCAAATTCGCCTTTTATCTTTCATTAAGTGCTCCAAAGTAACTATAGAGGTTGGAGAGTGAGTTTTGTTGCGTCTTTGGAGCGGATGTAAAACTTAGTTCGGTGATTAAGCAACGTATTAGAAGCGTGCATTTAAAGCAAATGTGAGACTTAGTTTGCTGGCTAAGCTATGCAAAAAAAGTTCGAGCAAACCAAGCCGCTGTAAAATCACCGGAAAAGTGAATCAAGGAGGATAAAGTAAGGAAAAATCGTAAACACATGGGTTCTGACATTAAAAGCTGCAGCCTAATTATTATCGCAACGAGTACTCTCGTGTAAGATTATAACTATTGTTGCAGTCAACGTTATAAGATCTTGTGACTGCATGCGCGAAAGCAGCAGCTAACCAACGATCAAAGAAGTAAGTTAAGAAAAATTATAAACTGTATAAAAATTGTAAATGTGAATCTAAAACTTTATAATGTATATCATTTGTAAATCAACTATTGCGGCTTTTCTAAATTTATAAAATCACCGGACAAGACATAACTTGGTTGTAGATGAAATGTAGTTTCTTAATTTAAAAATGGTTAAATTTCTAAATTATATAAATTATTCGAAGATTTAAAATTCTAATCGATAGACACATAATTCATACTTTGATAAATCAACAATATATCAAAAACAATTAAAATAGACAACGTATGACAAAAACTTTTAAAAGGACGTTAGATAAACGCATAAATAATAAATGGTTCTATTGCAGTAAATAACATATAAATTCAAACAGTAGGTCAACGCCAGCTCGTGTATGACACACTAATGCTACTACACATGTACCATTGGGTGGACCTAACACAGCAACGCCGAGTCAATGATTTAAAAAAAAGTATACTATAAGTAAAAATAAATAAGGCCTTTGAGCCAACGGCTGTTCCTGACAAACAAAAATTAAATTAATTTATTTGTAGAACGAATCTAAGAGTTTCGCCCTCTACTTATAAAAAGTTAGGACGAAACAAATAGCCATCTCTAGTGGGAAAATAAGCCTTTTGTTTTACTTAGTGGATGCTTTAACNTCTGGTAAGTTCATCATTTAAATGTTGTCAGAAGTAAATTATTTACGTTAATGGAATTAACTTGTACCATGATTTCTAAAATTAAAAAATACTTACTTTATATTATGTATATATATTTTTCTTAGACTGTACGTATGATTTTTTTAAATTGGTCTTAATTCAATTAAAAAGTGAGAATTTCTTTGAATCAAAAAATGTCATTAAATATCATTTTAGATTCTAAATTACTATTATCAGAGATAGAGTGGATGCTTTAACTAAATCGAAATTTTTGATTTTTTTAATCATTTTATTTCGTTTCAATTTTTTTAAATTGTCTTTATTGCCTTTTTTTATCTATTTTCAAAATTTTTTTTTTTTAATGGATCAGACACTTCAGGATATAAGCAAGGTAACTGATAAAGCTACAAAACTACAACAGTACCATAGGGCAAGGAACGCCGAAAAATCACTTGAATTTCTTGAATTATTACGTAACACAGCCCTAAGTAATTTATCTTTATAAATAAATCAAGCTGCCTTACATATACCCATACATAGTAGCTAAAATACACCACTCCGAGTTTTCTTGCAAGATATTGAAAATGGTAGGTCCCTTAACTCAAATGCGGAAGAACCTATGTTTTTAAGAACAATCATTTCTAGGCTGAAAGGTAGAGCAAAAAGTTTTCTAGAGGAATTAACAATAAATACATTAGATGATCTTGTAAACCATTGAAAGGTACACTTTGCTCCTTCTAAATCTTACGCTTAGTACATCATTGACATCAATAATTTTCAGATGAAATAGGAAGAAACTGTTCGCGATTTTCATAAAAGAATCTCTAACTCATTTATCAAGGCACTTGAGTAGCAAAAATAGATATTCGCTTCCATAACAACATTCCTGAACAGCAACAGCTTGATCCTAAGTTATATCTAGAAATGGTTGGCCGTAAAGCATTTATGCGAAGCCTATCTGATGAATTAAAGGCCAACATGATATTCAATACATCAAAAACCTTTGCTAGTATCTTACAGGTAGCTTTAGAAACCGAAGAAGTTAGGAAAATATTACACTCCAAAACTCACACTACCATGTACCATTAGATTTCACATACGTTCCTTGCTCAGCAGTTACACCCTACAGCATGAGAAAATCAGTAGACCAATAAAACAGACAAAAAAGTTTAGATGATTAAAAAAATTTTCTCGATTTGGATATTAGTGTTAATGTTTCCAGTATAGCAACAAGTATATTACGGAAAAAATTTGTCAGCGACAATATTATAAGATGAGTTATATACAACTTCACCAAATAGTAAAAGAGTATTCACTTCTATTTTACATCAAAGATGATGTTGCTCCACGTATATCATATGTACAATATAATATACCGACAACTGACGATAAAACTGTTTTTACTAAACAACATAGAGACGTTCCTACTGTACACGAGGAAGCTAGAGATCAGATCGATAAATTATTACAAAAAGGAATCATTCGCTACTTTTCTAGCCCAATTAAAAGTTCACTGCATATTGTCCCAAAAAAATCAGGATCCAACGTGGGAAAAAAGACGTCGTCTCATAAAAGATGAGAAAAAATTGAAAGCTCAAACTGTCCCTGATGCTTACCTATTGCCTAATATTACAGAAATTTTGGAGAAAATTATTGGGAAAAGTTTTTTTTTAGTATTTGATCTAGCTCACGGATTTTATTAGATAAAAGTATCTCCAGAAGATAGCCACTGAACGGCTTTCAATACTCCAGACGGACATTACGAGTGTACAAGTATGCCATTTAAATTATGCAAATCACCAGATACATTTCAAAGAATTATACATTCTGTATTATTAGAATAAAAAGGCTAGGAACTATTTGAATTTTTACATCATATTATAATATAAGCCAAAACTTTAGAGGAATATAAAATGAAAGTAAGAAAATTATATAATAGACTATCAGATGCTAATTAAGAGCTACAGCTACTTAAATGCAAACTTCTATAAGTGAAAATTTTAGCTCATAGATTCGTTGTACAAACGAATACATTTCATTTTTGTTCTTTGGAAACCAGCAGCCAGCCCAAAGGCATTGCTTGCTGTAACTAACAGTTTTAAAAACGAATCGTTGATTCGGCGTTGTGGTGTTAGGTTTTACCAAACAGTACATGTGCAGTACTGTTAATATATCGTACGCGAGCTGGTGTTGACCTAGTGTATAAATTTATATCTTATGTGATGCAATAGTAGCGTATCTTACTCGTTTTTTTTGTTTGGTGTAATTGTTAAAGTCTTTCTCTTACGTTATTTATTAAAACTTTTCTTAACATTCAATTTTTTCATTGAGGTCAGAATTATATGTCTAACTAGCAAAGTACCTCAACCCAAACTCACCGATTTTGATTATCGTGACATACGTTGTAGAACATCAAAAAATAAAAGACACGTATTTTTTTTTGGCATTTTTCCGTAATTTTTTTTCTAATAAAGAATTAAGGAATGACCAAAAAAAACGATAAAAAAAATATTTTAAGAAAGAAAGTTAAAAAATAAAGTTGACGTGTCTCGATATTTTTATAAATTTTACCCTTACCGAGGGTAAGGTGGAAAAATATTTTAGAAGAAATTTTAGAACAAATTTTGTATTTCTTTAAAAAAAACTTTTTAGCTGGTTTTTTAAACTGCTGATCACGAATCTGTTAATAATTGTTTTTAGTTCAAGATCGCAGGTTCAACAAGGTGAAAAACTACATAAAAGATGTAGGATATCATTGCTAGAAGATCGAACTTGTTGATGTCAAAATTTTTTTTTAGCTTAACAGTACATTATTAATAAATTCTTTGTTTTTTCAAGAAGAAACGAGGGTATTTGTACTTGTATTTTGTATAATTTAATCAAAAGTATAATTCTTTTTTATATGTTAGGAGATTCAACAACTCCTAACTTTAAAACTCCGAACAGAAGGCTGTTTTCTGCTTCAAAAAACTATTATTACTGTAATAAGATTTGTATTCAATATAATTTGAACAGTAATGACATTCTTCAAAGCAGTGTTTAATACATAGTGATTTCTTACACCAACTACATCTGATAATTGCTACTTTATTACATAAATTACAATGACTTTTGCACAAATCTCCAGAACTAAAATCAACTGGGCTTTCAAAACTGTCAGGTCTTTAATCAATGTAGCCGGTTTTGAACCATAAGTATTTGAAAAAGTCCATGCATTGTGGCAACGAAAATTGTTTGTGCACTAGTGATTGTACTTTCATAATTTTATTTTTTGAATGTAATTTCATATCATAATTCATTAATAGTACATTGTTTGAAAAATGAGGAACACAATTTTTCCAAGTACGGAATCTGAATACATCTAGTGGTTGAATTTTTCCTGTGGTTCCAGTTAGAAATTTTTTTACATTTACAATTTGATCTTTTGGTAGTGTTTCTTTAACACTTTTTTCGCAATGGCCACTCTATGAATCTGTTAATAACATTGAATGAGGTTTAATATTTGGGTAAAAAACATTTTTCAACCAAATTTCAAGGAGATCTAGAATAAGATTTATAAGGAAAGTACGATTTTCAAAAATAAGATATTCATCTGCTTTAATATTGTAAGAAGTAAGAAAAAGTTTAAGCTCTTCACAAGCCATAAGTTTAAGTATGCTTACGTTTTCGATTATATTCCATATTACTTATGGGTAAGACAGTACAGTAAGACAGGCTTGTATATAAACAGAATAATTTATAAGTAATCTAAATACGACTTTTGTCAGTGGATTATGAGAAGAGGCACTAATAAGTTGCACATTCAGTCTGCCTCCACAAGAGTAAACCGATTGAAACAGTGAATGTTTAATAATTAATAGCAGCTACATGTATAAAAAAAGTAGTTTCATGTAATTCGTTGCTATCTCTGATAATAGTAATTTAGAATCTAAAATGATATTTAATGACATTTTTTGATTCAAAGAAATTCTCACTTTTTAATTGAATTAAGACCAATTTAAAAAAATCATACGTACAGTCTAAGAAAAATATATATACATAATATAAAGTAAGTATTTTTTAATTTTAGAAATCATGGTACAAGTTAATTCCATTAACGTAAATAATTTACTTCTGACAACATTTAAATGATGAACTTACCAGAAAGCCCTCTTTATCACAAGAAAATTGAGTTGGCGAAAAATCTACAATCTGTTTTAACAGATGCAATGAATAAATTTAATGACATAGATATGATTGAAACAAACTTCTTAGACTTTAAAGAACCACATGAAGAAATCGAAGCACAAATCATCGAAGATGATATACTACATACTATTCCTGATTTTTCTAAGCCACCGACAAACCAGTGTACAGAAGATGACAAAGATGAAATAAATTATGTCTTTAAATTAAGAGTTGTTAAGTTCTGGAATAGTGGAAAACAAGGAAAATTAAGTATTGATTCTGTGAAACAAAAGTTCAAACGAGTAAAAAATAAAAGTCAACTACATCGTTAGTCCCAATCAATAAACAAAGATGGTACGTATAGAAAAAAAATTGCTCAAATTTGCGACATTACCTTACAAAATTTCAAAGC
This sequence comes from Copidosoma floridanum, assembly GCF_000648655.2. The sequence goes on along the minus strand of NW_019380055.1, from coordinate 246,002 downwards.
TGCAATTAATGCTGGATACTTTGTTCATTATAACGATTTGCGTAGATAGGCTTTACAAGCCCAAAAAGCGATAGGCAATGGAGATATGCGATTTAAAGCATCAAAATATTGGTTAACTCACTTTAAGCATGTGCATAGGATAGTATCTGGAATAGTTAATAAATTTGTTGCAAGAAAAACAATAGAAAATACTAAAGAATTAGAGAAAAAAGCTGATCAGTTTGTAAATGATATTAAACAATACGCACGATTCGTTAGATAGGCTAATGTCTACAATTCTGATCAAAGTAAATTTCAACTCAAGATTCATTCAGTAAGAACTTTGACTAATAAATGAGAAAAACAGGTGCAGTGCATTGTACAATCCGTTTCGTCAACGACTCATGGTTACACAATCCAACCAACGATATCAGCTGACGGTAAACTTCTCTCACCTCTGTTTTAAGTATTAAAAAAACGATCTAGTAAGTTTGGTCCTGCTGTCCAAACCAATATATTTTGTCCTACAAATGTTTTCGCTGAATCTTTGGCATCTGGAAAATTAATTACAAGTTAATTGAAGTCATAATGAAATGTGAAGAAATATGACAATATTAGAGCAGATGAATATCTTATTTTTGAAAATCGTACTTTCCTTATAAATCTTATTCTAGATCTCCTTGAAATTTGGTTAAAAAATGTTTTGTACCCAAATGTTAAACCTCATTCAATGTTATTAACAGATTCATAGAGTGGCCATTGCGAAAAAAGTGTTAAAGAAACACTACCAAAAGATCAAATTGTAAATGTAAAAAAATTTCTAACTGGAACCACAGGAAAAATTCAACCACTAGATGTATTCAGATTCCGTACTTGGAAAAATTGTGTTCCTCATTTTTCAAACAATGTACTATTAATGAATTATGATATGAAATTACATTCAAAAAATAAAATTATGAAAGTACAATCACTAGTGCACAAACAATTTTCGTTGCCACAATGCATGGACTTTTTCAAATACTTATGGTTCAAAACCGGCTACATTGATTAAAGACCTGACAGTTTTGAAAGCCCAGTTGATTTTAGTTCTGGAGATTTGTGCAAAAGTCATTGTAATTTATGTAATAAAGTAGCAATTATCAGATGTAGTTGGTGTAAGAAATCACTATGTATTAAACACTGCTTTGAAGAATGTCATTACTGTTCAAATTATATTGAATACAAATCTTATTACAGTAATAATAGTTTTTTGAAGCAGAAAACAGCCTTCTGTTCGGAGTTTTAAAGTTAGGAGTTGTTGAATCTCCTAACATATAAAAAAGAATTATACTTTTGATTAAATTATACAAAATACAAGTACAAATNAGTATTAGGATATGAAAAAAAAAAATACTTTTGATCAAATCATATTAAAGACTAGTACAGATACCCTCTTTTATTCTTGAAAAGACGGTAAATTCATTAATATTAGGTTATCAAGTTAAAAAAAAAAAATTTAGATTTTAACAAGTCGGATCTTCTAGCGTAGACTTCCTACATCTTAAATGTAGTGTTGCACTATGTTGAACTTGCGATCTTGAAATAAAAATAATTACTAACAGATTCATCATCAGCAGCCACCAAAAACCCGCTAAAAAATTTTTTTAAAAGAAAAACAAAATTTTTCTGAAATTTTTCTCCACTATACTGGATCTGCCGTAGTGAAATTCTAAAAACTGATGACAATTTTTTAAAAAGCGACTTCAACAATTCTTGTATCTGAATCCTGCGAAAAGTTGCATGAATTGAAATGAATTTTCTTTTACTTTTTGTGTTAGGGGTAGTTTACCCTCGATAAAGGTAAAATTTATAAAAATACCGAGACGCGTAAGCTTTATTTTTCAACTTTCTTCCTAAAAACGTTTGATTATCAATTTTTTAAGTCATTTATTAATTTTTTATTAGCAAAAAATGTGTTTTTAACCCTTAAAAAGTACGGGATGCATTTTTTTGGTTAAATTTTTTACAGATATGTGACATATTTCATAACAAATAATTTCTATTTTGTTTCATTAAAAAATATTGAGTAAAACTCGAGATATTGAGAAAAAACTGTTTTTAGGGGTCAACTTCAGGGGTGATTTTCACCCCCTTTATATATTTTTCCGCTGAATAAAATAAATACATATCTCTTAATTTTTTATGTTCTACAACATGTATTAAGATCATTAAAATCGGTGAGTTGGGGTTGGGGTACCTTCCTTGTAAGTAGAAAAGCTGAAAATACCTGATTTAACGAATAATACAAGATATAAGGTTTCAGATTCGCAATCAACAATGTTAATGCAATTTATAGTTCCTCTTAACTCAACTTACTTTAATGATCGTTGGTAAGCCGCTGCCAGCGTGCACGCAGCTGCAAGATGTTACAAGGTTGAGCACAACGATGATTCTAACCCTACAGAAGAGTACTCGGGGCAATGACAATAAGAAGACTGCAGCTTTTAACCTATGTTCCCGGTTCTTTTTTATTGGATCATCCTAAATTCACGTTTTAGACGATTTTACAGTGGCCTGGTTTGCTTAAGCTTTTCTTGCATGGCTTAACCAACAAACTAAGTCTTACATTTGCTTGAAATGAATGCTTTTAACACGTAGCTTAATCACTGAACTAAGTCTTACATTCACTTAAAAGACACAACAGAACTTACTGTTCAACCTTTATAGTCAGATGAAAGAGAAAAGGGGAATATTGTTAAGTGCAAGGGTTTGTATACGGTTGCATTTAAAGAGGACACGTCAGGTTAGGAATCCAAACGATAAACAAAGCTTAATTTAATTGCTCTCGATTGACACAAGCACAGTCGTGGTGCAATAATTCACAGTAATTGATGATTAAAACTGCTGACATCTCAGATTTTTTATGAAGTACAAGTTGCTGTCAAAATTTTGTATGATATTTTTTGTGGACATACTTAGTAAAGAATGTTAAAATCGTTGATTATTCACGTTCTTGGATTCACTCGTACGAATTAATAATGTAAGATAAGCGCTTAACAAGATTGTTTGAGGTTGCACGCATAGTTCAATTTTGGCGACGCTAGCTTGTTTCAAAAAAAGAAAGTTATATGCCACGCGATTGCAGAAACAGATGTATCACTCCATATTTGGAGATCGCTGAGCTTAAGCTTTATATAATTAAAAAATGAAACTCTGTGTTTCGAAGTAATGAATATTAAGTATGAGACATGGGTTGTCACACGTAAATAACTTTTACTTACTTCATTAGTTTTATAATGTACGAAAGTTTTTGTGATAAAAAAATTTACTTGATAAAATGGTTTTCCTTGCAACCAAACTGGTACTAGAACAAGTGAACAAACAGATTCTGAGGGGACCAGAGAATCACATTTGCTGGAAACTTTAGTCAAAAAAGAGTTTAGCTGACCGATTCGTTTTATACGCTATCTAACGTCGTCAAACTACCTCGACAACAACAGCCACAAGTACAATACAACAATAAAGTTGGCAAAAAATAGCTATTATAAGACTCACAAAACTTTATAACAAAATCTAATACTGCAAAAGTCAAATGAGAAAAAATACTATACATGTTTTAAATGTATACGATGATAGTCATCAAGGTAGTAACGCAGAACAACCATCGAGATTAATACATTAGCGTAAAAAAATAACGAATAAATAATTTTTCAAATAACAAAATAGCATTACACTGCAACTCTGACATTAATTACTCAAATATTTAAGATATTCAAGTAGGTAATTAAAGCTATGCAAGCAGACGGGGAGCCACTTATATATATATATATATACTAGTGGGGCTCATGCTCCCCTGCACGCACTGAGCGCCAACCCCCCAACTTTTTAATATTTTATGAGAAATACATTTTTACAATTTTTGTGTATTTATTCTTATATATTCTTAACTTTTTTATTTATCAAATTTAAGAAACTTATTTTAAATAAATTA
>NW_019380055.1:151738-240554 GCF_000648655.2 Copidosoma floridanum | reverse complement strand
CTAAAGAAACCTTGCGTTGGGAGGGGAGCTGGGGGAGCGGGGGGCGGTGGGGGGGAGCTAGCAAAAAAGTAGAATTACTCGAAAAATGCAAGAAAATGAAAGAATAAGTACCTTTTTGGGGGGGAGCTGAGGGGGAGTGGGGAGGAAGTGGGGGAGCGAAACGTCGCTCTCACTCTTGCGACTATATAATATAGGAAGATATATTTATATATACACATATAAAATAACTCGTTAAATATTTCTCTCGTAATCAATGAGCATAAATGTATATTTTGTGCGTAAAATACCATTAAAATCATATTTAAGAACATTTGCACAACGCGTAGTTTTTGTGATTAGATAAAAATTTTAATTTGTTAAAAAAGCACAACTTATTATTAATGTTTGAATACTGACTTAATAGGAAGTCTTATTTAATAAGACACAATTTTTATAATAATGATTTGTATAATGTAAATTAACAAATAATGTCCCGGGGCGCTTACTAGCCTCTTTAATAAGTAATAACATTTTAAATAATAGCACTAGCACAATCACCCGATGACCCAGGGCACTTACTGTTTCCACTCTAATAAATAATTAAATGTTAATAATAACACAAGCGCCCACGACCCAATAACCTGGCACGCTTAATGGCAACTCTCTTAAAAAAGAAAATGTACAATTATAATTCCCGTTTATAATATTTTACGCAGAGGCTGTAGGGATCTACAAAAAGAGTGTGAAAGTTTCTCGGAGTCTGGATCAAAAATGTTTCAAACTGTGGTACAGAATTTTAATTCATTTTGTAAGGGTTGATTAGAGAGATGTTGGGCTCCTACGGAGTGCTTGCCCGATTTCGTATGGAATTTGCAAGCATAGCTATGTTGTACGAGGATATATCTTCCTACAATATAAAGTTTTATTTATATATATGTAAAGATATTACACATAACTCTAACTACTCCCCAACTGATCCAAAAGAGCCTTACTTTGTCCTTCCACTCTCCCTCGCAGCACCCGCATTGAAGGTTAAATTATGTTGTTTATGGATCAATCTGGCCTAATTAGTTATGGATAAATATTAAATAATTACTTAATAGTAATGTGATTTGAGACATTGGTTCAACAAAATATTCACTATTTATTAATAATACTTAAACTAATACATTTTGATCTCAATAGTCTTTCAGTGGCGCTTACTGGCTACTCTTATAATAAAATGTTGAATAATAACTCAAGAGCCTATTAATTAACGACCCGGGGCGCTTACGGACACTCCAATATATAATAATCTCTAATAAAAATAAGATCTAAAATAATAACACTAGGCTTCTTTATTTCTTATGGAAGGTTAATAATTAACACGAGCGCCTATGAATGACTGACACAGGGTGCTCACTGATCACTACATTATTCATGGATCGTTGGATGATAGGCGCTTACGTTATTATTGAACATTTCATTATTTATTAGAGTAGCCATTAAGCGACCCAGGTTATGAGTTGATTGGACGAACTCCCACGCCCTTTCCATAGACCCCTACAGCATGTTGGTTTTCGGGACCATTGGGTTGCTCGCTTTGGTGCTCCCAGATACCTGACTACGGACCAGGGCTCTCAATTTGAGTCAAAGATTTTCAACGCTTATCTTTCTTTCATCGGCTGTCAGAGAAAGAGAACAGCAGCCAACCTCCGGCTGCTAATATTCTGATTAAGCGCTGGCACCAAAGCTTCAAAGCTGCCTTGATGTGTCACAACGATGCTAACTGGGTCAAATCACTGTCCACAGTCCTCCTGGGCCTTCAGACTGCTGTTCGGAATGACACTGGTGCTTCACCAGCTGAATTCCTGCTCGGAACTACTCTCCGTATTCTAGGCGAATTTTTCATCCCAGATAATTTCTTCGCTGATCCTCAAATATTTATTGAGGACTATAGAGAGCACATGCGTGAACTGAGACCAGTTCCTGTGGCTCTCCGCCACAAACCTCGTCCCTTCTTCTTCAAAGATCTGCACTCTTGTTCGCATGTCTTCCGTCGAACTCCTGCTCACAAATCGCTCGAATGTCTTTACACTGGTCCACACGAGGTGATTGAGCGCGTTTTCGATCTTGATTTCAAGATCGACGTTACGCAGTACCTTAAGTCGTTTCAACCGAGTTGCTCAAACCAGCTCATTTTTTGCCGGATGATTTAGCCTCTCCAAGACTTGATCTGTTAGTTCCTTATATCCAGCCTCCAGGGCCCATTCCGAATTAAAAAACTTATCAACCTAATTATAATTATATTATAATTAAGCTGCAAGTTAACTTAGTCCTTGTTAGTCCTAAGATACTGCGATTGTGATGTTAGTATTAACTATTAACGTTAACTCACGCCCCTTATTCTGTAGTCACAAAGCCTTATACTTCTCGTACCCGACACTATAACCAGTGACGCTGATCGATGCTTACAAACTAATTTTATACAAATTATTCAAAGTCTAGGTTCTAAGTACGCCAATTTTTTTAAGCGGCTCATTTGCAATATTTTTTCCTATAAATGCGCCGCAAGTCAGTTGCGTTTTGGCTCTCTGCCTAGATTGATCTCCGGTGTCTTAGTAGACACCACACTGTAGGCCTAAATAAAAAGTTTTTTCTGTTACATTAAACAGGACTTTTCTCTCAACCTCTCTTCCTCGAAGAGACACGCTAACGGCAGAAGTGGGACTGCCAAATCGACCCGGACAATCGGATCTTGCCCCTCGGGCACTTATCTCCACAAAAGTTTTAACAAAATGCCATATGTACACATGTATAAGTATTATGTAAGTACACGCCTGATACTATGCATTAGTCTTGTCAGTTGATTACTAGCCATTAGCCGGTAAGCGAGTACACGATACTTTTGTTAAGATGGCGAGCAATAAAGTAATAACGACACAACCTTTTCTAATGAACACATTATACATTCTTATTCAAGTATTTAGTGATTTTTCTTTTCATCCTGGCATTTTTTTCGAATCCTGAGAGCCTCGGGCAGTGGATTTAATTATACTATCAAATTAATATATTTAAAAAATATTAAAATTTCTTATTTTTTTTAGTATCAAAACAGTTATATTTTGTATTTAAGAAATTTTTATTAATATTTGTCGTAATGTTAGCAACAATACTTGGTTATAATAAAACAATATAATAATACTTCAACACTTTTTTTTTATTTACGTGCTTTAGTAATTTTTAAATGGTATTTTTTCTAAACCAGTCTTAATTTTCTATGCTGTTTTTGATTTTTAACAGCCAAGTAGATCCAGGTATTTGAAATTCTATAGTTACATCTCTGTACGACTAACTTAATTTAATGGCAGCAATTTCTAATATTAGACCTTTAGTCAACGTATTAAAGTAGAAAAACGTGTTAAAAAACTTGAATAAAGTTATCCTTATACTATTAACATAGAGAGTGGGTAGGTTATAATAACGTGTAAACGAAGGTGCCTGCCAGTGATGCTTTCGTGCTGTATGAGTCCTGACATCGTGAACAAGATATCTGATTTTTTTTTTCAATTTAAGGAATTTAGTATTTTAATATTGTAAAAAAAAACTTATTGGGAATTTGATCTCTAACATTTAATATAGGCAAATTCGTCAATTCACATAAGGTACTTTTTGTATATTTGACTGATCATTTAAAATTGCTCTAGAGTGTAAGATTTAATTTTAAAACTTTAACATTCATTTTCTTCAAAATTGAATAGTTGTAAAAAATTGTAGCGTTATGTAAAAGTAGCTTATGTGACTCTTTTGATATAAAATAATTAGGTTGATTAATTTTTTAATATTCAAGAAAAAGTTAATGACTGTTGTGATGATAAACTTCAAGACATCTAACGGTTGCAAATGTTAATTTTATGAGCATACCACACACAATTTCTTGTTTTATGTCAGTGGTTAGAAAACTAATGCCTAGCACTCTTTAGATGCAATAACAAGTCAATAACATGTCAAATTCCCCAAATTTTTTTTAACAGTATAATGAGGTAGACCAGCTCATTCAAGAAGCCAAGAAAGATCTACTATCGTTACCTTTGGGGTGATGTTAAAAGTGTCTTAACATACTTTGCTAAGTTTTTTACTCAGCAAATTTCTTTAACGTAGTTGTCACAGTTTGAATGAACATTCTGGGCCCAGTTTGGAGTAAGGATTACCATCTTTTCAGCCTAGACGATGATTTAAGAAAGCAGGCTTACATCACTAACGATGACTACGCAAAAACTGAGGAGACTTATCTAACTGCCTTTACCACCATGCTGTTGCTTCTCGAGAAGTATTCTGTGCGGATTATTTTGACTGCTGCATCGTTGTCTTAAGCTCCTTTAGTATCTGTGTCATTTTCACGCAATCGAACCGTTAAATTATTTGATCATTAGTTTTTTACAATAACATAAGGTTAAAGCTTAAGAATGATTGTGACTTGTATACTCTGGTAAGTAATAGATTAATTAAAGAAAATCAATATTGTTATAGTAAGAGAGTTAAAAGAGTATGCGCCACGTTCGATATTGATGTCAAACTTTTCAATTACTTATTAAGTACTATTTTATGTGAAACGTGTCTAATTTTTTTATAGTCAAGTACTTTACAGCAAAGAATTAACTTTAAGCTGTGTTGTTATAATGTTAATATTGTTGTAAATTAATTGAAAAGGTTGAGTTGAATCTCTGCCATCTCATTTTTTGTTATAATAAAAATGTACTTAATATTAATTAGAGGAAAGCCAAATTTAATTGTAACTAGGTTGAAGTATAACCTCTTTTTTTTACCAATTCTCGGACTAATTGAAATTTTAATTAATTTAAATTTAAATATTTGGCTAAATAGACTGTCAACCATCAAGGGATAGTGACGTCTCCACTTCTTTTCATTCTACTATTAAATCCCCTTCGGTGCTATGAAACCAATGCAAAATGGAGAATTTAGTTGAAGCTCAGAAAGTTCTGTGTGTGCCTATCGTGAATGCCTTTTTTAATTTTAGAATAAAAAGGCAAGGTTAAATGACCAAAAGGCTACTTAAGACTTTCATCGAGCAGCCTGTCTACGGCCTTTAAACAATAACGTTTAGCTGATCCTCGGTTCCTTTCAGAGGATGACATTGATATTACACTAGGCACAGAAACTTACAGTGCTCGTTTAAAAGAGATGCACCCCACGAACTTGTTGTTACAGCGTCTCAGTTAAATTGGTTGTTATCTAAGTACGTAGTTGTAAAAAATCACTCCATTACTTTGCAAACAATTTCTATAAATTGTATTTAGTTAGTCAACTCAACTGACACTCTATGGCAATTTTGAAAATTAGAAGAATCCCCTAATCGTAGGAAAATTAACCATAGAACAGAGTCCGGTCGATTAGTAGTCAGTCTTTCCTTTCATGTTATTTTGTTATTTCTTCATTCGCACTCCTTGCAAAATCAGAGTTTCTAAGGATATGTTGCTTTAAATGCTAAGAGAACCCTTTCAAGACAAGGAATTAAAGGTTGATGAGCCTTTTATAGGGTCGTGTATGTGAGTAATTAGAGTTAAATTAGATGACCAAATTCGTGCCCTCCGTTAATGATGCCTATAGGCTACTTCCTTATTACGAAGTCGTTTATAAGTCCAATTCCACTACCGAGTTACGCCTCGTGTTTAACGTATCTTCTAAGTCGAAATACTTTATAAGGCTCAATGATACCTAATTTTTGGGCCCTGATGTGTTAACTTATTTATTTGACTTACTCTTAAAGTGGCGTTACGATAGTGTTGCTTTAACAGCTGGTGTAGAGAAAATGTTTTGTCAAATTCTGGTGTAAGAGTCTGATGAGAATTATTGTACCGTTTATAAGTGTTTCAATTCGACCGAAATGTTTAAAGCTTATGAATTGCACGCTGTCACTTGTTTAGCTTGCTCTCTCGTTCTAGCCATAAAAGTACTGAATTAGTTAGATCATGACGGTCTAAGAACGCTTCCCTGAGGAATCCAAAGCTTAAAATCGTGACGTCTATTTGGATGATGTTTTGTCCAGTACTCTTTCAGAAGTAGAAGCCAAGACTAAGATCTCAGAGTTTAAAGCTCTCACGACAGAAGGAGGGTTCCATCTTTGACAGTGGGATTCTAATAATCCTTAATTTATCCAGATTTTGGATCCAGATTTAGTTAATACCGAAAACATCTTGCTGTTTCAACAAAACGATTGTTTGTGTGCCAAGTAACCAAACTGTTTGATGCCTGTGGCTTGTTATCTTCAGTGATAATTACTGCCAAAATTATAATGCAATCCTTATGAGTTTCAAAACTGGGTTAAGACAATCCTCTCTCTAATTTTCAAGCACAGCCGTGGTTGCTTTGATTTATCAGCCTTCTAAGCATGAAAAAAATTAAAATTTCTCGCTGGAATTATAACGGTCCGTAATACTCGTGAATGGAGCTCCATGGTTATTTCAATGCTTCGTAATTGGCTTATGCTACTGTATTATATCTGATGCCGTTTATAAAAATCAGGTGCGAGTTTCTTTGCAGTTAGCAAAAACTAAAGTCACTCCTCCAAAAACTGTAAGCATTCTCAGACTAAATTTGTGTACTGCGCACCTTTTGGTAAAAAAGCTGCATATTACATTCAGGAGATGAGATTTTCTGTCGGTTTGCTTTATTTGTAGACTTATTTCCGAGATATATTGCATTAGTTATATAAGTTTCTTTCCAAGTAGCCAATTTTTGTAGTCAATCAATGTGCCGATATTCAACACTGAATCCCGAAAGCTAATTAGCACCACGTTCCATGAAAACACAACCTTGCTGATATTGCTTCCTGAAGAATTAATCTTGATCAAGCTCTGTGTTTGAGCGATGAAATAAAGGACCTGATCTTTCATACCAGCTTGACCCCTTCAACTCGAAGTTCATTGATTTGTTTAAACTGACTACCCCAATTGGATTTTGTTGATTAATTTCTCCAATTCTGTAAAATTGTCAAAAGTCACCGTTTATTGCTTCAGATTTAAGATCAAAGTCTTGCGAGAATTATACAAACTTAAAGGGGCAGTAGAAAAGTTTCTAAAAGACTATCCACTATGTTGTTTTAATGTCTTCGACCAGTCTAGCTATCCTATACTAAGCGGTATTAAAATTCAAAAAGCAAGGCTTTGTTAGATCGTGGTTCATCAGAGCCACATCGTTCGCTTCGAATTAAAGATTTTTCAAGATGACCTCAAATTACCACTTGATCAACAGAAATCCTTACTTGCGGATAGTAAAATATCAAAACTTGACCCTCTTCTAGACTTGGGTTTGATACAAGTAGGAGAAAAACTTAAAAATTTTGTCTTAAGTTTAAGCACTGAGTATCCTTTGGTCTCGTTTCTAGATAAGCTATTAACGGCATTAGTTATATGTCTTATACACGTTAAATGCTTACACAGGGGACCAAGAATCTTGATTACTGGGGAATTTCGGAGACTACTGTTGAATCTGCCAAACTTTATTTAAAGCTCGTTATTGGCGATCAAACTCTTACCTTTGCCTGTTATATAACTCTACTTTGCCGTATCAAAGCTTTGCTTAACATGTGTTCTCTAGTTCTGATTATAAGCAACGAGTAGAGTCTCGACATAATTACTCCCGCTTTTCTGATAATTTACAAAAAACCTTGTATTATTCCTTAGAGGGGGGAGAGTTTCTTCAGTTAGGAGTTAGTAGAATAGATAAAAGAGAGCGCGTGCTCTGTTTAAGCTCGAAAAGAAAGTTACTTTTAGCTTAAGCAGGCCAGGGTGTCTTTAACACAGCAAGCCAGCGCTTGCAGTTTTTCGTGTGAGAGGAAGGTTTCTTTCAAAAGATTTATATTTCAACAGTGTTAAGTTACGCCAACATCTCCAAATAAATCTTGTCATAATTCTTGTGCACAGGAAAGCTTTCTTGTTAAATTAGTCATTTAATTAAGCTACAATTTTAATAAGTAACAGTTTCTAAATGGTTAGAATAATGGAATAGTGACCTGAATAATTCATACAAAATTTGAGTAAATCAAGAAAACTTAGAAGTGTTTAAAGTGTAAGTAATAATTAAAAGTAATTTTAGCTATAACAAAACTGTGGTTATTACTATAGTGCAAACTTATACTTTACATTTAATTTTCGTTAAATACAACGACAGATATTAATTTCCCATTATTTTGCATTTGTTAAAAATTTTGCTCTTAACGCTGAATTCAGTATACAAGGAATATTTAAGTCGTAAATTTCCGTAGTCTCGAATTCATCTCGGACGCCACCGAGCAGACTTTATCTGAAAATAGTTTCAGTGTGGATTTTACTGATAAGAGCTATATTCATTTTGGTGGCCAAGAATACTTTTTTGAGCAGTATGAGCAGAATTGAACAGTAAAGATATTTACATTTAAGTAGTGTCTATTTATGATAAAGACTGTATGAGTGTGTAGATGGTTCGAAGATGGTGCACAGATTTTCTTTACGGACGTGCAGAATTTCACGATGAGTAGGGAGCTGGACGCCTAAAAAGTGCCATTACAGACGATGCGATTGCAGCGGTTAAAAAAATTGTTCAAAAGTACGGACGGTAGATTATTAACGATATTTTGAAATGATGCCTCCTAAGTGTCACTCTGAATCTTATTACTACTTAACATTTTTTGAGTAACAAAAAAGAATAACCAAACGTAATTCACAATCGGACACGCGTTTTACTAGTAACACTAAACTTCATGATAATCAAGCTTGTATTACTTAAAAAAGTATTCTTGGCCACCAAAACTGATTCCGCCATTATTGGTAGCATCTACACGAAGACTATATTTAGATATAGTTTGCTAGATAACATCTGAGTGAAACGCCACACTAGAGAAACTTACTTTTTTAATACCCCTCATGAATAGTAGCCAATAGATAGAGTGTAAATAAGTCTGATTCTGATAAGGATTGCTTGTATATATTCGTATGTAGTTTTATTAGTTTAAGATAATTTAACTTAAGTAGTTTTTCTGTTGATAATGTTATCAAGCCATGTACGTGTCCACAAGCAAAAACTGACAATTATTTCTGCTTGAAGCTTTACTAACAGTTATTACTATGTATATTTACAGTATTGAAAATAATCGTTATTTTTAAATCGCTAAAACCATTGAAAGATAAATTTCCTTTATAGTTCCCGAACGTTAATTAAAGGATCCCCGCGTTTGTCAAGTATTTGGTTTGACCATAACAAAATCTTTTTTTTAAAAGTAAGATTTAAACTATGTGTAAGTCGTCAAAATATTAAAGAAAATTGACGTTAACACACTATATTTTTATTGTTGTCACTATCAAAATTTTTTTCATACAATGATGTTGGTTCTGGTAAACTTAAATCTTCACAAGACATGTATTCAGACTTGCAAATTTAGTTTAAATGTAACAAAGCTTTATTTTTTTCATTTTTCCAATCTGCTATAAAAATTTTTCTCAATTTGTTTCAAATTATTTAAACTGAAAAATTTTCAGATATAACGCACCATGCACAAAATTTGTGAAGTTAAAGAGGATGCATAATGTTACATCCTCCTTACAGAATATTGACGATTTTAGAAGCGTGCTGTACTTATCCTATAAAAATAGCTGTTTCTTCAAAATTATCGTAGGTGATATTTTTAATAGTTTTTAAGTCTGTAATAGACGTTTCTTACTTAATTTGTTCAATACTAATTTTTTAAAAATCTTTTCTGATTATTTGGAGAAACAACTTTTAATATACGAATCGTTACTTTTTATCCTATACATTTTCGTTCGTTCAATGGTCTTGTCGTATTATTAAACGTTAATTGTTAAGAAGTGTTGACATATCAAATTGCATTTGCCCTTTCATTAAGTATGCTTAATTTAAACTATAGTGCTAAGAGCGTTTTCTAATTCCTAAGCGATTCTTCAATTTTTCTTTCTTCAAAAATTATTATAATGAAGTCTACCGTAATAAAATAATTTTTGAAGCCTCCATGCTGCTTCCATTGGGCTTAGATAAAGACCATCAATAAAGCGCAATATTTGATCAAGTGTTTTTTAATCAGTATCTTTTTCAATTCCAGTTTGACTTTGTTACTGTACTTTATTAAAATACTTTATTATTTTCTCTAATTAATTGAAAAGGTTGAGTTGAATCTCTGCCATCTCATTTTTTGTTATAATAAAAATGTACTTAATATTAATTAGAGGAAAGCCAAATTTAATTGTAACTAGGNAGTCCCAAGATATTTCGATGACATGCAGCTTTGACTTAAATCAACAAAAGTAAAAATTTCTTACATACAAATAGTACATACTGCAGCTAATATCAACGTAAGCTTAAACATTTTCAGTGCGAAGTCACACAAAGTACAAATCGTAATCACTAAAATGAAAATCTATAAACACATTCAACAGCGATTCTGTTTAGCTAATATTTTATCTCATTCACAAATTATCGATGTGTAAGAAATACAAATGGAATCGAATAGTATATTGTAATTTAGTCGTTAAACTGCAAATATTTGAAGTATACTTATACTTATTTAAGTTATATACGTTTTCGTAAGCCTAAAAGTGCACAAGTAAGGTTATGATGAGACTAATTGTCATTACAATTAATGTTTTACCAGGATAACGTCGTTGTCAAGGTTCTTTTTTACTTGTAATTGTAGCTCTATAACTTTTAGCATTAGGAAAATCGAAGAATAAATGTACTTTTCTGAATTTATTAGACTGATAAAAACTTTCACTCTCTGTGCAATAAATGTGAATTGTTAAGTTTCCTACAATATTTTGAATAATCGTTGAACCTATCGGCAGCAACTGTATGATACGAGCACCAATTAATTTATAGATATTATTTTTACGAGAACTATCTTTTAAAAGCCAATGCCTAACTCTTTTTTGTATAGATGCGAGTATACATATAACATGATAATCTTACCAATTTTTTCTTTACGTTTTAAGTATATGCACGATAAATTCTAACTTTTGCAAAAAATATATACAAGTGGTTTCAAGTATGCAGGTTGTGCCCCGTGATACAAGTCAGCTGCAGACAATACTCTCCTTACTTTATCGAGTGGCGCGCGGTACGGTACGAAAAACTCTCTATATTTATTGATTAAATACTTACTAACAGAAAAGCCGTCCTATTTTTTTATTAGCTATGTCATCGTGAAAAAACCTCAGCTTTCTTAAAATTGGAAAATACAGATATAATACGTTTTGTACTTTTTTAAAGGTAGAAATAAAAAATTTTTTTTATCTTATGCAACCAACAGAAAGCTAGGGTAAAAATACATCTTATGATATATAAACCTCATTTTTTTTGTGACGCTTAAGCCTCGAAAAAGCAGTGTGAAAAAGACATGCTTTGACTCTTGCGCAGATGGCTGGGGCAATTAACGTGCTTTTCCTCATACGTAGAAGAGCTTTATCAAATTTTATTCCCATGTACTACGTACACTACGTCTGCAGTTCTATTAATATGTTGTTACATAGCTAAACTTACGAATAGCTGAAAAACACAGTTAGAAAAACGAGGTGTGCTCACTTAATAAATTAATCTTAGAATTATCCATAGAAATATAAAAAATAGACTGCTTATTAAAAGATGAGAACTCCTGACAAGGTCATTTAACCTCATTAAAAAAGAAAGAGAAGTGAAAGGCAGGTAGCCAGTCAGTCCTTTTGTGTTCTACTCTCGTAGAATAAGGGCATTGTAAAGAACTACACAGAGTGTATTCTGCAAACACTGCCAGCAGTGGATTTTTTTAGCCTTAGCCTTAGGCCTTGGCTCTTAATCAATAAATATTCTAGTCATCACTCTAGTGTCACAGTTAGCTGCAAGTGTTGTAAGTCTTGTTTGCTCCAAGAAGTTTCTACTGCAAAACAAAGTTGTTGCGCTGTTTCACTAAAAATATTCTGGAGAGAAACGCGAATTTCAACTTCTGTATGTACATTATAGGGTTATATGAGGCAATTTTTCATTTTTTTTTGTATTTTTGTATCATACAGTAAGAAGGGTTAATATTACATTTTCTAATACGCAAATCCCTGACTAGAGCTACATACGACTTCTTACTAAAATTATGTTCGCAGTAAAACGCAAGTGCCGATGTAGGAGAATGCCTGTATTCTGCAATTTCAGTACTTGGCTGTACAGTATGATCTTCAACTTCCATCTCTTCTATATAGTAATCTGTTCGACTTATTTCTTCATGTGTATTATTTTTAGCAAGATAAATTTGGCATAACTTTACTGCTAATTTCAACAATTCGATATTATATTTGACATATTCTAACACTTCGTTGGCTTTCCTACATAAGGTGCTCGAACTGGCCTTTTCTGTTTCAATACGTGGTCGTCCTTCTTTACCAGTACCCTTCTTCGCTGTCGGGGGATGTCCTTTTAAAACTTTTTTCTGTCTACTTTTTTGGTTAGTTGGGTAGCTTGGCATTCTATTTGTAAGAGAAATTTAAAAGTTACTCTACAATTATTGACATATACGAAATGGAAGACAGTGATTTCATATAGGTAAAAAAAACAGCAATTGTGAACGCCCATTCAGTATATCATATAAAATTAATATACCGACTAATTTACGTTATTTACGTTAATAACAATATTCATTGAATTCAAATGGAGAGAACACAGTTTCAACTGAAAATCTTTATCGTAATATTATCTAGTTCTTACATTTATTTTTCTCTCACTATACGCATATCATCGAAATAAAGTTGTGCTTGCTTAGTTGTTCTAATTACCAGCTTCGTTCATAAACTCATTTTATCACGTGAAAATAGCTGTTCAATAAATCATTGGAACGAAGTAGTCAGTGGATCAAAAAATGTAAATGATATACTGATTTTTCTCAAACTATTTATGAACATTTAAGTTTCATTTCATAGGCACGAGACCTTTCGTTGTATAATTAAAAGTAATTGCAATAAATTTTGTCCTGATTTATTTTATTTCTTAAAGCATTTTTATTGAGCATTTGCAATTTTTTTCGTTATAATACACATCTAACTGTTGATTAATAGAATTATTTATAGATCACTTGAGTTTTTAAAAAATACAATTTTTCTGTAAGGGCTTAACATCGATATAAAGAGTCCTATGATATTTCGATGACATGCAGCTTTGACTTAAATCAACCAATGTAAAAATTTCTTACATACAAATAGTACATACTGCAGCTAATATCAACGTAAGCTTAAACATTTTCAGTGCGAAGTCACACAAAGTACAAATCGTAATCACTAAAATGAAAATCTATAAACACATTCAACAGCGATTCTGTTTAGCTAATATTTTATCTCATTCACAAATTATCGATGTGTAAGAAATACAAATGGAATCGAATAGTATATTGTAATTTAGTCGTTAAACTGCAAATATTTGAAGTATACTTATACTTATTTAAGTTATATACGTTTTCGTAAGCCTAAAAGTGCACAAGTAAGGTTATGATGAGACTAATTGTCATTACAATTAATGTTTTACCAGGATAACGTCGTTGTCAAGGTTCTTTTTTACTTGTAATTGTAGCTCTATAACTTTTAGCATTAGGAAAATCGAAGAATAAATGTACTTTTCTGAATTTATTAGACTGATAAAAACTTTCACTCTCTGTGCAATAAATGTGAATTGTTAAGTTTCCTACAATATTTTGAATAATCGTTGAACCTATCGGCAGCAACTGTATGATACGAGCACCAAGAAAATACACAATACTTACTTGCCGATATTTACTAATCACTTATATCCACGATAAAAACTCTTCTACTTAGCACACACATTACACGACTGTCTTACGGGAATACTTCTATCTTCTTACGTTTGATAAACAAAACCTTTTGAGAGTTCTCAAAATCTATTTGGCACGTATCCTAAAATTCTGCCATAACTATGTGTAATACAAACAGTAGACTAGAGCTTACAACAGTAAGCCCCGAATACGTAAATTATGAGAATCAATAGAATAAGTTTGTTCGGAATGCGTGGACCGGATAAAACAAAAATGGTAATGCACTTTGCTTGAGTTTAATACATTCACCTATTTTGGCGCCCGGTGTAATACGCAAATAAGTGTACCTCCATGTCAAGGCTTAGTAACTGAAGCTATAAGCCATGTAACTACTCCCTGTTTTCTCTATGGCTGCACATAACAATAATATTTAAAAAAGAACAAAAAAGTATTTTTAAAACACGAAAAAAATTTCCAAATACCACATGAGTATATAGGTTATTTTTTTTTTATATCATTCATTAGTTATTTATCACTCCCAGCCACAACACTTACACTTCTGAAAACTTACTGGAAAAAATAATTTTTTTTTGGAATTATGCTTGATTTTGACAAAAAAGTCACTTTTTAAACGCCATTTCGATACCTTATTTAAAAAATGAAGAATATATGTAAAATAAATATAAAGGTATAATACCAGCTCCAACCGAAATAAAAAAAAAATTAAATTGAAAAGTTTCTGAAATAATCCGAAATTTGTAGGTTAGGATTTCATTTTTTACATTTCTCCTTAATTTTCTGTTATTCCTTGTCATCATACCTATAAGATCCAAAAAATTTCATGAAAAAATATTTCTTCTAAGGAATTTTACATAGTTTTGAAACGAAAAATATCAGTTTATCCCACTGTGCGGCGGTAGCAGTTTGTTGTCTATTAACTATTGGTAAGAGTTTAAAATCTGCCATAAATTTGAACGAAATATTATTTAGATCTGTTACGTCAACCAAAAGTTTTAAATTGTCCTAAGATTCTTTTATTTGTGGAACGATGCATAACAATATTAATTTGTCTACGCTAGTAAGCGTACCTCATTAACCAAGAGTTATACTTTTTGAATGTAATGATCTGTTTTCACATTTATACAAATCATTTGAGTTGAGCTGTTTTCCGTATCATTAGGATTTAACTGCGGAGAGTCGTTTTCAGGAAGAATTTTCAAACTTATTTAAAAAAAACCGTGACGTCTGTCAGCCATAACCTTGACAGTACAATGTCCATTTACTTTTCTTTTCTCTATAACTGATTCAAGTAAATATTCAGCATTAGTATAGATAACAGACCGTTGTTGTTTATTTTATGAGTTTTTACAGTCAAAACTTTGAAAGCTAACTTCATGAATATCTTTTAATGCATTTGATTTTTTTGACATGTTGATCATAATTTTTAGGATTCGGTTTTCTATTTACATTGCACCTTTAAAAAGCCATAATTTTTCTCTTCTGATTGTGCGATGCCCCCAATTTAATCGAAAATCATCCAAACTGTTTTCTTTAAAAGATAATGGTTTATGCATAGTGTCATAAACAATTAACTTTCTTTACCGACCACCAATCGCTAATATTAAGATTATTCATTTGAAGAGCAGAATCACTTTTATTTTTTATAATCGAACTAACGACCTCTTCTTTATTTTTATCGGGAAGCTGTTGAACAAGTTTCAGTAAATTATCTTTATAGCTCTTGCAAGCATGGCTCATACCTTTTCCTATTTCTTGAAAACATTTACTACAGAGCTTAATAACATTGCTAGTGGTTTCTACTAGACTGGAAGCTTCTTTTTTTTCCACGGACTTTTTACATTGCCCTGGAAAGTCTACGTTAGTTTTTAGTTTCCTGAAATGTCCTCTGACTTTCTTTACATTGACGTGCCCAAAAGAAGTGGCAGTAAAGCATATGTAAGAATTACAAGTGTCTTTTGCACATCGTGTCTCTTTCAGTAGAACCATTTTGTTGTTATCAGGCATAATTTGTATATGCCTGTTGAATATTTTTTTTTCAAAATCAAGAAGTGTTAGATAGCATGATCTACAAATACCTGAAGAATATTTTCATTTTGTAAATCAAAATTCTTTGACACATCCTTTTCATAAGATTTGCCGTTTTATCATTTATTACAAACTTTTCCAACTTGACTTTACTAAAATTAATTTTTCTGCCCCACGGAGCGTATATCTTTTTCCTATTCTCATTATAAGAACATTTACTACCGTTACCCATACTAAAGGTAGAATAAATGTATAATGACAACGACTTTTAGAAATCATCCTTCGTTGAATTTGTAAATTTAATTACACTCAAACCTGTTGTACCGAACGCTGTTGGTAGTAGTTGTCCTCTGATACTCTTACACGCTGTATTTTCAAAGTATTGTTAAGCTCTATTGCATCTATGTGTATCTTACGGTGTTTCATTTATTATACAAGTTAAATTTTTTTATGTACGCCATCTAGTGGTAGCAAACCACATTCATACATCGACACTCATAGTTAAAAAAATTAAAATTTTAAATTTTAATCACCAAAAATATAAGAATGCAAATATCTCGCGAAAGGGAGCAGCTAGGATTTTTAGTTCGACTGATTTTTCATGAACAAACAATATAGAAACTTTCTGCATTCACAGATTTTGGATCCACTTTATTCAAACTTTTAGAGCTTTCAAGCACACCATGGCTCTATGAATTAAAAATTCATGCTTTTTCTTGCATGTATTGCAAGATGTATCAGATTCGCAATCCTTGAATTCATAAGGTCTTAAACAAATAAGGCTAAGCTTACTTTTAGCATGGACTAACTGCTTAATTTTTCAGGGCTTTGATTTAAAACTTTCACATTGGCGAATATGATGATCACTATTGCAGCAAGGACAATTTCGTATCGAATTAGTCTGATGAAAGGCAGAAACATTAGCAGTCTTTTCGTTCGACTCAAGACCCTTCACAGGTTGAGAGACCTAATGTGGCTTTAACCGGGGAGTGTACGGCTCTAAAGCAATTAACTAATTGTTTAAAAATCTTACAAACTGCTTAAACGTAGGAGGTGTCATAGAACTGCATAAATGCTTCTGCCAATCTTTGACTGTTCCAAAGTCTAACTTGTTGGATACCAACCCGATAAATAGATCACCAGACAGGTGTTCAGCTTGACTACGGCTTTCAAGAGCTGACAAGGGTCTTGAAGTTTGACTAATTAACTGTTAAAGCTAGAGAGTGAGACTATTTTTCATTGAGTTGGCGTTAGTAATCAAGTTAACATAACCAGAAACTAACCTTTTCTTATCATCGTAATAATTAACTAACGCCGTCTAAGTTTGTTGATAATTTTCAGCGTTAAGTGGAATATTTTTTATAAGAATCGCCGCTTCACTTTTGACTTGGGTATACAAAAAGGAATGTTTTATTACGAGAATAATTTTGATTTTATCATGTGCTAACGCCCTGAAAACATCGCAAAAGTTTTACCATTCCTAGCGATCACTGGAAAAATGCAACATGTCAATATTTGGAGGGCTTAAAGCAGCAGAAAAGGATTCTGCTAGATTGGAGTTAATAGGTAGTTAAGGTGTCTTAAGACTAGCCAAAAAACTATCAATTCTTTAAGATTATCATAATAATGAACTTCACTTTTAACAAAAACGTTCGATTTGAAGTAATCGCGTTGAGAGTCAAGATTTGTTACCCACATCCGCCGCGCTATCCACGTCCACTTGGTTGCTCGAGACATGGCTCAAGTCGAAAAAGAAGCATGAAAAATAAAATGCCAAGATGACCGACCAGCAGGTGCAATCTTGTGCCAGCACCAGATTTCGCCTCCAGCTCCCGATTCGGCTTAAAGGACCTAATGTTTGGTTAACTAGAACTCTAGTGTACTGTATAAATGAATAAAAGAGTGGTCGAGCTAGGAGGAGCGTAGAAAGCAGTGATTTAGAATTACTTGAATAGAAAGATGTTGACAGAAATGGATGATTGGATCTAGACTTGATCCGTTATATTGATCCGTAAGATGTAAAAACGGCGTTCCTGAAAGGAAAGATAGACTACGAGGTTAACATGGAAATCCCTGAAGGGTACGAAAGCTCGATAGAAACCAAGAAAGATAGAGTATGCAAAATAAAACGTGCCCTGTATGGCTTAAAAATCAGCCCAAAATGTTGGAATGAGAAATTCAGGGAAGTAGCAGTGAAACTTGGTTTAAAATCCCACGAGCTTGAACCTTGTCTGTTTACGTGGAGAGGAAACGACAGCTTTTTAATGCTCCTACTGTATGTCAATGACATACTTATTGCCAGTAATAATGTTAGTAAGTTGGATGAAATGAAATCAATGTTAAAGTTAGAATTTGAAATAACTGACATGGGAGAACCTAAAAAATTCTTAGGAATGAATATCAAGCGAGACAGATGCAATCACACTTCAACACTCACTCTAGAGGAGTACATTGATAAAATGTTGAAGCGCTTTGGTTATAGTGAGATGCATCCACAAAAGACACCTATGATTACGAATCAGGTGAGAAACAAAGAAAGGCGAGATAGAGAATAGCTAGATGATGAAACAAAAGAGCAAGCTAGCAAGCAGTTAGATATAAATCCAAACAACAAAGATCTGTACAGAGAGTTAGTGGGATCTCTCTTGTACTTGGCCAACACGGTTCATCCCAACATAACATATGCAGTACATGTTTTGAGTCGACACCAAGTCAGTCCCACAGAGAATGAATGGAAAATGGCAAAACGAGTTTGTAGGTATCTCAAACATACAAGGAATCTAGGAATCACGTTCAGAGGGAAGGGATTTTCCGATGCTAGCTTTGCTGATTGCAAAGGATCCCTAACGACAAGTGGATTCATAGTTAGTCTGTATAGCGACCCAGTTGCCTGGAAAACACACAAACAGTCATACGTAGCTTTATCAACATGTCAGGCAGAATATGTTGCAATGAGTGAGGCTTGTCAAGAAATGGTCCCCTTACAAAACTCACTATCATTGATTCTCCCAAGTTCCTTTTTGCCCATGACTCTGTGGTGCGACAATAAAACAGCTGAAGCTAGTAATCAAGTTAGTAATAGTAATAAGCTTAGGCATATGACTAATGTTAAAGAACACTTCGTTAGAGAATGTGTAGCTAGAAACCTAGTTAGAATAAGTTGGATAGAATCAAAGGAGCAAATTGCAGACATTATGACCAAACCTCTGCCCTTTAAAACTCATGCTAGACTCACTAATATGATTATGAATAATTTTTAATTATGTTCATAGAAACAAGTAACTGAGTGGAGAAGATTGAGTTGTCTTCCATAGGAGGGAGTGTCAGAGTCGGCACGGTGCATCAACCCGATCAAATCAGAGGTCGCGTGGTGGCGACATCTAGTAAGCCATGATCACAGCTGACGGTGAGAAGTGCTTCTGCAATCACCTACCGGCTGCTGTGCTTCGGACGAGCTCTCTCTCTCTCTCTCTCTCTTGTGCTGACTCTCGAGCTACTCGGTTGTCTCCAATAAGTTTCCTTTTCTTCACGTGCAACAGTTTATCAACTCTGCGTTTTAGTTTACTTTGTTTTCATAAAAGTCTTTTCATTGTATTGTATTTACTTATAATAAGTTAGATAGAAAGCTAGAATTAAACGGTTTGTATAAGCAAGAGAAGCTAGTAAATAAAAGGGGTTGATATAATTAAATAGTGCTGAGTATTTTTATTAATTAGGAGCCCGCATCTTCCCTCACAGCTTATATAGAGAATGATAATGATTTTTATAAGACAGCACGTTAAAAGTTCAAAAATAAAATTATCATATCTCACTTTATAAGCCATAAAGGGACTTGAAATTTCAATTGAAGGTTTTTCATACACTAATTAATCTCTGTTCAAAGTGTTATCAATATATTGACTAGAATAACGATAGTCACCTTTTCAGGCCAAAGCATGGTGATCCGAACTTTGATCAATCCCTGCTCTCAAGTTTTGTCGATTCCTCGATTACTCGCCCAATTATTACAACTTAGCTGCTATAAAACTGATATTCGTCTGACTGGGCTCGCTGAAAAAATTCAAACTTTGACTAAACAGTCGGTACACTTTTCTATTAAGCAACATTTTGAGGTTGATTACTCTTTGGATGGAAGTGCCTTCAAAATCCAAAGAGTCTCCTCGTATAAGCCTCCCACTCTTTGTAGTGACGTCCAACTTCATCACTTTAAAGGTCTTGAATTAGCTGACCCTTGTTACTCGAATAACGATCCAGTAGATTTGATCCTCGATGCAACCGTTTATGCCGCTATCACAGAGGGTTTAATCGTAAAAAATGACTCCGATTACCAAAAATGTCACCTCAAAATCGTCGTTAGGATAGCAACTGTCAGGTTCCACAATTGCAATGAGACTTTGGTTACTGATATTTTGCGAAAATTTTGGCAAGTTGAAGAGGTACCTCAAAAATTGTATTTTCTAACCAGGGATGAGATAGAGTGTGAAAAACTCTTCAATAAAATTTATCCCCGTAACGAGTTGCGACGATTTATCGTGAGACGTCCTCTTAAAGGCTCTCTAGATTCTTTACAGAGGACTCAGGAGGAATTTTACCGTTTTTCAAAAGCGATGTTTCTTTGACTTTTATTCGAATTTAGCAATTATCCTAAGGTACATGAATCTTAACGAACTTTCATACAAGATTACTTCGATTCAAATCATATGATACCATAAAGAGAATGAGTGGCTGGTATCACTTGGTACCTACCAAACTATGGAGTTTGGTGCGAATCGAGTTCTACAACTCACTGAGAGTCATGTTTAATGGTTCAGCTATAACAAGATCTGAAGTATCATTGGATTTATGTCTCCATATGAGTCCAAACGTTTCACTTATATTATTTAATTTTGTTTTGTAGTGGTAAACCTATAACTTCGTTTTCACTGCCAATGCCGTCAAAATAATTAGGCAAATTAAGGTTGCTTCTGCGGATCAACTGTTACAATCGATCTTATGGAGAAACAGTTTTGGTGAAACTCTTTCAACCTTTAACATTTCTACTGTTATTTACGGTCTTTTTTTTCTTACCTTGATTCAAAAGCCTTAAAGAAATTAACTTCACTTCACAAAGATTTCCTTCCCCTCGTAGCCAAAACGATGTACAGAGAGGTGTACATGGATGATTTTATTTTGGGTGCTTACTCATAGTTTACAACGAAACAAAAAATCGATTAATTGAACAAATTGAATAGCTTAGGTTGTTTACCTCTTCATGAAAATGAAGATGTCACCTTCATCTTAGGCCTCTCCTGGAACTCTAATCACGATTGTTTTTGCTACAAAATTGATTTGCCTGAGTCCTTTTCTGAGTGGACTAAGCGTTAAGTACTTTCTCCAATTGTTGAATTTTATTATCCACTTGGATGGGTCGCTCTCGCACTCATCAAAGCTTAAATGCTGATGTAGGGATTGTGGCTTTTATAGCTGTCTTGGAATAATCATTTACTTTCCACTCTTAATTTGGAATGGTGTCTTTAGATTTCTGAAGCTAGTGCCTTAAATAAAGTTGTGATTCCTCGTTGGAATCACTTTAAGCATAATAAGGCAAAAAACGAAATTCACAGTTTTTCAGATGCTTCAAAACGTGCATACACTGCATTAATTTATCTTTGTAATGTTATCAATACTAAGGTCTTCGTATCTTTAGAAGTTACAAACACTAAAGTAGCTCCTCTAAAAACGATTAGCATTTTTCGTCTCGAATTTCGCGGAACTCATTTACTAGCTAAACTAGTTATTGTTATGTCGACACTGCAGGAATATATCCATCCAGAGTTTATCTATGGATTGATTCGAAAAATGTTCTCTTACAAATTTGGTTAGTTCCTTCGTTTCCAATAGGTGTTCTGATACACAAACATTAAATTTAACAGCTGAGTGGCATTAAGTTCTTTCTAAACGAAATCCCACTGACGTAGCTTTTTGTGGAATATTACCATTGTCGTTTCTGGAAAAAAAATTATGGTTTGATGGTCCCAAGTTTGTAGCACAAAATTATTTATCCCAAAAATTTAGTCAGAGGATTTAAGTAAAGAGGAACCAGTGGTCGATTTAAACGTCAATGTTGTTACTCAACTATCGTGTCATGCCTGAAGTTTTTACCAATGCTATAGTAGCTGACATAAATTGTTTCTCATAACTGGTCTATGCATGACATTTGCTTATCGTCTTATAAGACCCTATACCCTTACTTCTAATAGAATTGAGAAAACCAAAACTTAAGGCTTAGACCTTTTACGAATACCATCAACTTCCCTTTTGTGAATTTAACTGAAGTATTAACTGCAAAAAATTTTAATATCAAAATTTCGACAACCAACAACACTCGTTTGTTTTGGCCTAGAGAACATCAAAACCTCCATTTAAAGACTTTGTATTTGGGGGCTCACCTCCGAACAAAGATTGGGTTGAGCGGCCTAAGAGTTTAAATGATGTGGCAAACGGTGATCCCCCGGTTGGTACTGATTTCAAAAATACTGATTTTAATAATCAGGTTTAAGACTTTGTTATTTAAAATTATCACAATTATTATTTTTAGGGTATCTATTACAATTCCGCCCTTTGCCCTAATATGCTTGATTATTCTTAGAATTATAATTAGCATTATTTTAAGTATAAAAATCGTTAGGATTTTAGTTACCATATCTTCTAAAATTATTGTGACAAAAATTGGAACTCATCGACTGAAGGTTTATTCAGAGCATGCATATGCAATGACTTTGCAATATATTTTACAGGTGTAGGCCTGCCAACGGAACGATAAGTGTAATATGTAAAATGTCTAGAAACTAAAGTGAAAGAGCGCAACCAAGCACGCGGACATAGTCCTCTTTGCGTTAAGCTAGCAAGAGAGCATACGGAGCAGGGATTTCTAACATGGCACGTGTGGCTTTATATCTAAATTGCTACGCGAGCATCGTATAGTGTGCAGTGTATAACTAACGGCTCTTTATGCAGAGAGAGAGAGAGAGAGAGAGAGAGAGAGAGAGAGAGAGAGAGAGAGAGAGTGAGAGAGTATTCGGCATATAACGTAACACTTTTTTCTTTTTAGCTTAGGAGGGAACACTATGGTCAACGCTTATGTACTGTATTGATATTTGACATGTACTTGTATGTTTCTGAGTGATTTTCTGCTTATGCGTTTATACATTGATGACAACCTTTAAGAAACTCTTTTTCTGCAAAAACAATTAATCATATATTTAATTAGATTTTAAAATTATTGTTTTTCGACTGAATGACAATTTCTGAACTATAAAAATTATTTTCCTTAAGCGTACTTACTACTTGTGTTCTTAATTTCTTAATTTTTTATAAATTAGCGTTTGGAGTATGAAAATTATGGTATTTTTGTAATTGGCTATTGATAGTATCAAGTTTTTATTCTAGAAAAATTTTCTTACCTTATAGTTTTTGTAAGAAAAAGTTCTTGGCCATTTTCTTTATTTTTCTTGTAACCCGTTCGGGTTCAAGAATTCGTGTTATGATGTTACTTGTAATTTAAATTCTCATTTATATATTTTTCTGTTAAATAACTGTATTATTGTGTTGTTGGTAATTAGAAAACATTGGTATAGTAAATCGATCCTGGTTTAAGAACGCCTGTTATTGAAGCAGGACTAAGGAAACAAATCGCTTGGATGAGCAGATACAAAGTAGGAGAAGATATACTGATTTTGTTAAAAGATCTGATATTAAGATGTATGTCTGCAGATTTAGTATAAACGTTAACTAGTTTTTAATTTTCTACTAGTATTAAATTTATAATGTTCTCTTTTTTTTCTTCCATTTTCGCTAGAGTTCAGTTTTTTTCTTGTTTAAATTGTGATTTTTTTTTAATTACAGCAAACTATCGCATTTACTATGCTCTCCACCAAGGCACAGCATTGAAAGTCCGCGCGAACTGCACTATATGAGTTTAGTTTATAAAATATGCATTTTAATTTCTTCATTTACATGCTTCTTTGAATTGTGTTTATTGTTTTTTTGAAAAAAATAAGAAGAGAACTAAAAATTAACAAACAGACAGTTAAAGACCAAAACCATGCTCTGCTACTACTTATGTGAAATGCTTATGACTATCATTGAACCCTGCCTGTAATCAATAACTTAATTTAGTGGAATGTAATATTAGGCTCCTTCGCAGCCTATAAGACTAGCAGACAGTTTAACTATTTATTTGATTATACGAAAGAAAGTGGAGAAAAATTTATAAAATATGCATGTTAATGTACCTTTCTTTTTTCTAGCATCTTTGGGCAAATTAAGTTTATAGTTTAAATAGCTTTCACTTCCTTCAACTTCATTTAAATCAATTAGATACAAATTACTCGTATGAAAACATGAAGAAAAGAAACGATCAATAAGTCACTCTTTAGCAAGTTACTTTGGTAATTGAGTTATGCACTTGACGAGCAGCAACGGGCTACAAACTAAAACGACATGCGAAAAAACGGACCTCGCGCAAAATTTTAATTAAAACTTAACTTTTTTTTCTTACACACTATAGAGCAAGCATTTGCTGACTTTATGTGTTAAGGCTTAGCGGCTCGCTTTGGTCATCACTAGACACTTTCGACAGCCACGAAATACAGAGTCAGCTTTGCTAGGGTACAACTTACGTTAAGGATGACCACTTTAAAAGTCTTAAGATTTTGTTGTTAATAAAAGGAGAAATAATTATGCAGTTCGTCACTTAACAGCAGAATGTGTTAATTCAATAGATCAAAACTCAAGACTTTCGTCAAAATTTTGATTTATGTGCATGCTCAAAGGAATGACTTGGTAACTGTATCCTATAAAAATATTTTCAAGTATACTCTCTTATTTTGTTGATTTGATGGTAAGTCCATTATTTTTTCCTCCAAAGAGTTTCAAAGGGAGTACTGCTAACATAAAAAATTACTTAACGAAAAATGAAAAAACTTACTATATTTAATATTATAGATACAGACTGTCTTACAGATTAGATTACGAAAGTTTTAGTCTATTTAGATATAGAGGAAGATTTACTCAAAAATTTTTTATAAATTCTTATATCGTCATTAAATACTTTTATTTTAATAATTAAAGATATATTTAGAGAATTTTTAAAACTGATATTTAGTAAGGTTTGTCAAAAGCCATTGCAAAAGAGCATTTTATATGCTAAAAATTTTTAAAACAAAAAAAAAATTAGAAATCTCTTTATACTCCCATCTAAACATATTTAAAGTCCAAGACATATGCAAAATCACTATTAAGATGCAATAATGCTGATAAGAAAATGCAGTAGATCACAATTATTTATAATAGTAACATGTTATAATAAATGGAACAAAGTTACAGTGAGTCTTATATAAGTTTCCAAAGAACGCAACATAAGATAATATTACAAATATTACAGTTCGATTCTTTCATTTTAAATAAATATCAATAAATGATAAAAATAATTGTATTCTTAGTGAAGTTCTAGCAAACGTTTATACAATTGAATTTCAAGAAAGTAGTCTACCTCATGCACACATTTTAATAACTCGACATCCTGTTAGAAAAATTTTACGACTGTTAAATGTATAAAATTACCTATTGTGCTTGACGTCTCGATAAAATCATTTTAAAAAACTGATATGTTATTTTTGACAACTTTATTAAAACACGTGCACATTTTTAACAAACTCACTTCTGCAGTTATAAAGATATTTGCACAAACGTAAACAAATTTGTTTTTCGCCCATGTGCTTCATTCATGCGAGAGACAAGGACGCACTGAGTTCACTGCCTGCTGTCAGCTCTACTTTTGATGTGGCACGACGGTTTTTTACAACGTCACTTCTAAATGTTATTCTACTTAGAAATATAAACTGAAACTTGGTATAGGCCCTAATGACACTTTATACTCTAATGCTATATCATGAAAATCTCTAATTTCAAAAATTCATAGCACACTTTTATCAAAAAAAGATCACATTGATTAGACTGACTATGCTATTTGCTCCTAATTTTTATCTCCTATACGGAAATTATTCATGATGTTTGATTTAAACTATAATAAACAAGATACCTTGAAGAACATTCTGTAATTTTTTCAAGCACATTATTAATAGATTAGTGAGTACTGGCAAGTTAGTGATCGAGAGAGTTAACATTTTCGGGCTCGGTTAGTACAGCAGACTCAATCACGCGGCGTCTTGTGCACATACAAGCGCTCCCCTTCACCTTTTAGCGGGAGCGTTCTAACTCCCTTGTAGATAAAAAAAGCCTTAGAAACAGTTGACAGAAGTTTAAGAGATTGATGTAATGAGAAAATACATGTTAGAAGCCTATTGATTACTTTAAAAGGAAATTTTCATTAAATTCCTCCATTTATGGAAAGTTACAAAAGTATTTTGAAAAACTATTAAACTATTATTTTTATGGGTATTTAAAATTTTGAAATTTCAAATCGGTATTCGTTTGTGCAGTAAAGTAAAAGAATGGATATCAAATAATGTATGTTCTGAAATATTTTGTAATTTAAATAGTAGTTCGGTTAATAGTGTTGTACTTACTTCACATAATAAGTATGCCAGTTTCTCAAATGAAACAGTTGTACAAAAATTAACTGGAGGAACTGAACCCCATTACAGCAAAGATAACGTAACGTATAAAGAGGTAAATGAGTCAGACGATAATGTGTATGTCAATTTTTCGATAGAAATGTTCAATAGTATGCATTAAGGTTTACCACTTTATGAACTTCGATTAAAAATAAGTACAATAGTAATGCTCAATAGAAATT
Organism: Copidosoma floridanum; assembly: GCF_000648655.2. Next base: position 213,966 of record NW_019380055.1, on the reverse strand, counting down.
TGAGTATACCAGATGGTTTATGTAATCGTACTCGATTAAGAATTATTACACCATCAAAATACAAAGTGAAAGGAGAAATACTAACTGGAGAAAAAATTGGTCATAAAGTTTTTATCTCAAAAATAACCTTAAACACTGGACTCACCTTGTTACTACCTTTTATTTCATATCTTAAGAAATTCTCAGCATCTCGAAACTAAGGTCACAGTTTAAGTAATATTGGTTTTTACTTAAGAAAATAAGTTTTCTCTTGGGGCCAATAATACGCAGCTTAATCAAGTTGCAGAAATTGAAATGATGTTGAATTTAACTTAAAAGTGAAAACATAAATGAGTTAATCAAGGGCTATGAAGATCTTATATATTTATTGATATATAGGTGACGACATTTCAACAACACGATAAGTTGTCCTTATCAAGTCTAAGTTTCCTAAGAGTAACGTCAAAGAAGGAAGTAACGTACGTGCCTATACTCGAAGCAATGTCGGCAACTTGAATTGATAAGGACAAGCTATCGTCTAGTCACAACGTCGTCACTTACATATCAATAAATATATGAATGGCATAGCTCTTGACTTACTTATTAATGCTGCTTCCATCTCTCACTATTCTTGGATGCTTGATTTAAAAGAAATTATTAGTAAATCAAAGAAATTGTTTGGAAATAAAAGGTACTTTCACAACAACTTCTCTTATATATAAAAAAATTGTTAAATCTGACTTAATTTTGAGAAGTACATCATATCTCGAGATTATAAAAAAAGAGACAATCTGTGAGGGAGGCTGGTTAAGGTAGACTGGGAGAAAATTTATTGGGCTGCTTTTAGGGACATATGAACAAAGTTTTATTTTAAATAAAGACAGTAAGACTTATGTAAAACAGAGATTGGCCTTTGACTTCTCTTTTGTTTGAGATCAGCTACAGTATCCTTACCATGGTCCTCCTGCTTGAAATAAGCAATATATCCTTTGTATGTTCATAAACACTTCTAAAATTTATTCTTCAGTTAGCATACGTTATTTCCCTTTAATCTTTTTTAATGTTGTGTCCACAGGTGAAATTATATTTCTATACATTTACGTAAACGGTACCTTATCATATGAATCACACAGTAATATAATTAAATAAACTATATGTGTTTTCGTACTACAACTTATTTCTACACTGCATTGAATATTTCCAATGTTTCAAAGCAAGAATGTAGTTAATGGTATGATAAAAATACAAGCCTGCTACAAAGTAATTTTAAGGATTTTTAACAAACAAGTAAATAATTAAGAATGATTTGCTGAAGGATAACGGCTTTTAAAATGAGGACCTATTTCATGTAACCTCTTATAAATAAAATGATTATAATTGTTTCAAATGAAGATAATCTTTGGGGCAGAGTGAATTTATATTCATAATGCGATATGAGTATATCGACTAGGAAAAAACTAGGATCTGTATCTGAAAAACTTAAGATTCCTCGCAAAACACTTTAAAAAGAATTAATCAAGATCCTAAAAATAAAAATTCTAGGAGATTTCGCTTACAAATCAGGTAGGTACGCTATAAAAAAGTCGACCGTATTTTGAGGTGAAGTGCCTCAATTATTGTTAAAAAAATTAGGATTTTTTTTATTGCTCATCCACTGAATTCAAAAGCATGTGTAATTGTTTTTTCCTAAATAATTAGTATATTGTTCTAACATTTGAGTATTAAAATGCACATACTGTACAACTAAAGACTTTTTTGTCAGTTATCTAAATACATGAGAGGAGTGTGATGCACTATTTTTTAAAATAAAAACATTATCATTACTTTTACAAACTTTATTTCATTGTTCTTTATGAGTTATAGATTATACAATAAACATATAATAAATTATTTGAAAAAACCTATCCTTAATTTAAAATTTACAGGTACACATACCACCTCGATGCTACACCGATACACCCCTTAGATTGAGGCGGAATGAGAGTACTGAGTAACCTCTATTTTTCGTAAGTTTTTAAAATAATGTTTTTTTTTTTTTTCTTAGTGGCGATAAAAAATATATTTGAAACGATGTAGAATATATTGTAAGTTAAAGTGTAAACAAATTTATTTAAATTACATAGGTTCTGGTAGTTTTTCATATTTTTGAGTTGTTTAATTACAAGTGCTGCTTTCACCTTTTAATAAGTGTAGCTAACTGTTACTGATAAAAATAAGTAGACAAAAATAACAACAATACTCACATGATTATTAATTCAGGCTGAGAACGCATTTATATAAGTCAAACCAAGCTACAATTTGTAGGTGGTGGTATTAGCATCCCTTGGTCAACTAAAAATTTACTGCTGGTAGTGTTTTTTGTATACCAACAAGACTTTTTGAAAAATAAAATGTAAGGTGAGTATATTTAAGACTAATACCTTTTTTTTTTTTACAAGCTTTGGACTAAGAAACCAACTGCTGGCAGCATTAGCGGAATGCAACCTATGCGGTTCTTCTTAATACTTTTATTTTGCAAAAATACGAGAAAAAAGGACTAACTAGCTATTTCTCCTCAAATGCTCTTCTTTTTTCATTGAAATTCAATGCCAATGGGTCCATCCAATAATAAGCAGTCTATCTTGTACATATTCATTTTTTTCTTAAATATATACTAGTACAATACGTTTATAAAAGAAGTTTATTGAGTGAGCGTTTTCCGTTTTCTGTCAACCGTGATATCTGGCTGTATGTGGATTAAGCTATGTTACAATACATTTACGTAAGGGCAACCGTAGTGTATGTTGTAAATAGAAACGAAAATTCCGTAAAGTGCATTTGTCTATGTATTATTATTCATTTTTGCACTGCATCCAACATCAATAATGTTTAAGAAACATAATGTATTTGTAAGACTTAAAACACAGACTGTATACTTTTTGAAGTTTTACTCGCAGTTTTAATTTAATATGGTACTAGCAGTGAAATTCTTAGCTGTTGCGACTTACAAATGTGAGGCTTAATTAACTTTTTTTCAAATGGAACGGGTGAGCAAAATAAGATTACCTTACTTAGGAAAAAGCTAATTACCATCACAAAATTATACAACTGTATAACATACTGCACAATACAAAGCCATACCTTCCGATGTTACCTTATTAAGGGGGAGTCACGTGGGAGCTGGGGGGAGTAAAGGTTGATCAACTTAATTTTTTATTGGGTTAAATTTTACAGGTAAAACAAATAAAAATTATCTTATATAGGGACAGAGCTAGGGAAATAAGGAGAGAGCAGGAAAAGCTAGGTGTCGTCTTCAAACCACACAATTATACGCTATGGGTATACATCTCATAAATCTGAGATTTACTTAAATTGCTTGTAGTGCTCCTGATTAATGCAACACCTTTGTAACAAGCCTTCTGAGAAATAAACATGTTCCTATGAAGTTGAAACAAATTCTTTTCTACACTGTGTTTCAGTTTACATTATACACAAGTATGTAAGAGGTTCAAAAATTTTATTTTTATTTAGAATTCGTCAATTTACTTTTTGGAATATATAATGAAATTAACTATTTTTTAAACTTAGACAATTGTTTTGTGTATGTTATGGTAAAATTTTTACTTTATGAACAAACACAATTGGAATATGATTTTTATACGATATTTGATAAATAGTAGTTTTCCTACGAGATTGAAAAGTCTTTGTTTGCGAACCGAGAGGTTTGCGGCCCGAGCCGAAGGCGAGGGTCGTAACGAGGTTCGTAAAGGAGACTTTTCGAACGAGTTCTGGAAAACTGCTTTTTCGCCCGAGGAAGTACCAGCCTCCCAAAACCACCCGAGTGCGGAAAAATATATTTTTAGTCCTGAAATCAAAGTTACATAAAAACTTAACTCATTCAAACTTAGCATGCTTTTATTGGTCTTGGCATATGTAGCAGCTGTAATTAAGAATATAGAGATTTTGTTTTTACGATGAAACTATAAATCTACAATTCATTATCAGTGATAACTCTCTGGAGCAAAATTTACACATCGTGGACTACGTCTAATAGAGTTCAAACAATACTAACGCGTTGACGTTATTAGGCAAAATCGAGCAGTTTCGGTATTAATTTTGCATGGACCTATCTCACGCCCAAATCATTCGTTAAAATTTATTGACTCGATCAAATAAATATGTTTTGGTCGATAGAAATTTCTAAATTTAGTGACTCGATCAAATAAATATGTTTTGGTCGATAGCAATTTCTCTAACCATAATTCGACAATTGTCCAATGTAATTTTTTTTACTTTACGTTATAAAAACGTCAAAATGACAGAGAAATAGACTTAATTTTCTAAATTTTTTGAAGGACAGTAGGGCATGAGTGGAAATCCATAGGGGACCTGTGGGAAGTTGTGTGGAATTCGGCACTCGAAAAAATTAAAATATAGGAATATAAACTTTATATAAATTTTTCTACTCTTCGCACTCCCCACTTATCCTCCACTTCCGGATAATGGTTTAATATAGATTCATGGTATTTGAATCAATGTATATTAATTTTATGATGCAGTTACGGAACTTTAACAAGAAATATCAAAGCTGACTTTACTTTTACGTTCACAGTTTACAATTAAAATAAAATTTTTGTTGCCAATGTATTAGAACCATACTTTTTTTCCTTTCTACCGGGTTACCACTACAGCCTACTAGATTAATTACCGGGGCCACCCACTCCTTATACCAGTAGAGGTCTATTTCCGCACCAAATTATGAATCACCCATTTAATATCGTACATATCATACCATGGGTACATTGCAATATCTTCGCTGAAACACCTTGCCAGTTAAGTTGCATCAATGATGAATTGGGTCTACTCGCCACTGTGTAAGCCTTTCTCTGGAAATGATTCCGTATTTTAGGTCGTTTACTTCTCTCCGGTTCAGCCAGCACTCTTTGCCGAAGCATCGGATCCAAGCTAACTAGCATCTCCGGAAAAGCTACATGGTTTACGGACCACTCCTAGCCAGTAAGGCCGACTACCCCTGGGACTTGGAATAAGATCTGCTAATTCTTACCTCTAGCCCTAAACTTGCTTCGTATTCAGACAGGTCCGAAGACTTGTGGGGCACGGAAAAAACCCTGAAATCACTCTGCAGGAAAATTCAATGGAGAAATTCACCCCTAAACAGGCAGGGTTTCGTAGTAACTTTTTCCAGTGAAAAAAGTTTCTGAAAAAATTGGCTCTTACTGGGAATCGAACCCACGACCCCTTCAACGGTGTGGTATTTGTGGTATTGTATTTTATACTAAAAAGCACGCTTATCACTGAGCCAACACCGCTCCCTGAACCATACAAATTTTTTAATTTCTTCTTTTCTAATTTATATACATGATTATTTTTAATTTCATAATTTTTTGGAAATAAAATAACACGTTAAAATTTCGTAAAATCTCAACCTACGAAGAAGATAAGAAGTTATAGCATGAAAAATGAGGTTCATAAATATAAAAGTTATACGCAAAATAAGATTGATTACCCAGTTGTTTTCATGTACTTAGCGTACAAAATTTTTTACAGTATAAGAATAATGTTTTGACGTTACTGACTACACTACAAACTAATCTACTCATACAAACAACAGACATTCAGAGTTAGATCAAAGATAGTTCAGAAAATTAATTACACTTTCAAGTGTATGTCTTCATTTTAAAAAAATTAAATGACAATCAACAGGATTTTATAGCCCAGATAATAAATATAAATAGCCAATAAATTTAAAAAAGAAAGAAAACTTGTTTAGCTACAGAAAATCGTACTGTTAGTTTAGTTTTAATAAATTATGCTGATGCAAACTTTTAGTTGCAATTAGTACTGTTGACAAGTTTCGTTAATAACGAAGGAATTAACAACAACAACAACAACAACAACAACAACAACCAAAACAGTAACTGCATTAATAACAATAAGACAATAGCAATTGACAATAAATACTGTTACAGTAACAACAAAAATGTCAAAACAATAGCAACACTAAGTATAGAAATTATATCAAAAACGAAGAATGACGTGCAGCGTTGCTGGTTTTCTTTGTCAAGTGCCTCCTGGAATAGAGAGATAAGGTAAAGACTATCAGATATAAGAGGTATCAGGCAATTCATATCACTAATGTAAGACATGAGCTAGTTAGGAAAGAGATCCCCAAAATAAAAATCAAATATGAAGTAGAACGAGTCATGGACACTTTCTTTGCAAGAGGCATTAGAGCCCTCAAAACCGGTGGCTGTGCCAGTAGGTGTACATTTAGGGGTCAGACATTTAGGTATCATGAGGCAATTTCACAGATAGCAGTAGACCATGCTACCTCTTGTTATACTACTAGCAGAAAGCTAAAGGAGATAACTGAAGATAGAAAATACTTAAATAGAGTATCAATATATTAGAGAGCACTACCAAGTCTGAAAGGCTTCACGTTTATACACAGCCATATACGTTACAGATTTTCAAGTACTAGGAATAATAATAATTTCTGTAGTCTGACTAAAAAATTCTACTTTCTTAGGGGTCTCTTTTAGCAACAAAAATTAAATATTAAATTTGAACTTAAATACACATAAAAGTACAGGTACTATTAATTATTCAAAGATTCTGTACATTTCTCCATGATAACTTTTAGAGTTTCTTATCTTTAAATAGTAAGCAGTTTTTTTTGCTGTTTTTTCAATCTCAGTATTAACTACTTACAACAGATGTCAGTGTAAAAAAAAGCTATGAGTGTATTAAAATTTAAAATCAAATAAAAATGAACCTTGCACAACTTAAGTTTAGAAAAAAAAATTAATAATTAATAATAGAGTACAGTACATAACATAACATAATATAACATAAAATACTGAAATAAATTCAAAATCATGTTCAGAATTTCTCATATTTTAAAAAAGAGCCAGCGTGTCGTACTCTATAATGTGTCGTGCCTTACTTACCTTGCACTAACAAGCAAGGCACGAGATAAAAGTACGGAACGAAGGATTGAAGGGATAAGGTGGATAATACACTTGGTAACATACATCAATTAAAAAAGAAAACAATAAACTGTTACATAAGACATAGCTTATATTTGCTTAAAACAAGTACCTAATATCAATGCCAGTGTAAGTCGTCCCACTATACGACTTTTTTATTGACCATATTCACCTTCAGCTCCATCAGTATAAGATCAGCATAGCGGTTGCTTGCTTTTTCACGCACATGTGTCGTTTTTCTTAAAACGTTCCGTGCAGCATGCATTTATTGTGCGAAGACAAAAAAGAGAGAGAGTATCTTTCGGCTGACTTGTGCTTCCTGTCCCTATGCCCTAGCCACATATATATTAGAGTGCATAAACATCAGCTGTTGCACGCCGCCGAAGAGTCGCTGCACGGCTAATAGCAGGAGTAGGTTCAGGTACATAGGCATGGGATGAGGTAGGGTTATCGAGCATCGGACCACCTCTCCTCTTGTCGGTTAAATCATGCAGTATAACTGTGACATGGATTTTCCACGTCACATCTCTTATGATAAAAAATCATAGATAATAAATAATTTTACTTATAAGATAAGTAACACTGACCCAAATTATCATCAGGTCAAACTTTCACTATCCGTAACGCTAAGTATTATTTATAAAATAAAATAAAAGTTAGAACATCACCCACCTCTTTAGTCCTAAGCGATGCTAATACTGCTATACAACGTGATCCCATGTGTCTTAAAATTTTGTAAGGATTAGTCAGTAGAAAACAAATATTTTCTAGACACTTCATAACACATGGAATAAGCGAATCATCTAAGCTTGGTACCACAACTTCTAAGACTTGAAGACTGAGAACTAACTTATTAGTTTCTTCTAATGACATAATTTTGCTTGAATTAATACTATAATTTCTTAAACTATCTGGTAACATGAAGACCCATAAATGTGGTAATTTACTTGGTAGCTGAGTACCAAACAAAGAAGCTGAAAAATGTTTTAAATTAATTAATTATTAGAATTAACAACGGTGTGGTATTTGTGGTATTGTATTTTATACTAAAAAGCACGCTTATCACTGAGCCAACACCGCTCCCTGAACCATACAAATTTTTTAATTTCTTCTTTTCTAATTTATATACATGATTATTTTTAATTTCATAATTCTTTNAGATGCTGATAAAGTCCAATCAGCAACGAATGACATTACAGAGACGCTGCAACTGATTAATGATAAGTACGGCAACACAGCAAACGCTGTAAAAAATGGGCTCAAAGCGGTGCTTAAGCATGGGCAGTCTCCGTGGGTGGGACTGAGGGAGAGTGGCGACACCCGGCCGGCCCGAGCAAGTAGCGGTTCTCTCTGGTAACAGAGAGGGCTGCTGCCCTTTTTAATAGGAACCAATTTTTTTTAATACTAAATTCTAAAGGAATTAAAAATTTTACATGTAAAATAGTCTTTAGTTGCTTTATTCATTTGACTCTAAAGCGTTATTTCAAGGTCTTACCATTTTTAAATTGCACACCTACATATGTGATCAGAAGATACACCAACCAGAATATAATCTTAAGAGCAATTATTATGCTATGAGCTTAAGATGGTCATCAATAATTAAATGTAAATTTTGATCTTTAATACCGTTTAAAAATGAAATCAACTTTTGTATATTAACCATAATCTTCTTCTTGCTTAGATTCAAGAATCAAAAAACATATGCAGAATCAGTATGGAACTAGTCCCAATGAATTATTTTAAATTACCGTTTAAGAAACAATAGTTTCAAAATACGCCTAAGTTCTTGTGATCAAGAGGGGCTTCAGATGATAACCTGTACTAAGACTTAAAGTGTAACTTTAGAAAAACTTGAATATCAAATTGATATTTTTAATTTAAGCTTCTGTTTTGACAGTAAATTTCCAAAAAGCTCAACATTTAACGTTGAGGTTAGTATTAAGACATTTTTTTACCTTCGAAGTTAATTGCAAAGAGACATAATGAAATAACAAACTTTTTGGAAAATCATAAATTTGTCACTGTTAAAACTTTAACAGCTCCAATATGTTGAGCTCATCAAAGTTGAATTCATGATAGAACTCCTACACATCATAATCAATACTTATCGGAGATCCCTACTTCTGACTATTTTATCATGATCTAAGTTGGCTTTGGGATCACGGTTTCGAACTGGCAATTGAAAAAACGGAGATGGCTATTCTGACCAGGCAGAGATGGTTTGGGTGCCCTTCCGCCTGAAAGTTGCAAGTAAGATAATCTATGCGGGTTTGGTGGTGCGCTACTTAGGGGTGTGGACCGATTCACGGCTTACCTTCTGGGAGCACATCGAAAAAGTAGTCGACAAAGCCGCTAGGGTCTCTGGAGCGCTTTCACGGTTAATGCCGAACGTTTAAGGGCCCCGAGGAGCCAAAACGCTTCTTACGTCCGTCTTCAACTTGATTCTGCTGTACAGAGCGTAGGTGTAAGCGGACGCGGTCACGAGAAGGGATATCCAGGAGCGCCTCACTTTAGTGCAGAGCATCAAGTTGGACAAAGCATCTGCCAGACAAGTAGAAAAAAAAGGCAGGTTACGAGTTGACTTTGTAAGCTGCCGAATTTAAAAAAGAATCGAAGTAACAAGATGTTAAAAGTGCCTGGGATATGGACACGTCTCAGGCAACAGTAGAAAAAAAAACAGATCCAAGCTTTGCTTCCAGTGTGGAAGCTCAAACCACCAGAAAAAAAAGTGTCCAGGCCCAGCACGGTGCATCCTTTGCCCAACAACGGACAACAAGCACGAAGCAGGCAGCGGGAGCTGCCCTTTATTTAGAAGAGCCCTGGAAGAGGCCAGGGATAAGGCCCAAGCAGGATCAAAATAAGGCAAAAAGGCCTTGAGTTGAAAGACAGGCTTATGTGGACTCACGCTGCGCTGGGTACTTTTTACCTATCAGCAACGATGCATTAAGCTTATAGTGGTGCTGGCTAGGTAGGCGGCCTACTAAGAAGCGCTAGACAAGGTGCTGGTCCTCAGGGACCCCAAGTCCTTTTCAGGACTCGAGAGCATCAGCACCTCTAGAAATAGTGCCGAGTTAACTCGTTAATGCTGTGAAACGCGATGGTCTCCCTGGTCACTCCACCCTGAAGTAATGCTAACACGGTTCCGGGGTGGATGAAAAGCCACGCGGCATGGGCAGGGGGGGGGGGTTTAGTGGGTATGGGTAGTCTAATAAAAAAAATCCACCGAGTCCCATACTACCGCTGTCCCTGCGGTGTGCCTCAATGCATTTTCCTTCCCTCCACAAAAAAAAAAAAAAAAAAAAAGCATCGGACCACCTCTCCTCTTGTCGGTTAAATCATGCAGTATAACTGTGACATGGATTTTCCACGTCACATCTCTTATGATAAAAAATCATAGATAATAAATAATTTTACTTATAAGATAAGTAACACTGACCCAAATTATCATCAGGTCAAACTTTCACTATCCGTAACGCTAAGTATTATTTATAAAATAAAATAAAAGTTAGAACATCACCCACCTCTTTAGTCCTAAGCGATGCTAATACTGCTATACAACGTGATCCCATGTGTCTTAAAATTTTGTAAGGATTAGTCAGTAGAAAACAAATATTTTCTAGACACTTCATAACACATGGAATAAGCGAATCATCTAAGCTTGGTACCACAACTTCTAAGACTTGAAGACTGAGAACTAACTTATTAGTTTCTTCTAATGACATAATTTTGCTTGAATTAATACTATAATTTCTTAAACTATCTGGTAACATGAAGACCCATAAATGTGGTAATTTACTTGGTAGCTGAGTACCAAACAAAGAAGCTGAAAAATGTTTTAAATTAATTAATTATTAGAATTAATAATGACATCTAAAAAATGTTGTGATTTTCAGAAGATTCTTTTTAAGCAAACTATAAATCAAAATTTGTTTATAAATTGATTTGGTATGTACTTAGATAAAAAATTTTTTTAAATCATCAAAGTAGTGAATTCACTAATAAATCAAAAATCCGANCAATCATTATTTTTTTTTAAATACTTGAACATTATTGTTAAACTTGTTACTCAACGCCAGGGCAGTCTCCGTGGGTGGGACTGAGGGAGAGTGGCGACTCCCGGCCGGCCCGAGCAAGTAGCAGTTTTCTCTGGTAACAGAGAGGGCTGCTGCCCTGGTTATAACCCTTTCCAAATACTTATTTCCAGAAAAAAAGGGTAGTGCTAGCCCTCGCGGGTCAGTACGACATTAAAAAAGATGCCAATATGGAAAACGTCAATGCAAAACAAGTACCCCAGGCGGTAACCTCTCTGAGGGAATCCGCCGGCAGTTCCGATCCGGTAAAAGCCTGGGTGACTAACGCAGGCCCCACGGATACTAAGGGGGGGGGGGGGCACAAAGACGTGTCTTATGGCCAACAGGGACTGCTAAATGTTCCATGGCCTTTCCTTACATACTAAGGACGACGAGGAAGCCTGGCGAGTATAGGCACTAACGACACCGAGGTTAGCAACGTTTCCAATCAGCAACGAATGACATTACAGAGACGCTGCAACTGATTAATGATAAGTACGGCAACACAGCAAACGCTGTAAAAAATGGGCTCAAAGCGGCGCTTAAGAATCTTCAAGAGGCAGAGGAGCTAAGAAAAGGCTGTCTTATGGATGAAGATTTGTATACCAACGCTTGGAAGTCGTCATTTGAATCCCTGCAGTGGAGGGAAAAAAGGCGAGATAATTTCCGACGGCATGTACAGAAACGAACCCTGAACACTGCCTTGAAGGAAATAGAACGAAGTAAGAGAAACAGGAGCCCATCGGACAGCCCTGAAAAACGCCAGCATATTATGTCTTCAAAGAAAAAGAAGACAGGTAGTGGCAAACAAGAAGAGATTCTCCTGAATGAGCCAGAAAAAAGTGACACTTGAGTTTCGAGACCTGGATGCCATTGTAGAGGAAGATAAGGTGAAAGAGGCTTTCGCTAGGACTTTTGGACTGAGGAGCCAGGAGCCACAAGTAGCTTTCTTAATACCAAATGCCAGAGAACAGAGGCTGGCGTTGATAAAGGTGGACATTGACAAACCAACTGCCAGACAAGCAGAAGAGGAAGGCAGATCACAAGTCGGCTTCGTAAGCTGCCGAATTTGAAGAATAATTGAAGTAACAAGATGTTACAAATGCCTGGGATATGGACACGTCTCAGGCAACTGTAAGGAAGAAAATATGTCTAAGGTTTGCTTCAAGTGTGGAAGCTGAAACCACCGAAAAAAAGAATGTCCAGGCCCAGCACGATGCTTCCTTTGCCCAGCAACGGACAACAAGCACGAAGCAGGAAGTGGGAGCGGCCCTTTATACAGAAGAGCGCTAGAAGGGGCCAGAAGGAAGACCCAAGCAGGAAACAAAGAAGGCAAAGGGGCCTTTAAAAAAAAATCCACCGAGTCCCACACTACCGCTATTCCTGCGCTGTGCCTCAATGCTTTTTTTCTTCCTCCACAAAAAAAAAAAAAAAAAAAAAACGACTACTAGTGCTACTACTAATACTACTACCACTACTACTATTACTACTACTGGTGGCACTACTGCTGCTACATCTACTGCTACTACTACTACACACACACACACGCATACGTGGGTTATCCTACCGGAAACGGATTATTTCATGTCTTAGTTGATTAGAACATTATTTAGGAGGATATGGATCTGAAAACTTTTACAATTATTCAAGGGATGTTCACTGCTTAAGTTACTATAGTCAGACCATTAAAAAAGTATTGCTTTAGTTTATGGTAGAAAAACAAGTTAGCGTTACGGGCTTATGTGTTCTTTAAAAATTAACATTTTCTGTGATGACAAGAAGTTTTTTAATTGATCTATGGCATGAAATCTTGTAGTTATCAGCGCAAAACAATATTCTTACGTGTTTTAAAAAAGAAAAAAAAATTGTGTGTATGATTCAGATGGCGTTTAAGTCACGGGACCAAAATCTTATAAATTTAATATTTCAACTGGAAATCTCTCACAAATGCACACAATTATATTTGAGATTTAAAATTTATTTTAATATTATCTAATTTAGACGTTTTTTATTCTATAGGGGTTGATAATATTGCAAGACTCTTTTCAATTTTTTCAACCAGATAAGCCAGTGATACAGGTTCGGAAATTTATAGATTAAATCTCCCACAAAAAAAAAAAAATTAAGAGCCTGTAACACTACAGAACATCATGTAACTTTATAAGAAGTAGGATCATGGACTCAGTAGGAGAAAAGTTTAAGTACAGCTGTCTTATATATCAAATAAGTGCAGTGGCAGAGTTTAATTTGCGTTAAGTGCGTTGCGATCTCAACTTTTTGACAAATTTATGAAAACCTATTAAGGTCTACTTTTTGCTTAGAGCCCGTAACGCTATTCTGATACTAAACAAAATATATTTTATCCTAATTTACTGTTAGATTACCCACTTATAGTGATTTAAGAGGACGCATATTGTAAGCATATGGTAAAAACGTGAGATAAAGTTGAGTTATCATTGACAGCACACTTACTTTCGTAATAATAAGATTGTGTAAGAGCATTTCATTTTTTTACATAATTTAAGAAAGTCATTGTACAAATTTTTCTGGTGCAGATTCAGCAAAGCTCAACAAATTTTAGCTGATTCTAGTCACGGCCAACACAAAATAAAGACTTTGACAATGAAAAATTTATTTTAAGCATTTGTCAATTTTAGCCTTGAAAATATGATGGTTCTTCTTGATTGACTTATATATATATATATANGTATATATATATATATATATGAATATATATATATATATATACATATATATTAAAATCCGAACATTATATAGTTGTGTGAAAAAACATAAGTTTCAGCTTCCTCCTGCACACCATTACCTCCTTCTCAACACCCCCTTGAGGATAGCTGTATTCTTGAACGCATTGTTAGTAATATTGTTAAAAGTTTTTAAATCTGTAAGAGATATTTTACCTTTTACTTGATTTAATATTAATTCAGAACAAAATCTTTCCTGTTTTTTAGAAGAAATGACGTTTAATTTACTAATAGCAACATTATTGTCAAACGTTTTGGTCTAGCCATCTGCTTCTTTTGACTATCGAATGTGTCACATTTATTAATATCAACACATTTAATAGAGCTAGCCAGCATCAAAATTATTATTTATTTAAACCACTTTCTTAAAGGAGTTTTCTATTAATCAAGAAATTGATACAATTTATTGTCTCAAAAACTTTTTTATTTAATCTCAATATGAACAGATAAATTAAATACCAAAAGTACCCCAGGCGGTAACCTCTCTGAGGGAATCNTACAAGGTGTGACGTTCCGAGGACTTATTTTCGTGCCGTTCTGCGCCTTAAATCATGACGCCATATTTGAGAGAAATGTGACTACCACAGCGCCGAAGAGCCTATACAATAAAACGAAGTGGCCAAGGTCGGAACTAACACCTATCAACCGCATCCATCTTAAAGTGAGACATATAAATATGTTCCTATATAATTTAGTCATAAGAGTTAGAGCGAGGTTTTGCTCCCCCCCCCACTCCCTCGCTACCACCCAGCTCCTCTCCAGCTCCCCCCCAGCTTCCCCATATATAATGTGTATAAATTTGTAAAGCCTTATATATTAACTGTTACAAATGGTCTAATTTTCACATATAATTTTATTTGACCATAACAAAAAATTTTCTTACAATTTTCTTACTTACGATGTTTATTTTGATTACATACTCTAAAATGTCTTTTTAAGTGCTCTGCTCTTATATAACCTTTCCCAAAATTTTGACAAATATATTTTTGAACGTTTTTTTCATGACTTTTCAAATGTCTCTGTAAGTGATAATTTCTTTTATAACTTTTTTCGCATTTGATACACTTAAAATTTTTTTCAATGTTTTGGCATTCCTTTGTGTGACGCAAATAGTTTTTCTTGTCTTATATTATAATGCTACACAGATCACATACAAACAATTTTTTTTTTGTGAATTTTTTCTTGCGATGATAGACACTCTTGATTTGAAAATTTTGAGTTACATTTGTCACACTGATAAAATTTTGCATCGATGATGGTGTATCTGAATACATATTACAAAAAACGAATTGTTTATAATTACATTAATCTAGGTACTAGACGGCACTGAAATTAACTTTTTTGATGAAAGAAAAAATTTGCAAGAAAGTATAAAAATAGTAATGAACTATGGAATAGTTTTTTTGTTACTCAAAAATTTCATTACAAACAATATTTTTAATTTGAAATTTGTCTTCTGATTCCATTTGGATAAAAATTTTTTTTGAGTTTCTACATCTAGACAATGCAAGATCTCATTTGTTTTTCATGTCTGAGGAATTCTCAAAGTTTTAATTTTGCCTTTTCCTATGCCTATATCCAGTAGCAATGAAGAAAATTTCTTATCAATTGAACGTATATTATTTTTTAAATAAAAAATATTAAATAAAAGCCAAAAATTGGAGAATTCTATGGTTCCTTGAACAATAGTAATTTTGCTTCCGTTCTATACTACTGGGAGAATTTGACGTAAGTCTCCACCTAAAATTATTATTTTATTTCCAAAAGGTTTCAGCTACTTTAACACTTTGTTAACTTCTTCTTTTCATTCTCGACAAGCAACATGCAAAGGTGACTTTTTTTTGGAAGTCTCTCTTTATCGTGACACATACATATTACTGGAAGTATAGAGACAACTAACTCTCTATCTCTCTCTTTCAGGCAAGCTTGCAAGCATTAGTCCCTCATGAGAACTTTGTACATTTTCTTATCATGGGCACAAAGTGCTATTGCCATTTTGCACCTTTCGGACACACTTTGCACCCTTGTAATCGGTTTGGGCCTGCGGGCAGGAAACTTTTTTCCATCCTCCAGGTCCAAAGTACTTTTTTGCCCTCGGGTCCAAAGTGATTTACTGGGTGCAAAGTGTGCCCATGGGTGCAAAATTACACCTTTCGCCTTTGGTAAGGAAAACATTATACGTGTTTTGGATTCCAATGTACAACAACCACGTTTTCTTAGATTTGCATGCAAGCTAACTATCATCGACATACAAAGCTAAATATATAGTGTAAGTATTATGTTTACTCTTAAACTTACATTTGTCAGTCTCGTTTTCCTTAAACTTAAACAAGCTTAAGAACTTCTTAACCTTTCTGTTTCAACATCTAGGAACCTGTTAAAGTCCATAGAAAGATTCGCGTAGGGCACATACAACATCACTCGTGCTTACTTTTCCACTGACACACACATCCTGAGGCACTTTCACAAAAATTTCCTCTTATAAATAGCCGTACAGAAACGCTGATTATATGTTGAATGTAACGGCCTCCAAATCTTTTTGGGCGATGTGAGCCAGTATGACATTTATAAAGTCATATCGTTATATGACTAGGGTAAATGTCGCTGTGTAATCTTTACCTCCCTTCTGCTAAAAACCTCGAGCACACAGACGGGCTTTATATTATGAGTGAGCTCTTTTGCTAGGGCTTTGGCCTTCTGCCAAATCTAAGCATTTGGCCCAGACGCGGCTTCCTCATAGCTACTGGGTGGCTGAAAAACAGTTACATTGGCATGATCATGTATACTTTCTGCCTTCATGCGTATCTTTTAGAGCATCATGTTGGCCAGCTGCAGCATCAGCCATCTTTTTGAGATCGTCATGATCATCAGCATGGTCCTCGAGCTGGTTGCATACCTTATTCTCTGCAACATGGTGTTGACAACGATTCTGAATCTTACCAGACTCACCCCGATTGGCTGCATCAGTCACAAGGATCAGGTTTAGTTCGTCTTCAGGTCCGGGGCTATCTGAAACTTAGCTCAAGTTATTTTTATCATCGTTTTGTTACACATGCACCTTCATCATTGCATCATCGAACAACCTATAGTTCAGCATGTTATCCTGGTACCTGACCAGCAGAATCTTCTTAGCCTTGGCATCTAGCTTAGTCGTAAACTACTTGGGCTTATTTATGTAAGCCACAGAGCCAGAAGTTCTAATGTGACTGAGTTCAGATCTCTTGTTTGTTCATACCTCATACGCTGTTTTTTAATTATGTTTCTGGTTAGGCAGATCACGATTAAGAAGATAAAGATCTGTGGTCTCAGCTTCAGCCCTCACAAATTTAGGCAGTCCTCTTGCTCTCAGCATGGTGCGTGCACTCTCCATAATCGTGTGGTTATCACGTTCCACCTGGCTGTTGCGGTCAGGCATATAAGGGATCGAGTATTCGTGTATAGTAGCCGTTTTTTTATGATATTGTACGAGATGGTCGTTAGTGTACTCTCGCCCATTATCCGTACGTAAAGTTTTCATACTCTGGTCAGATTTGTTCCTGACTTCCTTCTCCAGCTCGATGAATTTTGTCACATCTGACTTATGTTTCAAAAATAGATACATATAACCCCAATAAGCCGTCCTTGAATGTTACAAAGTAGCATGCTCCTTTTATAGACTCCACTTTAACAGGCCCACAG
Organism: Copidosoma floridanum; assembly: GCF_000648655.2. The sequence goes on along the minus strand of NW_019380055.1, from coordinate 196,488 downwards.
ACGTCACTATGAAAGAACTCACCAGGAACGCTCACTTTATCAGCTGATTTCCTGAATGGCAGTCGATGTGATATGCCCAACTGCCAGGGCTCGCAGAAAAATTCACTGCCACCAGTCAAACTAGCTTAAAAACTTATATTCTTTGAAATTACTTCATGAAGCGTTCGAGAAATGATATGTCCTAGCCGCTCATGCCAGGTTCGTAAGCTGATTTTACTGACATTTACTTCAGAACTAGCTGAACGTACAATTTCGAGGAACATTCTAGAAATGAGATTAGTCTGCATCAGACCGATCCCAAAAATCTTGTTTTTCTTGAAAAGTAGAGCGCGTTTGTTGCCAAAGACGAAATTGTATCCTTTCAATGCACACTAACTGACTGAAAGCGAATTTCGGCGCATACTCGGTACGTGAAGTACGTACTCTACGCTTGTCTCCAGCTAAGCACCTTCGATGAATCGTTTCGGAACAATGCCGATGACAGTGCAACTATTTTTATCTTCAAGTGGTATCCAACTACTATCTGTCCTCGGTTAATCCTCAGTTAAACTAATCTCGTCGAAAGGTTATATGAGCAGATGCTCCATTAGCGGCTAGCCAGATTTCCTTCGTGTTGCTGCTGGAGAGTTTTTCTACCTGTGATCGAAATGGTCTCCATGAGTCTGGCATGCTCTGTGAGTACCAAGAACTGAGGTAGTTTTCTTTTGATGGAGCTAACTTGTCAGAATTCGTCTCAAAACTCGAACCTTGCTTAATTGAACTTGACAGAAACTTCGAGTTCATGCAATTTTCCACAACTAATGTCACGTTGCCTGCGTCCAAGTATTGATTTTTTGCAGTCTAACCGTTTTTCAGGTATTCTCTTGCGTAATGTCCTGTCTCGTGACACTTGAAGCCTTAACATCTTTCTTATCTCTGCGTAGCTTGCTTTTTTGTTATAATGATATTTGCTCCTCGAGGAGGCCGCTATTGCTTGCACTACCTCATCACTGATTAAGAGGCTTTCTTCTTTGATCAGACGATCAAGAACGTGCTCTACAGTCCGTCTCTCTGGCTCGACACTGCTCCAAGCAGTTCACAGGTTACGGTACTTGGAAGGCAGACTTGTAAGGATCTTTGACATCACCGCAACATCCAGTAGTTTTTCCTAGATCAAGTGGTTAAGTGGCCAAATTTTGCACCTTTGATATGTGCTGTGACACTGTATTAGACGGGTCCATTCTATACTTGTGAAATCCGTGTATTAAGAGTAGTTTATGTGTGGCAGTCTTTTGTTCTTAGATTGTTGTGAGCTTCATCCGCATGTCTTTCGCTGTCGTACACAATGAAAGACACTTCAGGAGCTTCGACTCAATTGCAAATAAAATCAAGTATATAGCTTACGCATTGTCTTTCACCTACTCCTTGGTTTCTGTAGAGTTTTGTTCGGTAGGCTATTCTCGGGTTACATCAACTACACTCAGCAGGTCGTGAGCCACCAAAATAGCGTTTATCTGGAACTTCCAGGCAAGAAATTTCTTGCAATCGGATTTCGTAATATAGCTCGCAGACAGTTCACTCACCATTTTTTTGTATCCCTCCTAGAACTCTTATACAGTTTGTGACCATCGGTCACTCCTACCAAAAAAATAATAAATTTTTTTTATCAATTTCAACTATTAAAAATATAAAATTATTATTTAGTGTTTAAAGCTTCCGCCTATAAGTAGGAGATGCAAATATAGCGATAGTGTGCGTCATGAAGTGCAGGAGTAGAGGGAAAGAGACAACAACATTCTACCAATGATGAGTCCGCGAATTTCCCCCTCACAAAGCAATTGCTGAGCCGCCGAAAAACCGAGGTTTGCTGTACGATCAAGACACAGCCACATCAGATTCTAGCTCTAGATTCTCTGCCTAGCAGGTCAAAGTACCTTGCTTTTCGGGCTTCTAGACTGATCTCACAACACTAGCCTATAGCGACGTGCTTGGTGAGGCATTGTGTCCGAGCCTTTCCCGTACAAATTACGCCAGCTATTTTTATATTCTTGTTATTCCTTAATTATTGAATCATTCTTTTGATAATTCTTTTCTAACGATTTTCAATTAATTCATTTGTTTTAAGAATAGCGTATTGAACTTTACTATTGTTCAAACACTTCAATAAGTTTTCAAGCGAACGAGCGTTTTATGCCATTTATGTAATTCGAGCCACGCGCTCTTGTGTATAAAACTTGATTGAATACATGATATTGTTGATTTACACGTATTTCGCATATTAATTGCGTTGAAAAACTATTTATATGTAATATGACACCTTTCACGAAGTTGTAACGTTAGCCACCATAAGATAATTTATAGGTTTGCGGGTAAGGGATCCTATTACTTTTCCTTTAGATGTTTGATATACTCGTAATATACTTATTGAGTATTGACAAACATCTAAATTTTCCATAGTTCCTATCTTTTCATCTCTACATGGGGCATTAGAAGGGCGGGAGATAATTCTTAGTTTTATTTCATGCATTAGATAGAATGTTATGGTCTAGGTAAGTACCGTGAACCCACGACTTCTTTATAGTCAACAACATGATGTTCTCCTCGGTAATTAGCCGTAAATAATAACGAGAACGTCACAAGTTAAACGCAGCAAACGTTTTACCGTCTTCCCCTTAAAAACTCTCTTACACATGCACACTCAGACATGTATACAAGAGAACCCTGTTGCTGCTCCGATAAACAACATAAGAACATTGGATCATAAAAAAATCTCTAACATCAACTATTCAAACAATAAATGTTCTTTAGTAACTGTCAAATGATTAACACACTGAAAAAAAATCACAATTAATTTAAGTTAAAATTTACCAATTCAATCACGCAGCCCATCCTCCCATTATTGTCCTACTTCCTAGAAAATTCAAATAAGCTTGGCAAAGGCTAAACCTAGAAAAAGAGCAATAGCAACGTTGTTGACGATAAAAAATCAGCATAATTTAAGTAGTAAACGTTGGCAGGAGTTAAAGGATTACCACAATCCACCAAACCCTGGATCCGCGCAATGAGATAATAATAAAGGTAATGGTGGCCTGCAGTAACAGTAAGCAATCAAGCAAACAATGGTACCCTGCAGAAGAAGCAACAAGTGAGCAGGCAATGGCAATCTGCAGTAGCGGAGAATGAGAGGTGATGGCAGAAATTTTCGGTGACTGTAGAAAAACAAATAATTTGTAGGATCAATGCACAAAAACATGACTTATGGTACATTACGTCACTAGGGCATAAAGTACAAAAATGAGCACTTAAAGGGTACGTTTGTGGTATGTTAGTGCCCGAGTCGCGTATAATGTTTTCCTCACTAAAGACGAAATTATACATTACGTCACTAGGGCACAAAGTACAAACATGAGCGCCCAAAGGGCGCGCTTGTTGTAGGTTGGTGCCCGATTCGCGTATAATGTTTTTCTTACCGAGGGCGCAAAGTGCAATTTTGCGCCCGTGGGCACACTTTGCGCCCAGTAAATCACTTTGGGCCCTAGGGCAGAAAAGTACTTTGGGCCCGGAGGGTGCAAAAAACTTTTCTACCCGTGGGCCCAAAGTGATTACAAGGGCGCAAAGCGTCAGTTGCACTTTGGGCCCATGGTAAGAAATAGTAGTTTTCCTACGAGTTTGAAAAGTCTTTGTTTGCGAACCGAGAGGTTTGCGGCCCGAGCCAAAGGCGAGGTCCGTAACGAGGTTCGTAAAGGAGACTTTTCGAACGAGTTCCGGGAAACTGCTTTTTCGCCCGAGGAAGTACCAGCCTCCCAAAACCACCCGAGGGCGGAAAAGTGTAATTTTGCGCCCATGGGCACACTTTGCACCCAGTAAATCACTTTGGACCCGAGGGCAAAAAAGTACTTTCGACCTGGAGGATGAAAAAAAGTTTTCTGCCCGTAGGCCCAAACTGATTACAAGGGCGCAAAATGTGTCCCAAAGGTGCAAAGTGGCAATAGCACTTTGTGCCCATGATGCCCATGCCCATGTTACGTACAAAACAGTATCTTAAAATCTAAGGTTAAAACTCTTGAAAAAAGAATAATGCACTAAGAAAAAGATGTGTTCGATAAGAGAAACAACAATTATTGAGTAACTCGCCAAAAGCAACGGTTTTCAAGCTAAAAAAAAACTTTATCTAAAGATATCGAGAAAAAATTACTGATAGCTGAAGTTACACGTGAACAAATTAGATACTTATACGTATCCTTAAAAAAAAATCAAAAAAACTTGTACGATCAGTTATTGCAGGTAAAAATGTTAAAAAGTATAGATTATTGACACAAACACGTAAATTTATAGGCCAGGTGCATAACAAGTGCTGCCCTCATTTTGTCCTAAGACCTATGTTACATCTTCTGTAAAAAAATAGTTTAAATGACCGTCATTGGCTAAGTTTTCCTAAAAGCCAATAAACCACAATGTTACAGTGACTAGTAATGCCAGCCCTCCCCTCCATCCTCATGCACTCAGCGTATACCACAGAACAGAAAGCCGCGAAAGAAGCTCAAAAATTAGAACAAGAATTTTAATAAGAAATAATCGCATTGACTCGCGAAAAAAAAACTATAAACGTGTTAATGGTACAAAAATCCAATTACGATATCTTAATGCAAACTTGAAAGATCTTTATTCAAAATGTTTAAGTAAAACGTCTATCAAAATTGACTACTCTACATTATGTAAATATGGGCTGGTGTTCATAGTACCTCCAAAATTAGATGATCAAAATACGTGTGCCTGAGTAATTCACTTTAATTTTCTGTTTCTCATTAACTGTCTTGATTCTAACGATGTCATTAAAAAAAAAACATCCTATCAAATCATACAACTTTAGTTTGTTGCGAAGACACAAATGCTTGTTATGCAAAAAAATGACTTTGTAAAACTAGATTCATAAATTTTGATTTACTGAAACAAATTTGATGACAAGATTACATATTCGAAATGGATTCGTAAAAAAAAATTCGACTAAGTGCAAAGACAACAAAAAGTATCATTGTAAGTTTTTCACAAAAAATAAACATTTCTGTAACATTAAAGAGACTTTTAGAAATATTGAATATTTAACTTCCAATTTTTCAAATTCATAAGCAGCGAATTCTTCACCAAGAATAAACTTCTAAAAGTTTATGCACGCCTCTTAATAAAGAAAAATGTGGGGTTTGGATTGATTTTGGTGAAAATTATTTAACAAAGCATGGTACAGAAATTCAGTCTGTACACGACGGTGCCAGTCGAAAACAAATAAAGATACACACTAGGTTATTTTACTGAAAAAATTATACAAAAGGCTTTGCCACAATCTTTAACAGTCTTCAGCACGATTCTTCAGCTATACTAGCTCATATTTGTCAAATTTTAAATCTAGTGTTTGTAAAAATACTTTAGTAAATTCGATACATTTTCAAAGCAATGGTGCTACAAATCAATCCAATAACAGAAACCTATTTTTTTTAATAACTCAAATTCTCCGAAAATATTTACCACATTAAAAAAAAAATATCATATAATTATAGTGAAAGTGGGTACGGCAAAGGTCCTGTAAATGGAATTGGGGCAACGATTAAAAGAATAGTGGATTATAGAATTCAATTCGGCTCAGATATTCCAGACTACGAGGCTTTCACATCAGTAATAAAACATAATGTTAAGAGTACAATGATTGAGCTTGTAACTCCAGAAGATACAATACAAATTAAATCAAAAATACCCTAAAATAATAATTCTTTCTTTGAAACAAAAAAAATTTCAGGTTACTTTGATTGTATATAATCCTTTAGTAATCTATTTCAATTCTCTTAGTTGTTTTTATTGCGATCTTGGTACATAATGTTGTCATTATTATACAGGTATGTTAAATTATAAAAATCATTTTATGATAGCCCTGAAAAAATCACATCACTTAAGGAATTAAAAACATAAATCCTTCAACGAAAATATAGAAAGTAGATCCAAAGCTGTGATTTTGAGACAGAGTGGCAGGACTTCTAAGTTTACTAAGATTAGAAATGATTATGTTTACTGAGAAAACTTATTATTTTATCTGAATTGATGATTGAAGCCAAACAAAAATCAGTTGATTTTTCATTGTATTCGTTTTACTATCATATTTATAGTTTTTGAGAACAAAATAAAGTAATTGTAAATGATTTTTAAGAAACTGAAATGTTACATTAATGTTAAGAATATTTTGACCAAATTTTAGTTATTACTAAGATTAATAAAAAATTATTCCTCAATTTCTGTTTTCTTGAAAAAAAACTGTAAGTACAACATTAATTATTTCCAAATATCCAAAAAATTGAGATTATTACTTTAACATATTCTGAAATTAATTCTTTTTAAGAAACTAATTTGCTTTCAATGTTGTTTTATATGTATAAATATAAAAAATCTAGTGTCACTGTTTCAATAATAGTTTTATTTTAACAATCCATCTCATTAACTTTTTTCTATTTTTGTTCAATTCAGACCCCCCTAAGAATCATTCATGATGCACAACCTTTTTGCGGAACATTTTGTAGCAAATTTGTTATAAATACTTATATTACTTGTAATTACAAGTAATTATAATAAGTAAAAAGGTTATTAAACAAAACTTAAAAAACTAGAAATTTTACATTTAATTTAAGTCACTTACGGCAGAATTACACATATGTGTTACGATAGAGAGAGACTTCCAGAAAAGAGTTTTCCCCGTTTTCACGTTTCCCATTGACAAGAAAAAGAAAAAGAAGAAAGAGCCTAACGCCTAAAATTGTATACATTTCCTTCCAACTTGCCATCATGTGACTATAGGCAGTGTTAAAACTCTTGTGAGCCCTAAAGGCTGTTTTTCGTAAATTTTGTTGAGTTGTTCTATATTTGTTGGCAATAATATTTGACGTCCAATGGTTCTAAAAAGAACTAAAGAGATAATCTCTTTCTTAACTGAAGTTTCCAGCAAACGGGACTGCTTGGATACTTCAGAGTGATTATCTACGGCCTGCTATTGTAGCACCAGACTGATTGGGAGGAAAACTACAACGACTGAAGTGTTGCAGTTAGTTGTAAAGCTCTTTGCCAACGTTCTCTGTTGTTACGCTGGAAACGTTAATGTCGAAAGTACTTTCTTTTCTTGCAGAGCTCAGTCGTTGAGCTGATCTAAGTTAGAGAGATTGGTTCATGATGCTTGCCTATTTGGAGATTGTCCCGTCTGCTCAAGTGTACTTTTCCTTCATTACTTTACTGTTAGGTTCATCTAGCGCAGATCTCAAAAAGGATCAGTAATTTCTGGTTGAATACTTACAGTCAAGACGATAATGTTGGGTAGTCGATAGTTGGGGTATCCAGCCTAATGGTGACAAACTCCAATTTTAGCGTCTGCCAATAAATGACTGACTTGGTTTAATAGTGTCCAGCTTTACTTAGTTTTTTGGTGGACGAATCGTTTCAGAAATAGTTGTAAAAATAGTTTTTTAGTAAGGTAGTGTAATGTTATATGTGCCTAAAAAACCACTGAGATTAATGGTTAATTAGGGAACGTTAATACTAAGAGTACATGTAAAAAGGGTGCTTTATATTTGTGTGTGCACGAGAGCATCAGAGGACAAATTAGTTTGGGGAATGTGCAAAGCCTCGGTTTGGCGATGGACGCGCATCAGTTGCGGCAGCGTTCAGCGGTTAACCGGAAGAGGGAACTCATTTAAGAGAGCTCGGAACAAAGGGCTTAGAAGGGCAGTCTCAAGGAGTCACTTCTCAAGAAACAACTTAAGGTCCCACTGGAAAAGGCCGGTAGTGTTTATCTTGCCTGCCACCGGAGAAACACGGGCGAAGCTAACTGCATCACTCCACGCTGCTGTACAGTCAAAAGATCGTAATTTTTTTCCTTTGAGTACTGGTATTGTCTTCTCATCAATTTATTTGATGAGTTAAGATAAAGGACGCAAATTTCCTTGGTTGCTTAATTGACTTAACCAAGTAGTGGTCTTAAATTGGCCACCGGTAGCAAGGGAAGGCTTTTTTTCGACTCTTGCAGTTTTTCTGGTGAGCGGTGGTTTGGCTTGGAGGAAGCTCTCCAACATTTTCTTGTAACTTTTTTTTTGGCCCCTTTCTTCGTCATGCCCAAGGTTTTTCTTTCTTTCGAGTTTTTTTGTCTTATGAATTGTCGGTCTCAAATACGACGTTCTCGTGTTGCGTTCCACGCAGTGGTACTGCCTGTGCGTGTATAACACATTTGTGCGTTTTTATTTTTTATATTTGATTTGAGTATTTTTTGTGAAGAAAAAAGTAGAGAATCAAGCTCGAGTGCATTTTTAGTTTGCGCATTATTATTTTATTTTAATCTATGGATATTTTAAATTGATGATTATCGTTTATTATTTCTCATTGTTAATATATAATTCCAAATGTATGTTTTAATGTTAATAGCATTACATTGTTGATTTCCATTTAAGAATCGTTTGTAGCTTAGTCAGTAAGGAGAACATCTTCGTCCAGCGAAGGTTACTAAGTTGGGTTGCGTATATATAGCGGGGATTCTGTGAAAGTTTTATGTGTCAACTATTACCTCCATGACAGGCATTTTCTTTTAACTCAATGCGATTTAGTTATTTGATATCATTTTGTTAAATCTGATTTTTGATTTATTGTTTTATTTTGGGCAAGGTTCTACTTCATAATTTTACAATAATTACAAAAGACCATTGATCCTAAGACTTTTTCATTATTTTCTAGAACACATAAAATTTTCTATATAAGTCACTTTTTATTTTAAGGTGACTCCTCACGAAATCAAAACACTGGAGTATTAAATGATATTTTAAAGGATGATTCTTGAAGGTGCAAGGAGTCTTTTCCCAAAATTTTAGACCTCGTCACCACCAAAATTGTTGAAAAAAACTAACTGGGAAATAGACTCTGTAACATAGCCTCTTATGAAGGGTCGTCAAATTGGTGGCGCAGGTTGTATGATATCTCAGCAAAGATACTGTAATTCTTAATAGAAAACTATGTAGCAGATACAAGAAATCAGAATCTTTCTAACGACATTCAGGTACTTGGACATTACCATGGGTTTTATAGGATATTTTGTGAAAATAGTAGATAACTGTGCAAGTCACGGAACAGATGAAAAGTGTGGGACGTCTACTACACCGAAGAGCGGTAGCCCGCGTAGTTTGAATTGGTCGGAAAGTTGTACGTAAAATGAATAGGAGTTGTGGGGAATCGTAATTATAATAAAAATAAATGAGACGCTGAACTAAGAAAATAATTTTTGTCGGGGGCATTGTCTTTTTTGTTAGGTACTTATCGTCAGCTTATTATTATTTACATACAAGGGTTATGTTGTCAGATTTGTATACATACGTCTGCTCGGGTCACTGTATTGTACGATATAGGTCAACGGTGTAGATGTGACTAAACTTTTTTTGAAGGGACTATAGGTACCTATCCATTTTTAGTCAAGAACCTCCACAGCCAATGAAAAGCTGTGTTGCAGTATGCTTATTCTTCTTGTGGGATTCATAGTGAGGAGCCACCTTAAACCATCAAAAATGTATTTTAGTTTGTGAAGTAATCATTTCCAGTAATTACTGTTAGGCATTAAATTCGATAACCCGATTTATATTCCTTTTTTTTTGCTGTATGACAATTTGAATAAATATTGAGAATCAAATCAAATTTCCCTTCGACTCAAAATTTGATTTAGTTGCTTCTATCCTAAGCTCCTCTGTCCGATGTAATTTCCATTTATTTGGCGGCCCACCTTACCTAACAAGCCACCCTTAAAAAAGGTGGACCGTTGCAATACTTATACCAAAGTGTTTGACCAAACAGTCCTTGTTGACTTAACCAGCCAAGATCATTTTTAACAGCTAATAACTCATTAGGTTATGTATAAGATTAGAATAATTTTTATCGTACAGAGGGTTTTATTTTATCTAGGAATTTGCATTGAACTATCGAAAGCCTTAGCTAGCAGAACAGTATTTCTTAGATTTACTACAACATTTTAATTTCAAGACTTATTATTACACCAATAACTTTATCTGACGATCATTACACGCATTACTTAAAATATTAATATAAACATTGTACTTTTACGTATCTGCACAGCAAGGCATCTTATCAATATTATAATTTCAGTCCATGCTAATTTTTATTCACCTCTTAATACGTTATTAGAAATATACATCTCTGCAGATGCATCACAATCTGCTCATGCTACTATTATTTATTCTCTAGTTGTCATTTACAGTAAGATTTGTGTCAGTCTCCAGATAACTAAGACCACGCTGGCCCAAATTAAAACTTTGAGCTTCCAACGTCTAGAACTCGGTGCTGCTTAACTTTTATCAAAAATGGTTCAACGTTATGTTGTTTTTTACTGAGATCCCAGTCTAGTTGTGAACTGATTCTCTTAATTTTCTGCACTGACGTAATGCTTTACTATTCAAACGGCCTATATTTGTCACTAATAGGTGCTCAAGTATCCATAGTAAAATACTCAAAGCTAAATGGCACCACATTACTTTCAAACAGATCTCAGCTGATATAACCTCTCGTAGGATATCACCTGAGTGACTATCTGAACAAAAATTGTGGTTAACAGGGCCGAACATATGACATAAATCATATCCTAGGTACCCAAACCTTAATTTATAAATAATCAAAACACAATCGTCTTAAAAATCTGTAAGTTAGGAGTGGTCCTGAGGGGTCGGAGTTTTTGTTGATTTTTTGTGGAAACGTATTTTAAAATGGGAAAGTTTGCTGCTAGTGACAGCTTATTTTCTACGATCTGTTTATCGGTGTATCAATAAAGTAGTCAGTAGGGAGACAGAAGCACTATTCTAGGCTAAGTTGTTTTTTACCATGGCAGAAATTTTGACTTCCTGTTGTGCAGTTTCTGTATATTCTAGTAAGCGTATGCTTTGTAGGTCAAGCATGAATTTTTTGTCTTAGATTTATAAACTTCTTACTCGATTAATATTTTTGTCTAAGGTTTTTTGGAGGACTATGGCGACCTTATAAATATACCACGTATTACTTGAACTAACGGAAATTTTTTAAAACATAAATTGAATCCAAAAAATCTATTGTTTGGAGTCAATATTATGAAATAGAATCAATTGTTTGATTTGTTTTGAAAATTTTAAAAGTTAGCTTTTGTTATTTTCAGATTAGAAATTTATCGGTGCATTCCAATAGGATTTGGAAAACATCCGTGTTCAGTGACCCGTTGGGAGCAAACTGGCAGATAGGTTATAAATAAATACATAAGTGTACTTAAAATTCATTGCTTCTTCATGATTGCCTAGTTTTGCTGGCTATTTGCACCAGCCTCATCAAGCTAAACAAAATAGCGAACAATAGACTAAAAGTACACAATGCCAATCATCACGCTTACGTAGACGGCAAACCAAAGGTAGACGAGAGAAGTTGAATATGTTAAAATATATAAGGACTTATAAGCTGTATTATAAATTTGTATACATTATAATTCAATTACAGATACTTTCATGTATGCTACAGAATCTACACTTTTTCTTGCTGATTTGATGACATTCTAACTAGTTATAACTATGTTCTGCGTCCAAATGTAATATTGCGAGCCTTTAGAAAAAGCTTACGTGTTTGGCAAAAGACCTTAGAAATGTAATTAATTGTTTAACATAGCTTTATAAGACATAAAAATTATTCTTCTTGCACACTAGGTAGCACACTCTTCTGCAAGCTTGCATGCCGACATTTAATCTTTTAATAAAACACTATTGCTCTTCTGATTAGTATTCAAATAATGTAGTTTATTAATTTTGCAAACATTGTAGCTTAGTCTAGTTCCAATATATTTAAGTGAAATTTTCTATAAGATAATGCCAAAATTTAAAATCATAAAAATTTTCGTGCTACAAGTTAGATTAAATTAAATGCATAAACACTGAGAAATTTATAGACTGGAGACGAAAAAAATTTGATAAGTTAAATTAATAATTGTACTTTAACATTCTGGGTGGACGTTTCTTTTATTTTTTATTTCAAATGATTACAACGAAAAAATTAAGAAAATATTTTGTAAAAAAATTTCAGGTTACTTTGATTGTATATAATCCTTTAGTAATCTATTTCAATTCTCTTAGTTGTTTTTATTGCGATCTTGGTACATAATGTTGTCATTATTATACAGGTATGTTAAATTATAAAAATCATTTTATGANTTAAATTACGTACCTGATCAAGACTTTGCTATTATATAACTGTACATACTGAAACGTTGTTAATTATTAAAAATAAAAAAAATTTTAATAACATTATCATCCAAGTCATTGTTATTCTACATTAATCATCAGCTATCTTTCGATCCTTAAAGAATTGAAATTCTTGGCAGCTGAGACCACAACGTCAGTGAAGTGCAGCCTTGCCCTCAGGAAAGAAACCTCGTGGTAAGCTGAGGGGCATCTGGATTAGCGTCACTAATGTTGGGAGATACTTTAGTACAAGATCAACTTGTGTTTATTGGGTTACTAAAAGAATGATGACTGCACAAAGAGGCAGGCATAGATCGACTGACTGCAACAGCATAGTAACAGTAGCACTGGAGAGACTATACGTTTTCTCTTTTTACCTATAGGCTAGGTACATATTCGACATTCGGGATTCTTCTGTCACAAACAGAGAATAAAATTCAGAAAAATTTTATAGTTAATTATAATACGTTAAATTCTAGATTTAAAGAGCATTTTTTTAACTATAAAGTATATCAGAAACAAAATTGGGATTATGACGACGCTCTGAAGTACAAATGGATTTTTATTTTGTATAAACTTAGTATAAATATCATTTAACTTTTGGAATGTTTCAAAGATAATAAGTTTAAAATTTTTTTACAAAAAAAAAAAATTTAAACATAATTCAATTATCGAACTGTTAAAAGATTTAAATATTTCTTTGGTAGAGGAACTTTTAATAAGTATTTTTGCAATTTGAACGCAGTGTTACACAAAGTTCCTCAAACTATTATATATTTTGATAAGCTGATAGAAAGCTTTATACAACAAATTAGTAATTAACTCTGACATGTGTTCATAAACTACTGAGCTTTTCTGATTTATTTACACAGCTAACCAAAATCTATGATAAGACTTTTGCAACCACCTGAAAGATAGCAACTTGTTCCCACATGAAATATAATTAAATAGTACCAGCCACGGTAGCACGGTGGTATAAGTAATTGATCACATCAAATCTGAGGCAGTTTTTTAATATGCCAATGACGATAGCATATACATTCAGAGCAGCACAGCAATGCAGATCTCATTAGGCATAGTTCTTAGAAATGGCTGTAAAATATGAGAAACATTATTAATATTTATAGTAACAAATACTAGAAATTCTTATTTTTCTAAGATTTATTGCTTTTTTTATCATTTTGGAAGACAGAAATTTGCTACCACGTACTCTGAGCTCTCAGTATTGATATTAGCTTCTCCTAAACGGTTGTCATAGATCTTGATTGAGTTTATTCAAAACGGATAAAGCAGTTATTCACCTTCTTTATAAATTTATATTTCTCATAACTAAAATATTTTGATTTGCATGATAACAACATAGTCAATGCTTTTTATATTACAGATTTTCTATTAGTATGCCACAAGACTTAATACAAATGATTAAGTCAGTATTAACAGTGTTCTACTAAAGCCACTAGACCAAACTTGTTACCGTCCAGAATATTATTGTATTAATTATTATTAAAATAAAACCTTATGACTAATTATCAACGTTTTCATTCATTGGATTATCAAACATCCTGTCTAATTCAAATTTTAAGCTGCGAACCGCAAACTACCACCCATACCCGCTGGGTGGCAACCATTCACTGCAAGTACTAAATCGGTTTTTAGTGTATAAGAGGTACTACATGGCTGCTCCAAATAATACGCCCACACCAGCAAACCTTTTATATTTACTCAATCCTTACTCATTCAGCAAAATCTCGACATACACAGCCGTGGCCAGTATAAATTCCATAAGAATCACTGAACGATAATACCGCATCCTCGCTGTGTTCTCTCTCCTTTTTTTCACCCACTATATTCCTATTTGCTTTGGCTCAACTGTTAAAGAACTATGGGCATAAAATATTGATCACGCTAGCAACCACCCCATCTCGTCTGCTGTGTGCCACCACTAAATCACCTCTTTAGTTTTACGGCAATTCTAATTCTAACAGATACAAATGTCATAGTACGTCTAGAGATTCCTAGTCAGAGCACCAGACCGAAAAAAAAGAAAGAAGTAGTGATCTTTTAAAACAATACGATATTTAGCTTCAAATTTAAAGGCAAATTACACGTATAACGACACCCTTACTCGTCTATTTTGACGGAGATACGTGTCATTATTTTTATTACAAAATAACTTTGTAATCGGCTTTTTTGGTTTTTATGAAATATCTCACAGAGTTCTGATTTTTAAGAAAAACTTAAAGCACAAAAGTTCTTAATCTGATTATTCTGCCCAAGAATGAAGTATAAACAAAAATAAGAAGAATTTTTTCATTGTTTACACAAGTAAGAAAACAAAAATTACGAAAAATGATACAATGCATGAAATTATACGTTGCACTATTCAAAATTGAATAAAAATCAAGCATTTTACAGACTTTAGTATGATTTCCATTGTACGCCTGATCGTAAAATTTCCGAGTCGCAGCTTGTTGTAAAATTATAAGAATTTTGATTATGTGTAAAATGTGTCATGGCACGCAATTGACATCTTACTTTTTGGAGTCTGTGTAGAATAAACATTTTCTTTTCTACTTTTAAATTTGGATTTGTAAGCCAAACAAATAAAAAAGTTATAAACAAAAAACCACAAATACAAGGCCGTAATATCTCTTGTTTTGAACTTAAACAGAAACAACTTTGTGTAAGTGACTACAGTTACTTCTATATGAACTTCAAAAAAAAGTTTCTATAGGACCAATAGAACCTAAGATACGATACTTTTAGTTTTTTACACATTCTGGCCGTTATATTTGAATTTTCGACCTTGGACCTGCATACTCTTTTTAGTAACGGTTTACTGTATCATACAAAACTTGCTTCTTATCGATTTGGTCAACCCTTTTACATATAACAAACAAAATATTATTACTAACTATTAAAATACACGACTTTGTTTCAACCTTAAGTATAAGCAAATGTTTAGAATTGAAAAAATTGTGTTTATTTGTTGGATAGCCTCTTATGTTATTTATAAGCATTAATTAAATGTAAATTTTCATCACGTGACTTATTACAGGAACCATTTGAATTGTCCGGTACGTATCTAAGTAACATGCAACGTATCATTAATTTAAAGTCAACGAAATATTAATTTTGACAAAAACAACTGAAATATCAATTTTTTAAATTTTACTTTTTCTCCATGAATTGATGCATTTATTCAAGCTTCATGCAAGGCAATGTATAACTAGTATTTAATTAGATGAGATTAAAACAAATGTATTTCTGTAGCTATTTTATGCACATAAAATCTACTGTGATATAATTTGCACTGTCTAAACCTTCGAAAATGACAAAACAAAATTCATACCCTTCAGTTTGGTTTACTTCACTGAGAATCAGCTGTAAGGATAAGTGACTTGCTTTATGACCCAGGGTAACCATGTGGAATGATAATAACAGTTTTAAAAGTATTTCACTACTTGAGAAACAACTGAAATTGAAACTGAAGTTCTTTTGATAACGTAATAAAATGAAACTAAAATTCGCGGAAAAATTTTAAGAACTTTAGCCTACCAATTTCAGTGAGAGCAAATTTTGCTCCTTGCGTTCTTCTTGCAGCAGCATTAATTTCGGGTTCATCAAAAAATTGGGTTTGTTCTAAAGAAATATCCATAACTAAAGGTCTTCCAAGCCCACTGCTATTCAATATACCACTTGAGTTACTTCTCAGGGATGCCAAGCTTTCGGCTTCTTTTTGTCGGTGGCTAAGTGTCATGATTCCATTAAAGACATCTGATTCTCCATTAGAAACAATGATGCGTGGTGACAATTCTGGATCAGAGCACAAAAACATACACAAATTGCTAATTATCTGGAAAAAAAAAAAAATAAATTATTCTCAAGAAAAATACATGTACCACAAAAATTAAAGCACCCAACTTTCATATTGGATGCACGAATTTCTTGTGTATAAATAGTTCACTAAAATAAAATTGTATTAAAATTTCGAAAATATTTAAAAACCGGGAGTTTTATGTTTGATTTAAGCATGACTATTTTGCAATATTAACATCTATTTTGGCACTCAAGGTACTTGTGTTACTTGGGAATCGTAAAGCTTGGGAATGTAAGAGGATAGAATACACGTGAAAGAAAGTTTTATATCCATTTATTCGTGGATCAAAGCGAAAGCAGTCGCGTGCGAGGTGTTAGGTTCGGAGGCTGATCGGAGAGAGCGGGCAAGAGAGCTGATAACGTGGTCATCGTCCTCGATGGCCATACTGGTTTGTGTGTATGAGTGTATTTGTGTTATGTTGTCTGTGAATTTTATGTTACTTGTGTATACATAATTTTTTTGTTTGCGCTGCTCTCTTTACATTATTATTGTATAATTATATTCTTTTTATGCTCATTATTTATTCATTTATTCTTTTTATTTTTATTTATTTTTTGTTTTTTTATTTTATTATCTTTTTTTTCCAAATCTGCACACATTTTACGTATAACCCTTTTTATTACATCGTCGACCTCAATGATCATCGCGGATTGGTTGTTAACTGAGCCGGTTGTCTTCTACCTTCTGATCCTACCCGCCCACCTAGTAGCACTTGTACCTCTCGTGCGTTAACCATGGCCCTCTGAGTTAACAAGTCTTGTAGTACCGAGTTGGTGTTCGACGGTTCCTCTCCCGTCTGCCTGCAATAATTCTCAAACCTTTAAGTATTATTGGACCCCCCCATTTTGAAAATCCAAAAGATCCAGCTGCCACTCCTAGTACTATTTCCGCTGCCATCAATGCGTATTCTTTCCAATTTGAGAATTTCTCCTTCGTTTGTACTAACTCGTGTGCCTCTTGGAATATATCCACTAGCTTTGTACCTGTTTTTATCCTATCGTCAAGTCCGTGCTCCTAGTTATCGAGCTCCTGTAATCCGTCTCTTCTTATCACTGCTTCTATTAGTTCCAATAACATACCTCCTTCAGCCCCTTTTACCTTTTGTATTATATCCTTCAAGTTTAGGTTTACGCTTTCAAGCTTCATTATGCGATTTTCATTTTCCTCTTGTCCTGGATCCAGTCTTGTATCCGATGCTTCAGCTATACAGTCTCTTGCTAAGCGGACTACCCCAGAATCCACCACCTTCAGTATCTTGTGTTCGGAGTGATTACACTGTACGTGGACTTTGTCCTTTCTAGTGGTGGTAAAGGCATGTTGGTTTTTAGCATGGAGACGTGTCTAAAATGTGCCCTTTAACTTGGCTAATTTTATTGAACATTCTTCGGGTTTCTTTACTGCAATCGCTAAGTGATACGTATTTCACAGGGCTGGTCCTCTTCGACCTCCTGTGTTGGCTCCATTTGTGTGCATATTCGTGTTCTTCCTAGTCTTTTACATAGTTTTATCACCTTTTGCGGTATTGGCGTAAATCTTCTCTCATTAACACTGCTCGCTATGTATTCGTATGTTGGCTGCAAGTATGCCACTGAATCCGTAGTATTTAAGCCTTTTTGTTCCACTGGCAATGATGATATTCTAAGAAGGTCCGAATTTTCTTTCGTAACCAGTGGTATCCAAATGTAATATATTATTCTGCCGTTAAATACCATGGTCGCTATTCCTGAAATTTCTCCAATTTCCTCATCTGTAGTTGTATTTTCCCTTACTGGGAACTGTAGATCTGGTCTCAGCTGCTCTGCCAAAATTTTCGCTTCCAAAATCGCTCTTAATGCCGCATCTGGTATATGTGTCGTTCCGCGACTCGCCAAGTATATTATGTCCACCGTTGTTCCAAATTTTGTTATAAGTTTCTCGGCTAAATGTTCAAATTCGCCCATTATTTCTGTAACTCTGTCATGATCGCTGAAGTATTTTGCAAACATTTTTAAACCTTGCTCCATTATTCTCCCAGCTTTATCTTTAAACGTTTGTATACCCTGAAGGTATCGTTCATGGTTTCCATATGTTATGACTCTAATTTTTTCCGTTAAGTACTTGGTTGTTTCTATTGTGTTAGTCGGGATCGCCTCTACTAGCTTTTGTATTTTCTCTTTTTCCGCGTCAGTCACAACCCTCTGCAGCGCTTGCACCGTCTTGATCCGATCACCGATCTTTTGGTCTGCTACTGTTCTATATGCCTCTTTTACCCAATCCAAGGCTCTTAGGACTTTTTCTGTTGTGTACTCTACTTGTTCTATATATTCGTGTTCCTTTTTTACCGTCACCTTGCATTTCCACTTTGTTTGCCTTTTCGCGGCTAAAAACAAATTTACCTCCTCGACAACGTCATTCCAATCTACATACCATATCATTTTCCAAGTTGATGCGACTGCTTGGACTGAGCCCAAGCTCTCTACCAATATTCCAGGGTTTCTTTCAATTTCCTCTATCTCTCTTGGTTGCTGTGTCACCAGGATGATTCCAGCCCTTAAAAACAATATTTGTATTTTTTTTTGTTTATACAGTTGAATGACTGCTGATCTCGTAAGTCGTCCGAAGGCCACGCTTACGAGAGAAGTACACTATTTTGGTCTTGTTGCCTCTGACATCTCGTTTTTAATTTGCCTTTTACTCTTATGTGATTTGTTTTTGTTATCCTGCTTTGTTCCTCGAGTTCCCTATTATCTAATTATCTAACAGTTGGGTTTTTATAACGCATGTTTTCTTCATTTTATCCACGTGTGTAATTCATTGCCACGTTTCAGTGTCATATGGTGGTTCTTGTAATTTATTCCTACGATTTTTGTATGGTCCTTCGTAGTGATCCTCATATTTCTTTCTCGGCTCTTTAAGAACATAGAACACTTCCCCTTCCATGAAAAATCTTGTGTTCAATTTTTTGTCGTTATAATATTTGGGCCAGCTTAGATTCTATAGATTCTTATAGATTCTAGCTGGGTGGCCCAGCAAAACTTCTTGAGGCGCTATCCCTGTTGCTGAGTGTTTTGTCGAATTGTAAGCTCACATGCACATGCCCAAATGATCGTCCCAAAAGTCGTCTTCATGTACGTACGCCTTTAAATATTCCGTTAATGTATGATGCATTCGTTCTATTGCGCCGTTACTCTGTGGATGGAAGGCTGTTGTTCCCATTTTGTCTATTTTAAATACTCTTGCGGACTCTTCCAACAGTTTGTTTTGGAAATGTGCATCTCTGTCTGACAGCTCTTTTTCTAGGGCACCAAAGTATGCAATTACTCTGTTTAAAAGTGCTTTTGCTGTTTCTAAAGCCATCGCTCTTTTTACTGGTAAAAGAATTATGTATTTCGTGAGCCAGTCCTAAATTGACAATATGTGACTATTGCCATGTGCCGATGGTTTGTTTATCGGGCCATAAAAATCATGGCTGTTGGATTTATATAACCTTTCTCGTGAAGCGCATCTATGGCTTCTGTGTCCGGTATGTACAGAAGGCTAAGTTGTCAATGTATCTAAATGGGTGTTTGTTTATTTTCTTAAGCCTTTGGAATGGTGGTATATCATTATCTTCCTCTGGCTTCCAGGGTGGTTTTTGGACTGGTAGTCGTGTCCTGCAAGCTCTGTACCTATCTAAACCTGGTACACTTATAATGATTTTGCCATCATCCGTGCTTTCGGCATTACCATCTGCCCCCATGTTCTCATTAAGTAACGCTTTTCCATTTTCAATATCACTACTCTCTTTTTCGTGGCTTTCATTGTTTACGTCGTCATCCAATATTTTTGGTGTTTCTTGTTCCGCTATTGGGCTTGGCTCATCCGGTGGTTACGGTGGGGGTGGTGGTGGATCGCGCTTCTTTGGTATTTATTTTTCTTTTGATTCAAAATCTGACCCATTACTCGTCTCATGATCTGTTTTGTTTTCTTCCTTTGTTTTCTTACTAACTCTA
Organism: Copidosoma floridanum; assembly: GCF_000648655.2. The sequence goes on along the minus strand of NW_019380055.1, from coordinate 176,392 downwards.
CCCTTGATTTTCTGTCTTGTACATAAAAACTTGTTTTCTTTCCTTTTCCTCAATGTTGCTCGTCTCGCCCCTCGTACTATCTTACTGTCTTCATCACTTAAATTTTTGTATAATTCATCTATAAATTTATAGCGTTTTTGTTCTTTTTCGCACAGCACCTGATAGTGCTCCGACTCATACCACATGTGCTCATATTTATCTTTTTTTATTCCAGTGTAGTGATGACACATTGCAGGTCCATCTCCGTTTACGTAGTGTACACATGTGTTCTTTTTAAACTCCTGAGAAAAGACAAAAATGCACTCTCCGTCCCCAAACTCGTAATCCTTCCTCAAAATTCTCTTAGTGTTTTCCGGGTTGACTCAGTTTTTAATATGTTCAGAATGCAGTAAGATTTTTCTTAGCTGCTTTGCTATCAAGTCCAGATCAAACAGAACAATAAAACTACAAAACAGGCAATTACCATCGCCTTTTATATCTAATAAATACCACTCTTTCCATGGCTCTGCATAATTTCCGTCTGATCCGTGTTTTAGCTCATTAAGTGCATCGTTTGAAATCAATTGGTTCTTTTCACTTGATTCTTCATCATTCAAATTATCGAACGCCCCAGACGTCTCGCCATGTTTAAGGATAGCTTTTCTCCCTGATTATTCCACGAAAGATTTGCTCCTTCGTTGCTGGTCTTACTTTCACTTTTCTCTCTTCTGAGCTTCTCTCCTTACTGTCGTCTCTCTCTTTCCCATGCTCTGATCCATTCAAGCATATTTCAATTTCCTCCAAATTATTGTGTTTAACTTCTGATCTTTTTTCCCAAATCACTATTATATTTCCTTCAGTCTGTGTGTTTTTTACAGGAGTGAAAGAAAAATTTTGTCTAATTCTGATAGAGTGTCGAGCTGCCTTTGTCTTTTCTTCCTTTGCTTTAGATTTGTTTGGTGGTCCATGACGACATAAGATGTGCTCGTTTTTTGTACCCCTTTTATCTAGCCCTTCTCTTTTTTCATGTGCTCCAATTTATTCTTTAGTGGTCCCTGTACTAAGATTTTTATTTCAGTTTGTTATTTCTCCTCAGCTTCTTCCTCTGAACACAATTTCACTTCAGTCTTTTTCTTCCTGGGTTTTTTATGTGATGAATCTGAATTTGATTCCACTACTACCTTCTTTGGCTTACCATCGATCAGTATTTTTGATTTTGCCCTAATTTTGAATATACGCGCTGGTGGGCCATCACTTACAACACCCTCTTCTTTCTCTTGTTCATCTGCTATTTGATATAGTTCTACTCGCGGTAGTTCTAGGTTCTTTTCGCCCTCTTTTATGACTAGGTTCCTTGAAAGAGCATCTGGTGCGTTGTTTGAGATACCTGGGCGATAAATGATGTCGAAATCATAACCACGCAACTCTGCCTTTAATCTGTTAAACCGAATGTCAGATTTTTTGGACGTGTTAAAATGTTTCAACGGCTCGTGATCCGTAACCACCGTTAACTTCCTGCCATACAGATAAGATCTAAACTGTTCCTTTGCAAAAACTACTGCTAGCAACTCTTTATCATGCATTGGATATCTAAGTTCACTACCCTTGAGGCACCATGACGCATATTCACACGATGTATCTTTACCTATCTCTCCCTGACTAAGGATTGCCCCGATGTCATAATCCGACGCGTCTGTTGTTACAATGAAAGGTTTACTTAAGTCCAGTGCTGTTAATACAGGTTCCGAACATAGCGCATCCACTAGTTTTTTAAAGGCCTCTTCCTGCTTTTCGCCCCATTTAAACTCCATATTCTTCTGTGTCATTGTAGAGAGCGGTCACACCATCTTTGCATAATCTTTAATGAATTTTCTGTAATATCCTGCGAATCCAAGAAATTGCTTAATTTTCCTTGTATTTGTCGGTCTTGCATATTCTTATGCAGCTTCCATCTTCTTCGGGTCCGTCTTTATCTTACCATTTCCAACCACATGACCAAGGACTTTTGCTTCTTTCTTCAAAAATTGAAACTTTTTGGCTCTATAGTCATGTTTGCTTTTGCCAATCTCTCTATCAATTTTTTAAAGCGTTTCTCGTAATCTTCGAGAGTTGCTGCAAAAACCATGATGTCGTCCTTCTATACTTGAATTTCTCGCCCATGTAGGTCAGCTAGAGCTAACGTTATCACCCTCAAAAATGTATTTGGTGACTCTGAGCACCCCATTGGCATACGTTTATATTGATAATGCTCGTCGGGTCCCAAGAATGCAGTTTTATGCGCATCCTCTTCTTGAATTTTAATCTGGAGAAATCCACTCTTCAAATCAACTACTGTCATGTTCTTAGCGGCCGCTAAGTGCTCCAATATGTCGCTTTATAAGAGTAGTGAGTAACAGCTTCCAACTGTTATTTCGTTCAGCTGTTTGAAATCCGTGACTAGTCGCCACCTCTTCTCGACGGTTTATCCTGGCGGTTTAGGCACTATCCATGCATTTGAGTTATATGGAGACGTTGACGGTTCTATTATGTCCAAATCCATCAATTTTTGAATTTCTTTTCTGATTTATTTCTTCACTGCGGGCAGGTATCTATATTTTCTGACCACGACTGGCTTATTTGTTGTAGTCTCGATTTTCTGTACAATTAAATGAGTTGTTGTTAACGGTTCCCTGTCCAACCCAAACACAAACGGATCCATCGATATTAATTTTCCTACGTGCTGTAACTCTTCTTCATTACAGCCCTGAGTATAAATCAGTGTCATAATTTTTTCAATTCTTTTTTTGACACTTTTTACATCGTAGTCTTTTTCCGAGTACGTGTCGATTACTTTATCTCCATCTACGCTTTTATATCTCAGCCTGTATTTTTTTTCTATTTCTTTTTCTTCCAATTTGTCTTCCTCGAGCAAGCCCACAAATGCAGTTTTTTCTTCTCTGGCGCCGTCCCCCACGTTGCCAGTTATTCCCCTTTTCTTTACTTCTTCGAAATCTATTAGATCCACTTCCGGTACTGTAATTCTCCTTTTTTTGTTTGAAAAATTAACACATTCAGCTTATATTTTACCCTTATTACTTGTGCCGTAAAAGTCTCCAAAATGCACATGTTCTTCCACATCTTGAAGTGGCACATATCCAACTTGAATCTTTCCAAATTCTTCCTTGACTCTTATAACCTGTCTGGATCTTGCTGCTATCTCGAAATATTCTGCCGTCTTCAGTGGGATTTCCACACCACCTAGGCAAAGTGTATTTGTTCTTGCGCTTACCTCGCCATTGTATTTTTTAAACATATCCCATCCAAGAATTCCGTCTACTTCGATCGGAAAATCCTGCGGGACTACATGAAAGGTGCACTTCGTACCATGGATCATTGCGTCCACCGTGCCTTTCGTTTTACGTTCTCCATAAGTTATTCCAATTATTTTTGCTTTTACATTCTCATCCAATGGCGAATTTTCTTTTATACAATCTTCTTTTAGTATCGAGATCTTATCATCCATGTCGGCATATAAATCTGATCTTTTATTTCGGAAATCCTCACCTTCCAGCGTTACTGTTAGCGGTCTGCGTCCTACTGCTGCATAACTAATTAGTACCGTCGTGACTTCTTTCTTTTTCTCTTTTCCTATCGATTTATTTTTATCTTTTAGATTTTTTTTTTACATTTGGCTCGATTTTTTGACGAGTATTAATTTTGTTTTTGTTTATCTCCTTTTCCCACACCTCCGACTGAATAGGTTTTTTTCTTTCTCTCCAATTTTTCTATCGTTTACTTTTCGTCCTTTACAATATGTAGCCACTTTTCCTTGATGCTCGATGTTGGGGGAGTACTCCGAGCTTCGTTCTAAAAATTAAGCTTCTGTTTACTAGAGATATCACCCCGGCTGGGTTCCGCCTCCCTCGCATCCTGTGTCCCGTTTGTATGTCTAGGCTCATAACGCTAGTTATTTTTCCAGCCATAATTATTTTAGCCATCATCCCTACCACTGTCCCTTTGGCCGTAATTTCTGCTATTCAGCTCATAATATCTATTATTACTAATGTTATTATTATTATTATTTTCGCGATAAGCATACCCTTTTTCGAAATCTCTTCAATATCTGACGTAGTTGTATTTTTTCTTCACCTGAGCCATATTATTATATACGTAATCTCCGGGTCTTCTTCCACTATCATTATACGATCTTCCACCTCTTCTTTCTTCACCCCTATCCTGGTACCTTGTATAGTACGATGCTCTGGTATCCTGACCGCGACTTTTTTTCCCTAGCAGCCCCTTTTCTATAACGTGCCACAATGAACGACACTCTTCTGCTGTTTGCCCAATTTGGCCACAATAGTTACACTTACTTACTTCGTTTTCTCTTTTGTTAAATTCTTTTCCCCATTTTCTCTCATTTTTATTGCTGCCCATTCGAGATGACTTCATAGCCATCATATCCTCGACTTTCAATGCCAATGTAATGGCCTTTGTTAGCGTTATGGGCCTATGCATTGAAACTTCGGGGTTGTACGGGGGATTAAGGCCTAATAAATATTGGGTCACTACCTCTTTTTGGATATTTTTCTTAAATTCCTGCCTCAACATTTCAGAAACTTCAAGGTTTACTTCTTGAAGTCCCATGGCCCCGTTGAACAATTTTTGCATAAGATCTGAGTATTCTTCCACAGATTCCTTATCCCTTTGCCGTTCCGACCTAATTTTCACCATAATTATCTCTGTGCTACTGATGGCCCCGTACTCTTCCGTAACCTCCTCGAGAAATTCTCCTATGGACTCAAAATGCGTGATTCTATCGTTTGAATGTGCTGCCGCTCAAATTTTTAGCCTGCTGAACAGCATTGCCAAAAAATATAGGACGTCTCTGTCGTCCACCTGCCGGTCTATTGCCCTTACTACCCTTGTGAATGCTGTTAGATTTGGTGGATCCCCTGTAAATATTGGTATTGTGGGGATTATTGTACTCACTTCTTTAATTAGGTAATGTATATTCCTTTTATACTCCCGGTAATGCGGCGATCTGTGTATAGGTCCATCTGTTGTTCGCTTCCACCTCTCCTGGTTATTTTTAAAATTTTCGAACTCCCGGATCGGTCTAGCTTTCATTCTATCTCTGTTGTGGAATTCTCTTTCATTTTCTCCCCCCTCTCTTTCTGACCATTTCCGAAACAACTCTGTCTCTCTTCTCCAATTGCCAAGCTGATTTCCAGCGGGCCCCTTATCTGACTCATCCCCTTTCTCTCCACTATCATCACTACACGGGGGCACTACATATAATTCTGAGGCTTCGTTTCCTCCAACTATTTGCTTAGGGCCCTCTTTTTTCTTATCTCTTAGCACGACCGTTTTCATGCCCTTAAAGATTTTTCCAATTAAGTCTTTTGTTTTCTTGTTTGACTTTTCTAATTCTTCGACCACCTCGGGATCATGGCAAAATTGTAACCATCAACGGTCGTCTGTTACGATTTCCGCGTCTGCTAAGCGGTCCACCACCCCTCCTACAACGTTATCAATTTTTTTCGACTGCATTTTGTTTTTTGTTTGGTTGTTGTTTTTTGTTTGTTTGTTTGTATTTGTTTGTTATGGGCCTATCTAATAAAACTTATCACCCAGAAGTAATATTATTTACCGTTTATATAAACTTTATCTACCTGGACAGTATTGCAAGTAGTACGATCCAAAACATTTCCATGTCCGTAAACAAAATGTCCAAAGAAAAATAATGCTACCAGGTGTGTGGTGTTTTGTAGTTTCGTGTTTTGGCTCTCTCTTGTCTTATTTCCTGACGGTGCCAGCCTCCTGGATGGCTGCTGTGCTCCCACGCTCGTATTTGAGACGTGCTCGTTTTCCACGTGTCTCGCCAAGTGTGTCTTCTTAACACTGTATTTTCTTTTTCTTGTTATTATTTACTGTTTTTTTTTTTTAATTTCACTTTTCTTTTCACGATAATTTTTTTTATTTCCATCTACACTGCACTATGGGTGCTTTCCAACGACGAAAACAAAAAAATTTTCCTATCACTTTGTCGTACACAACTAGCCACACGTCGAGCGCCAAAAGTTGGTAGTTGGGTTATCTACAACCTCCTGTTACGTGGGAATCGTGGAGCTTGGGAGTGTGTTCTATATACACGTGAAAGAAAGTTATACATCCGTTTATTCGTGGATCAAAGCGAGAGCAGTCGCGTGCGAGGTGTTAGGTTCAGAGGCTGATCGGAGAGAGCGGGCGGGAGAGCTGATAACGCTCGGACCCGCCGCCAAAAAGTGTTCATCATACTTTGTGTCCACTGCTCATGCGCCGCGAGTGGTGAGTCTTGGGTGCGAACTTATAAACGCTCTAGATACTGTACGTCACACTTGTATGACAAATTCAAACAGTTATCAGATCCTTAAAAAACTTAGCACACAAATAAATTTATGACTTATATGAATCCTGATAAATTATTGATGAACTAAGGTTTTAAGAGAAAAAATATTGCTAATATTATTAATACTCTTATATGTAATCTCATAGAGTCCTTCCATGATGTCACGTAGATAATGGATCGTTATTATGAACTTTTGACAGTTACTCCCTCATAATTTATTAATATTTTTAATAATCTCATTTCATTTTCTAAAATAAACTAAGGGTTTTGTAAGAAAATTAATTATTTAATAAGCGGAACAAAAACTGGGATAGATTTCATTTTTTATAAGGGTGGGATATACGGACGTAACTTTTTCAAAATATTAATTTTATATTATCACAGGATAGAAAATTTTATTAGAATCTTAATGTTTGAAGTAAAAAAATGTATTATACAAATTAGGTAACACATTAAATTACAGTGAATTCAAAATTAGGAGCATTGGTTATTACAGTTAAGATAATCGTGACGTATTATGACACATTATTATAAGAAGTCTTGAACATAACGATTGCAGAAATTGTAACGAGAAATCATATATTAATGAGTAATATTATATGAGAACATGAATAAACTATAATTGGATAATATCAGTTACATAGAAGATGCCAGACCTGAACCGAAAAACACAGCAAACAGACATTATAAAATAAGTCAGACTAATATTCAACAATTAAATTAAAGTATTCGTTCCAGATCAATCGAGCTTATATTTTAAAGTGAATTATGTAGAAGTTTTTCTGTCATGTATGAGTAGTAAAATAAGAAAAATGTGTTATAAGACAAATAGAAATGACGAGTGCTGTCATGTTAAAAAGATGTTGATTTTAGTTAAAAAGACGTTCAATTTTGCCACCAACTTCAATGACTCAGAGTCATATTTTGTTTGGCAGCAATAAGTATTCTTAAAATTCCATAATTTTCAACAGATAGTTCTTTCTTTGCGTGAAGCTGATTTTGTCAGCTACAACATTAAACAAAAAATCAAATTACAGATTATTGAGAATGTACAAGATTAAGAACCAATAAAATTGAAATGATAAAAAAAAGATCATTCCAGCCTACTGTAATGTATAACTGAGAACACATAAGCATCTAATCACACGTTATAGAGATTAGTGCAGAGATTTGAGCATCCCCTAAGATTCTGACAATACTCGATTTAAATAATTCAAGTTCTCTTATTGATCCCTGCATATTTAACAATTGACTCTCTAGACAAGCTGGCAAAAGATTAAGGGCTCGCACACCTGTAAGCAGAGAGTTTTTATCTCTCACGCATATCTTTTCCAATGTCTCTCCATAGGCGGTGGTCCAAACCCGGAAAAGACACAGCAACATTTGTCAATTGCAGCAATCCTGCATGGACCTAAACTCAACCCTAAATATTGAAAATATTCGAATTTTTATTTGATTCATTCAGCAATTTGAGTAATATTAACTAATCTTAAGTTATTCTTTCTGCACAAATGACTAGAAAATCGTCTTCTCGTGACAGACATTTTTTTCAAAAATAAGTTTGGTTTCTTTTTCTCGTGACCTACAGCTTCTCTTAGAAAATTGTTCATAAGAAATTCAGTTTTGTTTCATGAAATGTATTGTTAATATCATAAACACTAAGTCTATTAAAATTTTTGTTAGCTTGGCTACGTATTAATTACACCTGAAAACTTCATGTAACTTTAGTTACCAAAAGCTCGCAAAGCACAAGATTTAAATAATGTGATTATTTACACTAAGAAAGCAGTTCATGTGCTTCATAATCTAAACTGTCCAGTTAAGCAATACAAGTAAATAGTGCAATGTGTAATTCAGAAACTGTACCTGAATTTGTGGGAATCTCAGAACATTTATCGAGATTGAAACAGCAGCTTCAAAATTGACAAATAAAGAATTCGATTTAGAAGAATTAGAAGAAGATTCTAGATTTTTAAACAGGTATAATATGTTTTTGTATTTTTTTCTTGGCGATAAATAATGTAGAAATAAATTTCCAGGACTTTGTTGCTCGGATAATAAAGTTGTGTGATACGAGAAAATAGTAGTTTTCCTACGAGTTTGAAAAGTCTTCGTTTGCGAACCGAGAGGTTTGCGGCCCCCGAGCCGAAGGCGAGGTCCGTAACGAGGTTCGTAAAGGAGACTTTTCGAACGAGTTCCGGAAAACTGCTTTTTCGCCCGAGGAAGTACCAGCCTCCCAAAACCACCCGAGGGCGGAAAAANACTGGCCTTAAAAAATAGCCTTTTTCATAGATTATACGGGAGAAACTGCCAATCAACGGCCCTTTAGGGCCAACGATGATTTTATGGCATAAGGAACGCACGGTACTTATCAGCATAATTTTATTTTTCTTACTTTTTACAGCTTAATATTTGACCGAATAAACTATACGGATTTCGAACAAACATGTTTTTATTAAGAAGATTTTTGTTTTGAGAAGTGTCAGGAATGGATGTAAAATTTCCAACTAAAAACATTTCACATTGCATGTCAACACACTACGGTGTTCCATTTAGTAAGTCTCAGGCAAAGCCAAGACGGGGGGGGGGGGGGGCCGCTAGTGAAACAATAAAGCATCAAATTGGCGATGATACGAAATTTTATTAGTCATGAGATAGATTAAAAAAGTAAATCTATTAATAACATCAGAATGTAAGGACAAATTTGTCACTTTGTATCTTATACTTTTGAATTTGATGCAGGCAAAATAACTGAACATGGTTAGTATATTTATACGATGATTGAGTAGCGATTGAACAAGGATTTAATTTAAGTAAAAACAGTAACCTGATTAAAAATAACATAAAAATGCTGACTGTTATGATGAAGAAGAACCCTATGAATAAAGACTATCGATATTTACATTAAATTTCTGTAAAAAAAAAAGAATTCTTAACTATAAAATGGCGATTTTAAGAGAAAGGAAAAAAAGTATATCTATAAAAAATCATAACTGTCAAATGTGGAGCAATCATTGTTTTAGACTTAGGATTACCATATAGTTTTACTCTGTTTGTCTATCTTAAGGATTTAACAAAATGCGATCCAAAAGAAATAATTTAAATAAACACTTTTATTGCCATTGACGTTCCCATCGAATGATTCAGGAAGGAGTACTAATAATGATTGTTTTGATAGGAATAATAATAATAATTGTTATTATTATTATTACAACAATAATATTAATTATAAAAATAACAATAATAATCTTACTATGCTACAAAATTATTCATCTTGATTATCGTATAGACTAAATATAAACAATCAACGTTAGGTATACTCATTCCTACGATAATTGCATCACTTTCTTGCACAATCGTATTTCATAGACGGTATTTTTTTACTCATGATTATATTGTTTAACATATAATTTTATAGAACTATAACTTTGGAACTAGCTGGGGAGCTATCCTTAGCTTAGGATACCGGAGGAGTATGCAGGGCGAGAAATGATGACTCGCCTGTGTAATTACAAGAATAGGAACCTTTATTAGTCTTAATGTACAAGCAGCTATTGTGCCGCTGACTAGGAGCGCGTGTGTCTTGTGTAGAGGAGTGTGTGTTACTGTCGAGTCCACGCTAGTACGCCACACTTAGGTGGCTGAGAGAATCGTAGTAGTCGGAGTGACCAGTGGTGGCAGCACTGCACGGTGGTGCTGCTGCGAAGACTTGACGTGGGACTAGCTGTTGGTTGCGTCGCTTTCGTTTGTTCCCCGAGTCTTTGGACGGTGGGGCCACATCCACTTTCCCTCCAGTGTAGCTCGCAGGAGGTAAGCTGAACGATACCATCTTCTTTGGGGTGGCTCGTACATGCGGTGAAAGCTGCGTGGACGATGAGGGTGGTGTAGGCCGTTTCGCAGGATTTGACTGGGCTGGAACACTGCACGAAGGTGCTGCTGCGAAGACTTGACGTGGGACTAGCTGTTGCTTGCGTCGATTTCATTTGTTCCCCGTGTCTTTGGACGGTGGGGCCACATAACTTCATACTTGGGTACCTAAGCGCCCACTGTCCAATGGTTTTAAAAATAAATTTTTTTCTAGGTAAGCAAGCACTGGAGATTAGTAACCCAACTATAAAAAAGTTAACTATGGAAAAACATGAGAGCTCGGGCAAGCAAGTGCCAGCGATAAAAAGCTTAACTGTACGTTTGGTTCTATACGAAATAAATTAATGTTAAGGGTAACAGGCGACGGTGATAGAAAGTTCTACTGCTTAACAGTTTTTTGTACCTAAAAAATAATTTATACACTAAAAAAAGTAATATACAGTTACGCTACTTTTCGGCAGCATATCCTTGTTGGAGTATAACTTATTTTCTGTAAAACAACAATCTATAGTTAGGCTACTCATCGCCACAGCATGGTTGCCTCAAAATAAATCTATTTTCTACAAAAAATAATTAGCAGTAAAGCTACTTATCACCAGCATTGTCTCGCACGAAATAAAATTTATTTTCTATAAACAAAAAAAAATTACTAATTGGGCTACTCGTCACCATTGCTTGCTCGCCTAAAAATAGAGCTATTTTATAGTTGAAATAATGTATAGCAAAGCTACTCATTGCCAGCGATTAATCACACCAAAATAAATTGATTGTCTACAGAAAGATAATATATAGATAGGTTACTCATCGCCAACAGTTGCTTGTCCAATAACTAATTTAGCTATTGCATAAGACTCAAAAGCAAAGCAGCTAATTCTTACTAGCGCTTGCTTCCGTAAAAAATAATTTATTTTCTATAATAGTCATACTATAATAGTCATTGCCAGCACTTGCTCACCCAAAAAGATTTTGTTGTTTCATAGAAAAATATCCACACTCCTAAATAAAAATAGCTGGACTACTCATCGCTAGCACTTTTTTTCCCAAGAATTAATTTGACTATTGTGCAAAACTAAAAAGCAGAACAGCTATTTTATCAAAAAACTAAAAAAATACTAACAGAAGGAGGAAAATGAAAAGTTTTAAGTTGTGTATACGGAGACATCGAAAGATACTTTATGTATTTCTCGATGATCCAAAAACCTTCTGAGCATAATTTGATAGTCCAGGAACTCCCAAAGTACATATCAACGGTATAAAATACTTCCAAGAGTTTTTCGAGGACAGAAAATCCCTTTCAGTACTTCTCGACGACTGAAAACCCCTCTGCATAATTTTTAACAAGTGACAAAATTTTTAAGTGTTTATCCACAATCGAAAAACCCTTTGAATATTATATACTAATCAAGAAGCCCTTTAAGTACTTGTCATAGTAGATTAAAGATATACAACGGTAACGTAAAATACATTATGTTATTGTTTGGTGTATTATTGGGAAAAAAAGCTAAGGGAGAAGTAAAAACAAAAGATTTTTATATTCTTTGTAGATTTAAAGACACTAAAAGAATAATTTTACTATTTCTCAAATGTTAAATAACTCTCTGAGTATTTCATTGTAATCAGTCAGGAACCCCTACAGTACATATCAACGATGAAACAGGCACCTGAGTATGTCCAGACGATCAAAATACGTTCTAAATAATATATATGTGTAAATATATNGATGCGTTTAAAAAGTCCCGGCAATCCTACTAAATGTATATAATATATATATACACGTGTGTGTGTGTGTGTGCGCGCGTGTGTATGTATGTGTGTGTGTATACACATAAATACATCAAGAAGCCCTGCAATGCAGTAAATATTATGAACCTTTAGTAATTTCTGAAAAAAAATGAAAAATAGCAACAAGAGAAGTAAACAATACAAGTTTTTTAATGTTTTTTGTGTATTTGTAGACGATAAAAAAAAATTATTGTATTTCTTACGTGTCCTAATAGTAAGAGTCATGATTATCTATAGATATGACATAGAAAATTCAAGGGGTATTTTTATTTTATGGTTCTTACAGATGACTTCATCTACTCATGTATGTCAACGTCTGTGAAGTTCGTACTCAACTTTTTTATGACAGCTTTCTGATTAGCATCGGGATTTACAGTTTTTTTGCATTTTATTTGCCCTTCAAATCCCAATTTTGCAGTTGTTTATTAAAACAATAACAACTAAGCCACTGACAACTTTACAGGAAGTTAGCAGTCCCCTTACCCCTACAACGACAACCAAGCCGACTGCAAAATTCTGCATGGGCTAGGAATTTGCAGTTTTTTTGCATTTTTTCTATTAGTGCAATGCTGATTTTGCATTTTTTCATTGTTTTCTAAATAACGACGTGCACTGCCAACTTTACAGAAAGTTAGCAGTCCACTTATCTCTACAACGACAACCAAGCCGACTGCAAAATCCGGCATGGGCTAGGAATTTGCAGTTTTTTTGCATTTCTCCAAATAGCCCGATGCTAATTTTGCATTTGTTTATTTTTTTTTAAATAATGACGTGCGCTGCCAACTTCACAGGAAGTTAGCAGTCCCTTTACCCCTACAACGGCAACCAAGCCGACTGCAAAATTCTGCATGGGCTAGAAATTTGCAGTTTTTTTGCATTTTTTTGACTAGTCCGATGCCGATTTTGCATTTGTTTATTTTATTTAAAATAATAACGTGCGCTGCCAACTTTACAGAAAGTTAAAGGTCCACTTTCCTTTACAACGATAACCCAGCCGAATGCGAAATTTTGCATGGGCTAGGAATTTGCAGTTTTCTTGCATTTTTTTGACTAGTCCAATGCCGATTTTGCATTTTTTAATTGTTTTGTAAATAACGACGTGCACTGCCAACTTTACAGAAAGTTAGCAGTCCACTTACCCCTACAACAACAACCAAGCAAACTGCAAAATTCTGCATGGGCTAGGAATTCGCAGTTTTTTTGCATTTCTCCAAATAGCCCGATGCTGATTTTGCATTTGTTTATTTTATTCAAAATAATGACGTGCGCTGCCAACTTCACAGGAAGTTAGCAGTTCACTTACTCCTACAACGACAAGTAAGCCGACTGCAAAATTCTGCGTGGGCTAGTAATTTGCAGTTTTTTTGCATTTCTCCAAATAGCCCGATGCTGATTTTGCATTTGTTTATTTTTTTTTAAATAACGACGTGCGCTGCCAACTTCACAGGAAGTCAGTAATCCAGTTACGCCCATACTGGAAAACCTTAATTAGTAATCGTTTTTTTGAGATATCAAAAAACAGTATAATATTATAAATGTTTTTAAAAATTTGTGAAAAAAATTTGTTAAACATCATATCAAGTTCTTTGACTTATGTAGTTCGTAAAGAACCTGTTGAAAAACTTTTGTACAATTCGTTTCAATTTGAAATCTCTTTAGACTTTTTTTTGATAAGTATTATAATTTCAAATGGCTTTCAGGCATTTTGTTTACTTTTAGAAGGTTCTACTTTATCAACTACCTTGTTATAACAAATTGTTTCTCATTAAAACTTGTATAACTGTTTCTAACCAAAATAGTTAGACGGCACACAAAGCTAGTGTTTTCAGAGATAAATCAATTGCAAGTGGTAGCAACTTGAGAGAGAAAAATTACAGCTCGTGATAATGAAACTGTTCTCAGTATAAACTGTAAACTGTAATTAAAAAAAAATAATGTATTGATTTATATTGAATTCATGCAGGACATATAAAATAAAAATAAAAATGTTTCCATTTACTATTATTGAAAATATTAAGTTTGATTCAATTCAAAGTATTTTTGGGAATTTCTGCTTTAGCAACCACTCGGCTTTAATTAATCTTCACTAAGTACTTATTAAATAGCTATTTTTACGTAAAATGATAAACAAAAGAGCAAAGCTGTACTGTGACGAATTTATCAATTGTGTATTTATTGTAATTATTTTTGAATTAAGAAGGACAGACAGATTTGTCATATACTCGTTATAATGAGGCGTTGCCACTTTTTTTTCTTAATGTGCAACCAATGACAAATTTGGGCTTGATTTTTTCCTCATTGTACAATCTGTGTAAGTTTATTTATTATTTTTAGTGATAACAGCTTATGAATAATGAAAATTACTCTAAGTAAGTAGGTGGTACGGTAAGGTGGAAACCAAGGATGACTTTCAGGTGATATACTGAATGCTCTTAAACTAGATTAAAAGTCAAGAAATATTTCTTATAAACAGTGATATTTTATTTATATTTTTGCACATCCTTATTTAATTTTGTATTAAATCACAGGCAATAAGTTATGTATAAAATTATTAGCATATTCGATTTCCACATTTAATATTTACATAAACACTTCTCATTCGTATAAAGATTATACAGTTTTATATTATCGTAAAAACTGCAAATAAAAACATGTGTAAAAAATTTTTTATAGATCTTTAGCATCTAAAAATCTTATTAGCAAACCTACATATTTGTGTTTAGTTGCTAAATACAGAATAATAACATCTGAAAACAGTTTTCTTGGAAAGATAGATTATTGTTCATTAAAGAGTTAGTAACGCAAAACTGTGAAAGTACGAGTTATTGTTCTACCTTTACGTAAAAAATGAGTTTTGGTTTTATTAGACTATTTTTATTTATAGTTTTTTTGTGTTGCGTCTAGATCATCGAAAAAAACAAAACTTCCCTGTCTGAAAAAAACTGCAGTAAAGTGACCAATTTCATCTTCAGTTTGTATCTCGTTCCCATGGTACGTCACGATGCCAGCAAGAATATATTTTATCTGATTATTCTTTAAAGTTGTCGGTAATGTTTTTAAAACTGTATTCTAGTCTTTGATTGATAAGTTATAAACCTCGAGGCAGATAAGTTCACCTGTAAGAAGCATATAATTGTTATTCATGACAATATGTATTGAAAATGATTTTTTTATGTTTTGTCAAGACTCTGCAAGCACTTCTTCTGTAACATCAAATCAGTCTTGGGCCTTCTGTTGTTGATGTTGGAGATTTGTTTGATCATAATTTTCTTGTTACTAAAAATTTTTGATTATTATCTTTCTGTTCTTCATCTAGTTATTCAAAAAAAGATAAGTTTTTACTATAATAGTAATGGAGTGAACAAATGTACGTAAAAATTAATGAAAAAAAAACCATCGAAATTTTGCACTCTCCAATAACCATACACAACTTCCACAATTTTGTACAAGACTAGATATTATATAGTCATTTGCAATTTAGAACAGTTACTTTATTATATTTATTTTTCTGATACGTAATAATAAAGTATACCGAAAGATTAAGAACTAGATTAAAAATTGATTTCTTCAAAATATCAACTTTTGAAAATCGATAAAACCAAAGTTGAAAAAAACATTGATGAATTTAAAATGTTTTCTCTAGCAATGATAGGAATCCCAATGAAAAAAGCCTGGTTTTATCAGTATTGGTCGAGAGGAGAGTATTCTATGATGTAACGAATTTCGCTTGCACACATACACACACACGCACACACACACACACACACACACACACACATGCACATACAGAGAGAGACTTTTGCTTAAGTACCATAAATTAATTCTAAACTTCATGAAACATATTTATATATCTATGCGAGCGCGCAGTGGCTTCGTTGGCTAGGTTGTGGATCGGCAAGCGGAAGACCGTGGTTCGATTCCCGGACAGTGCAACATTTTCAGGAAAGTACCTCTGTGAGTTTTCATATGTGCTTTTTCACCACGCAATGGTCCTCGTGAATGGATGGGGCGACATTCTCGCAGCAAAATTGCCTATTTCCCCTTACCCCCCTCCTGAAAACGGAGGCCTCCCTATCCTTCTTTCCTTCCCTCTCCCAAGTGTCGAGTACTCAGAGTAGTGCCTCAATTAGGAGCCGGACGTATGATACTACAATAAAAAAAAAAAAAAAAAAAAATTTATGTATCTATTCATATAACCATAAAACAAATTTATAATAGCGACCACTCAAAAAAAAAATTTTTTTAATTTAAGGAGTGTTAACAAACTGTTATTTTATTTGTAAAATAAGTTAATTTAAAGAGAAAAAAGACTAAAAATATTAAGTCATCGAAATATCATTTATGAATTTAGTTCTCTCGTACAAGAAGCAGTAGTGTGCAACTACAAAGTTTGCAAAGAGTAATCTCTGCGATAACGTTTTTTTAATTAAAAGTAGGCACTTTTTTCCCGGCAATTTTTAGTTACCACTATCTTTTAATGAGCTGTCAATTTGCTTTTGAAATCTATACTTCCATTCTTCTCAATTTTTTACCAAATATTTCGTCATTAAATATTTATTAAAATCTTCATTTCTTAGATTTTAGATAATTTTTTTTAATAAGCTAGTACCTACAGTTTTACAAAGTGAACATTTTTACTCTAGCCTGTATTCAGACAGTATGTAATAAGTGCTCTTTTTTAGGTTACACTAATGTTACTTACCGACATGATCGCTAGTTTTCATACATCAAATATTAATAATATTTTTTTTGTTATTACTTTTGTGCACATACGTTATAAAGCCTACATTAACAATAAACTTGTTATTACAGGAAAAATAGAAGAAAAAATTCATTCCAACGCTAGGAAGTCCCTGCTAACTTCAGATTCATCGCAAAGTAATGCTCAAAGGCGTAAAGGACATGCCACACTTCACGCCCACGGTAATAAAGAGTACTTTTCAATAGCAAAAAATTAGTGCCGTACCCAGGGGGAGGGGATTACAGTTATGTGGACTGTCCGCACAACTCCACAATGTTATTAATGTATATGTTAAAAGCATGTCAAGTCTACAGATGTCACCTTACATAAACATATACAAATGTATATTTGCGTAGTCGAAAGTTTACCTAAAAAAATTCTGGGCAAGCCCTTAAAAAAGGATACATTACTTTCTCTGTTTACGATTAGTATAAAATCAAACAATACGTGTATGCTTTAGCATGTAAGCGCTACATGGACTGATATATGTAGGGATATAGAAATCATAATCTCAGGTTGCATTTTTGGCAAAACTGCGCCGTCAATGAAGTAAAAATTTTCAAATATATTCATCAAATACATAAGAAATGATATAGTTCTTATTTATATTTTTTAAGGAAAGTTTTTAACAACGATTTGAGTTTAAAGATTTTTGGCATTTCGTCCATGTTAAAAACTTTAAAAGCTCATTTTTTTCGAAACTGTACAAGTATGGTAATTGTTTCGCGAATTTGAACAGTTTACCAATGATAACTAAATAAGCTTTCGACCCAAATTTCAAGAAAATCTGATAGAAGTTGTTTTTCTAAATCGAAACTTAAATTTTCTATCTACCACTTTGTAATTCGCTTGATGTTCTAGCACGTTTTCTGCACGAAGAACAGACAGATGGCTTTCTAAGTTGATGAGTCAGCGTTTTAAAGAGATAACGTTGATTTTTTAATACGCTTAACTCAACGAGAGGCTTTTTAAGTCTCGTAGTTTGTACAAACGAACAGGTTTCTTTCGTGCATCTTACTATCACATCAAAATATACTGTATTTGTACCAAATAAAAATGAGTACAGTTCATCGATTGATGTAGCGCAATTTACGGAATTGATATCTTTCATGTTGTCGAGATTAAACTTTTCTTCTGTAAATACTTTATAGTCCAGAAGAATCTTTCCTCTATTATTATACGTATGACTAGTTATTCCTTTCAGTATTATGCTCAAAATAAATTTTGTATAAAATTGTTCACTCTGCTTAGTAATTCAAGTACATTTGAATAATCAACAGACGAAGATATTACAATTTGGCTCAAGCTATCGTAAGCACATGTATTTTTAAAACTAAATCATTTTTTTCTATTATAAGAAGTTCTAACCCTATAGAATTTCCATTCCTTAAAGTTGGAACTAGTTTTCTATGAGGTTTTTACGAAAGAATATCGTTTATTTTTGTTTTGCTTTCGCTTAAGTATAAGTTTTTTCTTACCTTCTCTTTCTCTGGGCAAATATCTTTTTCGGCCAAGCCCATGTAGTTGTCAATCTTATTAAGAGCAATTTTATTCTTAACATGGCTAGATGGAAAGCTGAGGTTTTTTTACATTGATAACACCTTTTTGCACAGTGTGCTTACACTGAAAAATTTGAGTAAAACGATACCAAAGAGAAGCCTCTCGGCCGTCTGAGCGCGCTCCCAGGCCTGGCGCCGCGCCGCACTTCGCTCAAGTTAACTATGAATATAATTAGTTTTGTAACATTAAATTATTTATTTAACAATGAAGTATGCTTATACTTTATTACTTAATATAGTTTAATATAACTGAAATAGAATCTCTGGTTTTATATATGACTTTCAGGTAGAATTAAAAAAACTGTCTCAACATAAAGCGTGTTTTAGTTCTGAATTCATTATAATTGCTTTGAATATTTTAATTTATTTAAATAAGCCATCGTACAAAAACATTCATACTTGATTGCTCTGAAAAAGTCGATTTAAGAAACTTTAAGCGATTATTACAATCGTCTGTTCATGATGGCTAAAAGATGCATTTATCCTGAAACTTATTAATCACTCATCTCCTAAAAAGTTGTTTCCTTTCCCAAATTTAATAAAAAATATTTATCCGTTTGTCTCAGAAAACTCGAAAATCTACGCGAATTTTCGTCGTTTCATTTATAAGCGGAAATCTGATTTTCAATTTCAATGTTTTATTAAATGTTTTATGAAATTTTGATGTTTCATTATCGATTTGAATGACAGCACGAAATTGCAAAGTACCTGGTATTTATTTTTTCGACAACTATAACTACTGCTGTGTGATAATCGTTTCCACATTCAAATTTTAATTTTTTTCCATCGTTTATACCTGAATCAGATTTCCGCTTATAAAGGAAATGACGAAAATTTGCTTAGATTTTTGAGTTTTCTAAGACAGACATATAAATATTTTTCATTGAGTTTAGGAAAGGAAACAACTTTTTAGAAGATGAGTGATTAATAAGTTTCAGAATAAATGCATCTTTTAGCCATCGTGAATAAACGATTGTAATAATCGCTTAAAGTTTCTTAAATTGACTTTTTCAGAGAAATCAAGTATGAATGTTTTTGTACGATGGCTTATTTAAATAAATTGAAATATGCAAGGCAATTATAATAAATTCAGAACTAAAACACGCTTTATGTTGAGACGATTTTTTAAATTCTACCTGAAAGTCATAATAATAAAGTGTAAGCATACTTCATTGTTAAATAAATAATTTAATGTTACAAAACTAATTATGTTCATAGTTAACTTGAGCGGAGTGCCGCGCGGCGTCAGGCCTTGGCACGCGCTCAGACGGCCAAGCGTCTTCTCTTTGGTATCGTTTTACTCGAATTTTTCAGTGAGAGCACACTGTGCAAAAAGGCGTGTTTAATGTAAAAAAACCTTAGCTTTCCATCTAGCCTATCAAAAAAAAATATTAAAAATGCCTTTTTAGAGATATTGCATGTTTTGTGTTTCTTTTTCAGTGAATATAAAGTTTTTTTTTTATAACTAACCACACCATCGGAAAGCTGACTGAAAAATACATCGAAAATGCTATTTGCAACATTTTTTTAGGATAGCAATATGGCTGAGAAAATGAGCTGAAAACAGTGACTTTTAGTGCTCACGTGGTGGGCCTGGGACGTTTCGCGTGAAACGCCCCATATACGCGTATACAGAAAAAATCATTAAAAAAATCATAGCTTTTTTTTGACCTCGTGTTTCACGATAAAAATAAATAGAATACACTTCTGTGATGTCTGTTTATAATCTATATGGGTTATTTAAGCTCTGCAAGGCCGCCATTCATTGTCAAGGTATTAGGATTTGTGTCGAGGCATTGAAAATTTCGAGCATTTACGCAACCTCAAAAAAATATAAATCAATTTTATCATCACATTTTATACGTACCACTTTCTTAGGAACATTAGCACCCTGTTGTAAAAAACGTTTGAGTAAAAATTGAATCGACAGTGTGTCTTGTCGCTCTGTGATTGCCCATGCAACTGCAAATTGTCCTAACTCACAGTTGATGACTCCAGGATATAAATATAATGATTGAGACTTTTTTGTACCATACACAAGTTTTTGGGCTATTCCAGATGTCGCATCAATAATTAAAGGAACATGATCTGAATAACGATTCCATAATCTCACTTAAAAATTTGAGAAAACATAAATAAAAAATAGTTCAAGTCCAATATTTTAAATGACGTTAGTTCCTTTTGAGGTTTCTTGGAGCTTTACCAAGGCATTCATGCGATTTTTGTCGGAATATCTAGATTGTTCTAACTCAGATTTGGCATTTCTTATTACATCATCACTATAAACGAAAGGGGGCTCAGGATCACCGTGATCTTCCAACTCCCTTCGTTGATGAGCTTTCTATTTTCACCTCTGAGAGGCCTTTTTCCATACTTCAAACTCAATCTTGATTTAATAATCTTGCATTTAAAGACTGTAGTGAATTCGTTGGAAAAATTATCTGTTGTCCCTTGTATCTTGGCTCCACAACTGCAATACCTTAAAAAATGAAAAAAATTTGTTATATTTGTGCAGTTCTTTTATATTTATAATATTAAGTTTAACAACTAATTCAAAATTCAGGCAGGTAGATGAATCATACAAAAATGGTCAATAAGGTATTTTCCGCGACTATCATGAAAACTGTTTTTTCTACTTTGGGCTTTTTTTTCCTGTGAACATTTACTGCGACCTTAGTAGGATAAAGAGAGGTCACACCTGGTGTGCATCCAACCAAGACAAGTACTAGAAACGAGAACTACTATTAATCGCTCGGTATTATGATCGCGCGCGGGCTTTAAATGATATAAAGAAAATAGTGAAAATTTACCAATTTTTTTTTCTTCGACTTTTGTTAATAACTTTTTTATTGCGATCGGATTAAAAATAGATCAAATTAATTTGTTTCTTATCTGATTATCTATATCAACTTGCGCAGGTTAGATCATCTTTAAACATCTTTGTCGTAAAGTCATAGTGCAAAAATCGTCATTTACAATTTCGGTATCGGTGACTTTTAAACTTTTCACCCGAAATGCCTCAAAATTTGGAATTTAATAGCCCATGTAAGGATCTCAAATCGTGCGCAAGGATTTGTTTGTAACATTAGAAATAACGTCACAAAAAGATGTTTAATTTCAAAATTAATTCTGCTGTTTCAATCGTTAAAATACAAGTACGTAAAATTTTTTTAATGTATTTCATAAGGGATGGTAAAAAGAGGAAATTTTTTAAATTTTGACTCTGAATTTTTATAAGACTTGATTTTATAATTAGTAAAAATTGTTATTACTTAGTAGTTTTTTATTTTACAATAAAGGAACAAATTTTACTAGATAGAGTGTATTTTTTACGAAAAAAAAAGGTTTTGATCCAAAGTTTTTAAGAATAGGTACAAACAATTTAATGATTAAAGCCTGTTTTGTGGATAAGTAGAAGCAGTCAAGTATGTCAGACGCGTTGATTTTGTCTAAAGCTATATTCAGTGTCAAAAAAAATTAAATAGTTAAAAGATTTGCATGCACTCTTCTTATTTACTTTTCATGAGAAGCTGAAGCTGATGTATCTGTCTCTTCTAACCCATAAAACAGTTCGACTTTTGTAACCTTTACATTTGCCGATTTTCTGGTTTGCCTCAAAAACGTCTATCTCTGGACTCAACATTTTCGTGACGACGAAAATGCGAATCTGCCTGGCTAGCAATCCCGAAACTTAGAGCAATGGCTCGCCTTGATCGATCTTTCTCCTTGGGAAAGAGTTGGGTCTACAACCAAACTGATGGGTATTTTTACTGACTTACGCATCATTTTACACATTCTCTTGCATCACATACATTTAGAGATTGTCTTTATTATTATTTATAATTAGGATGTAATTCCTTTCATTCAATTAAACCAGGTTTTTTTCCGAAAGATTTTTTCCTGTCCATGCTGTTTTTTCATTAACTTGATAGCCGTAAGCGTTTTTGAACTTCAATTACGTAAGTGACAATTAAGAGAGTGACGTCTAACCCCTGGGGTACTACTTTCTTTAACACATATACACAAAGTCGTGTTATATTATTATTTTTGAATGGTTTATTTTTTTGGAAACTTCAAAGTTAAAAATCGTCGCGTACGCAACAAAGCCTAAGAAAAAAGTCAGTCCATTTTTACTATTTGTTTTATAACAATTAAAGCCCGTACATTTTTTGAATTTAACTATTTTTTATGTATTCTAATCATAATATACGGAGCTATTACAACAGTTTTGCGGTTCTTGTAGCTCGGAGGCTTGCTAACACAGTATTACAAGTTCCAGTTCCAGCCTTTATTCACTTGGCTCACACCTTTGGGAAACTACTGTGTGTATTTCAACCGTGGTCATATGATTCGGAAGCCATGTAAAATAAAGTGACACCATTGCTGGGTAAGTGATGGGATTCATGATAAATCTGAAGTGGTTTTTCATTATTTAGAGAAAAGTTGATCGAAGTTACTTACTAGTGTTTGACGTGGCAAATGGTCTGTCAAAATATAGAGTGAGTAGTAAATGAATTATGCAACCTATCATTAATTGAGCGTGTATTTAGCATTTGTTAAAAGAATATTGAGTCTTACAATATATTATCAAAAAAATGGGCAAAACTGCACTAGTGGAGGTAATTTGTATACAGATATACTATACATGGGCGAACTCAACTGCCTAACTGATAGATGCACTTGCTACACACAGGTAATTTTTTGAAGTACAACTGTTTTACAATATATTAGCCTCGATAGTAGGCTTAACTTAAAATCTTTCACAATGTCCTTCAAAATATCACTTAATTATAATTGATAAATTGCACACCTCACGCACTAATGCTGTTTTGTTGGATCAAGCCACGCACAACGAAAAATAGCTTAACGTTTACTCTACCACAAGATATATAAGCTTATTTTCAAGTCCAGATTTGATTATCACTGTTTTACATCTATGAATAAGAAAGTATAAAATAATGGCCGTCAGAAGACAGGCTTGTAATTAGTTTGTCTTTAGGTTATACAATTTCAACTACTGTCTTATTTTCATGTAAAAATAATGATGAGTACTCTAATTACTTGGGGTGCCCGAAATAACCCAGTCTTTATTGAGTGTGTGTGTTTTTTTTTTTTTATATATATACTAGAGTTACTCGTACGGAATATAACATACTCTACATTGGACACGTGGCACTGCAAAACGAAGAAAAAAAGTAAGAGTAGGGGTACCTAACAACCACTTCGACTTCGGCCAGTACAAGTTACGTAAGACAATGAAAGCCCGGGAAAACTCCAGTGGGAAAAATACCAGGAAGTTCATCCTCAAGTGGCTATTGCCTGAGTTCCGATCTGGTGTCTAAATCCATAGGTGTAGTCATAGGCACCAGGGTTAGAACTCCTGCACATCGTCCCCTCAAGTTGTCAGGGCAGATTGTAATGGTACCAAATAGTGTCCCGTAGCCTTCATGAGCTCCACACCTTGCAAAAACTTTTGAATTGTATTTTTTTCCTCTTAATACGAGTTTTTTGTCTACATGTCTAAAAATTGTTAAATCTTTTTATAAAGACTTGTTTACATTTTTATGTAGTCCATTAAAATAAAAAAAGACATTGTTAAGTTTTTTCGTAGAACACACTGTTTAAAGAAAAAAAAAATTAACAAGTGGTAAAAAAAGGGTTTATTATGATTTTTAAGCACGTATAACTCAGCTTTTACTGCACTATTTCCATTCACGAAGGCCACAATTTTACCTTAAAGGTTATATATTTCAATTGATAAAAAAATAATTATAGCCGTTTACTGCTTAATAATCACGTTATTGTTAATTAACACATGGTTATATTTATTACATGTGTGTACCGTATGTAATACATGTGTAATATAATAGATACAGGCGTTCATAGATACAAGGTATATAAACGACCGTCGATCAACAAGCCGACGAATACAGAATGACAAATGAGAATGATGAATCAGTGGTATTCGTTTATTCTTCTATTCGGTCATTCATTGACTACCCTCAGAGCTATTCGTCCATTCGGTCATTTGTTGAATACCCTGTTCACATGGAGCGGAATCGAATCGACGAATAAGTTAGAAACTATGTAGTTTTAACAAATAATTTAAATGAAAAAAAAATGTATTTATTAAAAACAAGAGTACACATTTTTTGTTCAATTTATCAGTGACTCTCGTCAGTGTGTACAATAGTTATGAGTTACTAATTGTATTCTGAGTGTGGTGTTGAAATAGTTGACCTATTCGTCGATTTAATCCCACTTTACCGCTGATTGCTCATTCTTATTCGTCGGCTTCCGTCAGCTACGTGTAATTTTAACTTTAATCTTTTTTAATGAGCAAGTACATGCTTTAT
>NW_019380055.1:105350-150718 GCF_000648655.2 Copidosoma floridanum | reverse complement strand
AAAGAGTTTGGTCTACTACCCAACCGAAGGGTATTTTTACTGACTTACGCATCATTTTACACATTCTCTTGCATCACATACATTTAGAGATTGTCTTTATTATTATTTATAATTAGGATGTAATTCCTTTCATTCAATTAAACCAGGTTTTTTTCCGAAAGATTTTTTCCTGTCCATGCTGTTTTTTCATTAACTTGATAGCCGTAAGCGTTTTTGAACTTCAATTACGTAAGTGACAATTAAGAGAGTGACGTCTAACCCCTGGGGTACTACTTTCTTTAACACATATACACAAAGTCGTGTTATATTATTATTTTTGAATGGTTTATTTTTTTGGAAACTTCAAAGTTAAAAATCGTCGCGTACGCAACAAAGCCTAAGAAAAAAGTCAGTCCATTTTTACTATTTGTTTTATAACAATTAAAGCCCGTACATTTTTTGAATTTAACTATTTTTTATGTATTCTAATCATAATATACGGAGCTATTACAACAGTTTTGCGGTTCTTGTAGCTCGGAGGCTTGCTAACACAGTATTACAAGTTCCAGTTCCAGCCTTTATTCACTTGGCTCACACCTTTGGGAAACTACTGTGTGTATTTCAACCGTGGTCATATGATTCGGAAGCCATGTAAAATAAAGTGACACCATTGCTGGGTAAGTGATGGGATTCATGATAAATCTGAAGTGGTTTTTCATTATTTAGAGAAAAGTTGATCGAAGTTACTTACTAGTGTTTGACGTGGCAAATGGTCTGTCAAAATATAGAGTGAGTAGTAAATGAATTATGCAACCTATCATTAATTGAGCGTGTATTTAGCATTTGTTAAAAGAATATTGAGTCTTACAATATATTATCAAAAAAATGGGCAAAACTGCACTAGTGGAGGTAATTTGTATACAGATATACTATACATGGGCGAACTCAACTGCCTAACTGATAGATGCACTTGCTACACACAGGTAATTTTTTGAAGTACAACTGTTTTACAATATATTAGCCTCGATAGTAGGCTTAACTTAAAATCTTTCACAATGTCCTTCAAAATATCACTTAATTATAATTGATAAATTGCACACCTCACGCACTAATGCTGTTTTGTTGGATCAAGCCACGCACAACGAAAAATAGCTTAACGTTTACTCTACCACAAGATATATAAGCTTATTTTCAAGTCCAGATTTGATTATCACTGTTTTACATCTATGAATAAGAAAGTATAAAATAATGGCCGTCAGAAGACAGGCTTGTAATTAGTTTGTCTTTAGGTTATACAATTTCAACTACTGTCTTATTTTCATGTAAAAATAATGATGAGTACTCTAATTACTTGGGGTGCCCGAAATAACCCAGTCTTTATTGAGTGTGTGTGTTTTTTTTTTTTTTATATATATACTAGAGTTAATCGTACAGAATATAACACACTCTACATTGGGCACGTGGCAATGCTGAACGAAGAAAAATAATAGGAGTAGGGGTACCTTACAACCACTTAGCCTTTGGCCAGTACAAGTTCCATAAAACAATGAAGGCCCGGGAAAACTCTGGTGGGAAAAATACCAGCAAGTTCGTCCTCAAGTGGCCATCGCCTGAGTTCCGATCTGGTGTCTAAATCCATAGGTGTAGTCATAGGCATCAAGGTAGAACTCCTGCACACCGTCCCCTCAAGTTGTCAAGGCAGATTGTTATGGTGCCAAGTAGTGTCCCGTAGCCTTCATGAGCTCCACACCTTGCAAAAACTTTTTGATTGTATTTTTTTCCTCTCAATACGAATTTTTCGTCTACATGTCGAAAAATTGTCAAATCTTTTCATAAAGATTTGTTTACCTTCTTATTAGGCTCATTAAAATAAAGAAAGACATTGTTAAGTTTTTTCGTAGAACACACTGTTTAAAGAAAAAAAAAATTAACAAGTGGTAAAAAAAGGGTTTATTATGATTTTTAAGCACGTATAACTCAGCTTTTACTGCACTATTTCCATTCACGAAGGCCACAATTTTACCTTAAAGGTTATATATTTCAATTGATAAAAAAATAATTATAGCCGTTTACTGCTTAATAATCACGTTATTGTTAATTAACACATGGTTATATTTATTACATGTGTGTACCATAAGGGATGGTAAAAAGAGGAAATTTTTTAAATTTTGACTCTGAATTTTTATAAGACTTGATTTTATAATTAGTAAAAATTGTTATTACTTAGTAGTTTTTTATTTTACAATAAAGGAACAAATTTTACTAGATAGAGTGTATTTTTTACGAAAAAAAAAGGTTTTGNAAAAAAATTAACAAGTGGTAAAAAAAGGGTTTATTATGATTTTTAAGCACGTATAACTCAGCTTTTACTGCACTATTTCCATTCACGAAGGCCACAATTTTACCTTAAAGGTTATATATTTCAATTGATAAAAAAATAATTATAGCCGTTTACTGCTTAACAACCACGTTGTTGTTGATTAACACATGGTCACTTTTATTACATGTGTGTATCGTAGGTACAATACACATTTTATATAATGGATACAGGCGTTCATGGATACAAGGTATATAAACGACCATCACCAATAAAGAATAACGAATGAGAATGATGAATCAGTGGTATTCGTTTATTCTTCTATTCGGTCATTCATTGACTACCCTCAGAGCTATTCGTCCATTCGGTCATTTGTTGAATACCCTGTTCACATGGAGCGGAATCGAATCGACGAATAAGTTAGAAACTATGTAGTTTTAACAAATAATTTAAATGAAAAAAAAATGTATTTATTAAAAACAAGAGTACACATTTTTTGTTCAATTTATCAGTGACTCTCGTCAGTGTGTACAATAGTTATGAGTTACTAATTGTATTCTGAGTGTGGTGTTGAAATAGTTGACCTATTCGTCGATTTAATCCCACTTTACCGCTGATTGCTCATTCTTATTCGTCGGCTTCCTTCAGCTACGTGTAATTTTAACTTTAATCTTTTTTTATGAGCAAGTACATGCTTTATGGTTAAATTTGAGCCCTGTCAAGTTAAAACTAATGCATTAACAGCTGAAAAATGCGTGGTTAAAAATCATAAGAAAACCTTTATTTTTAAAGTTTGGGAATGAAAAAAATGCGTACTACGAAAAACTTGCACGAAATTTGTTTTTCTTGGAATGAGCCAAATAATTAGATAAGAAATTTTTTTCAAAAAAAAAATTATTGTTTAGGAAGAAATAATACATTGAAAAAAGTTATTTCACGGAGTAAAGCTCACAAATGTTACGGAACATTACCTAATACCCTGACTCAGAGGAGAAAAATTGAATCGCAAAAAAAACTAACAGCAAAGGCGAATGGCGTGAATTGAATAGTCACCATCGAAGTCCTAACCACGGCCAAAGTTACCTATCTACGTTGATCGATCAATCTACAACACAATACCGTAATGCTACCGTGACCATCATTTGTATTATAATAAATTGGTTATATTTAACCACCATAGAAAGCAAGCTGATCACCAGCCTGCCTTCTGAAGACTATTTTTTCGAAACTTCCTCATTCATAGAATTATGCAGCAGATAATCGCACCTAATAACCTAATAAACGACACTAAACGAATGAGGTAGCCTATATAAGCAGACAAATCCAGCGTGCCTGTAGGCTATGGTTTTCTCCCATTTTTGAAATACTTCTCCCACCATAAACCTGCTTGTACAAAAGTCTTGTGTAAAAAAATATACACGAAGAATATATGAGTAAATCCACAAAAAATATCCCAAACTTGTCCCCCATTTACAATAAAAATTTTTTAAGGCTTATCCTGAAGACCGGGCTCATTTTGTTCGCAATATGATATACTACATAGGAAAAATTGTGAACACGGGTTTTGGCCGGTGTGACATTTTCCTACATATATTATATATAAATATAAAAATTAAATAAACAATCCAAAAAAAGTGTCACCTCGACTAAAACCTGTGTTCATTTTTTTTTTCTTCCTATAGTGTATATAATGCGAACAAAATGAGTCCAGTCTCGAAGGTGTACCTCAAAAAAAATTTTTATTAAAAAATGGGGGACACATTCAGGATATTTTTGTGAATTTACTCATACATCCTGCATAATCTTCCTCTCTCTTTTTTTTCCGTCGTATATTACAATTAAGAAGTATGCTGCGGTTTGCCTTTATAGTAGGTAGTTTAGTGTTAATAAAAACATGGTATATGATACAGTGAAAAACGAATTTAAATATATATTTAACAAGCCAGACAGTGTTCATAACTTTAGCCAGTTATGTATGTAGCTAAAAGAAAACATGCATCATAGTAACCTTTACATTTAAATTATTACTGTGAATCATATTTTTCTTCTGGTTTTTTTTTTTGTTTTAATCAAGGGTTAATTAAAAAAAAATTTTTTAACATAAACTTTCATATCACGATTTCGCAAAAAATTTAAATGAAATTTGTAGTTACATTTCAAAAACATTGTTCTCATTTTTCATCCGCAGGTTTTCTTTGAATCGTAATCATGTGACATCTCCAGCCAATTATATAATGAATGAAATACTGTATTTAAAAATATTCTCTTTTTTAGGATAGGATCTGACCTGCAGTATACACGTTCAATATATTCAATATATTGTCGCCAAAATTCGCTTAGCCAAAAATTTTTTTTTTTTTTTTTTTTTTTATAGCGCACGAAGAGAGGTTTTAAGACAGCGTAAGCCTGTACGCTGAGTGNTAATGATAAAGTATTTAAACTATAAGTTACCTTTGAAAAAAAAATTTTTGCGTTATTAGTGGCAACATAAATGTTGCAAGGGTAAGATTAAGAGTGTTTACCTACACTTTTAAAAATACCAAAATTTAAGTTAATATTTGTCCTACTTTTACAGTGGGATGTGCTCATTGAACAATAAGACTGAATGTAAAAGTAGTTACAATAAGTCAGATTGCGGGAAGCGCGTTAAACACAACTTATGATCTTAAACATTAAATAAGTAGTTGTTGTGCGCCCTGTATATTATTTCTCTTGAAAAAGCTTCATTTAAAGTCTTGATACGTTCCGACAAAATGCAAACCCATGATTCTTCAAGTTTTTACGATATTGATGGTATGAGGCTACCGCAAGGGAGCCACTAAGCCGTTAAGACTCTCAGATTTATAATACTTTTATTATAACAGCCTTTACTGAATCTTATAAAATTGCTTCAGTTTAAAACAAATTTTTTCATCAAAAATTTTATGTATTTTATCAAACCACATTACACTAATGAGTATACTAAGACAATTGTTATAGTTTTTATAATTTAGTTATTGACCAAAGTAATTGATTTCTCATTTTTCATCCGCAGGTTTTCTTTGAATCGTAATCATGTGACATCTCCAGCCAATTATATAATGAATAAAATACTTCATTTGAAAATATTCTCCTTTTTAAGATAGGATTTGAATTATCAGTATCATAAGGGATGTAGACCTGTACTATACACGTTTAATATATTCAATATATTGTAGCCAAAATTCTCTCAGCCGAAAGGTTTTTTTTTTTTTTTTTTTTTTTTAATAGCGCATGAAGAGAGGTTTTAAGACTGAGTATTCACTGGGTGCAGGCGGTTGGAGGGGATAGGTGAAACGATCTAAGCACTCATAGTGAGCATTTAATGAAACTCGGGTGCCAAAATGTGTAGACGACACCATTAACAATAAGTATTCATATACTTGTCAAGTAACCTCGAAACTGTTTAGCTATCGTCTGTCGTCTGCACATTTTGACACCCGAGTTTCACTTTTTCGACGGGTACTGGAGGCACTGCGTGCTATGCACTCAGCGAATATGCCTGGAATCGTGTATGTAAAACGATACGCGAAATACGGAACTAGTGGACGAGATGGAGCGAGCGAAGTCGAGTCCACCCCTACGGTTTACCATGAATATGCTGTCCACGCATCCCTATAGATGTTTTTTGTACTGCATTGGTTGAGTAACTATACAATTGGTTATCAAAGCGAAACCTTATGTACGTTTTGCGTACGCAATGCCGAGCGTATGGAGCTGACAAGTTTGCAAGCTCAAATCAGAAGGTGCAGGGAAAAAGAGCCTTTGGGGATCAGATCTTTAATGCGTGTCAGAAGTTGACACAGGTCGTTTGGACCAATCAGAAGGCTCTTTTAGGCCTGTGTCACTTAGTGACTCGTATTAAGGATCTGGCCTCAGAAATTGATAAAAAATAGTATACTACGGGAGGAATGTGGGAAGAAAAGTCATCTTTCGGCAGGATTAATATAAAAATATTACAAATCACGTGGATACATTTGGTACTCACCTTTAAAACTTCCACTTTGACCTTCACTTGTGACTGAATGGTTTTCAAACTTGAAGCCGTGTTTCAGTTTACTGAACTTATAAATTTGTACAGATACGTCATCAGTCCATCCTTCTTTTAAGACAGTTCTGTGTCTTCTTGTTTTTTTTCCATGAATGATGCTGTAGTATCTTACCTTGTGATCCTTGCTTTCAAAGTCAAATTTTTGTATGTCAAAAGTAAAAGAATTAGGCACAGTCAAACTTTTTTCATATTCCGTTGATTCATAACTTTAGTCTGTACTACTATCAAGTTTTTTTTTTTTTTTTTAAACGATTTTCTGAGCGAGTACCTAAAAGTTTCGTTCTCAGACCGAATTGATCTCTTGTTGCGTAATAATATACAGTTCTTTTAGATAAACCTAACTTAATTGCTAAATCACACCACACTGCATGAGATGAAGCTACGAATTTATTTTCTACGAGTATAGTGTCTTTTAGGTGAAGTATTTTTCTAATCATATCCTCTTTATGTACAGTACTTGGTTTACCTCTTTCTCTTGAAATTTCACTCATGTTTTTTACTTTATAAGGAAATAATTAGAAAAACCTGAAAACAAAAACTATCTCCACGTTGTTGAGAGCGCGCACAAAAATGTGTACAGTCATGAAGAGACGTAAATAAGTTTTACCTGCGAACTAACCACATGAAACTCACAGTAATTCACTCACGTGAATTAGAAGCAGTTTGATGTAAAGTTAGTGCTGAGTGTATGCGTTCGCTCATTTCCGTGCCAACATGAAAAGACTCCGTGAGGAGGTTCGTTCCACTCCTGCAGAGGGACGGACAGTTCGTTCTACTCCCGCGGAGGAACGGGCGGTGAAGGAAATCTGTCCATATAGATACGTCAGAGCCTCAAAAACCACAAAAAATCATGGTTCTTTCCATTGTCATGTGATGAGTTTAAAAACTGTCAAAAATAAATAAATAATAACTTTCAAGGAAGTCGGAAATGTGTGTTTAAAAAAAAAATTTTTATTGGTTTGTATGTAATAGTTTGAAAAGTATTATATATTGAGAGAAAAAAGTATTAAGTAAAAAGGTAAATATTCTGCACAAGGGATCAGTAGTTTAATAGTTGAACCGGCAAAAACTATAAAAAAAGGCAATAATTGCGGAAAATTCAGGAAAAGTATACTTACATTGTTAATTAAATATTTTACAGTTTTGTAAATGCTTGTCAATGTTCACCAAGTCTGATCGCAAAATTTCAATCTGGCGGTTCATTGAAAAATTGTAAAGTTTAAATTTCGATTGTATATACAATTGGTAATGCGATATGAATCGGGATCTGTTTTGCTGAAATTGGTAAGCACTAGAAATGTCATAAATGCCTTAAAAATTATGATTTTTCAATAAATTAACAAAAAAATATTTAAAAATTTTTTTACTAAGGTTATAACATCGTCGATGTTAAATAGAGAGTCAACTGTTCCACGTTTTGTTTTATTAACTTAACAAAAAATATAACTTGTAGGACCAAAAGGAGACGGTGTATAATATATCTATTTTTTGTAACTGTAGCGGCCTCCCTTATAATTATTGTTTTGTCTTTGGACCTGGCCTAATCTCTTCGTAAATGTTTACTTTCTAAATTCAAAAAATTTTTCCAGATCAATTGTATAAATCCTTTAATTGTCATAAGAAAAAAAAAATAAGCCAACATTCATGCTGAAACTAACACCTTGAGCGTCCACTCCCGGCCGATAGCCGTTGTTGTCACCCGATATTTACTCGGATGATTAAATACTCGTCACAAAACCACCTACAAAACAGCTTATTGATCCATTCACATTTCAAATTTTTTCTCAGCTATACGGTTATGCGATTTATATTACTGTATCTTGAGAACAATTCTTCCGCATTCGCAATGTAACAGCGCTATATCTTTTGACGAATGTCAATAAACAGCCACTAACGTAATATTGTATGGAATACCACATTACTATCAATTCAAACTGGTATCAATATACTTTTTCGGTAACGATTTTGAAGCAACTATTTTGGAAAATACTGCGTTACTGTGACTTATGATTACGATACAAAAATTCAAATAATAGCATCAGCGCGTAGTTGAGAAAAAATGTTATAAAAGTAGATTAAAACGCAAATTCATGGATGGTTTTGTTGGCGAGTAATCAATTACACAAGACATACAAGTAAATATCAGGCGACAGCATCAACAAACTCGTCAGTTGACATAGGATATCAAGAGAAGGGCATGTATGAAGGATATAGAGTGCTTGTATTAAAAGTGCTGCCATCTACGCATATGCACCTCTTAAAACAATGCTTTAGATGTATCAACATTAGCTTGTATACTATTGGTCGTATTAATTTCTAACTTACTGACAAACATTAGAGTCACATATCGAGCTACTATATCGAGCTTAGGTAGAAGACAGCTCTTAAAATTAAGAATGAGAAACTTATCTAGACTTATAGTGCGAGTAAATGTATAGCTTCTTAGTAGCTCAAGTGGTAGAGCAACTGTCTAGTAAACAGGAAGTTGCGTACTCGATCCGCACTCAGAAAGGATATTTTTCTCATTCTTATTTATTTTCTAATAAATTTTCTCGAAAAAGAAGTTGTGTGGCTTAGTATTATGAGTCTTAAGTATATTGGATATTAAGAAAAGGGCGTGTATGGAGAATAAAGAGTGCTTGTATTGAAAGTGCCACTATCTATGCATTTATATCTCTCAAAACAATGCTTTAGATGTATCAACATTCGCTTGTATACTATTGGTCGTTTTAATTTCTAATTTACCGACAAACATTAGAGTCATATAAATACTACATCAAGCTTAGGTAAGAGACAGCTCTAAAAATGAAGAATGAGAAACTCATCTAAACTTACGGTGCGAGTGAATGTACAGCTCCTTGGAAGCTCAACCGGTAGAGTAACTGTCTAGTAAACAGGAGGTTATGTGCTTGATCCGCACCTGGGGGGGGGGGGTATTTTTCTCATTCTCATTTATTACTTAAGGAATTGACAAGTCAACATAGTTATTAAGGAGGCTGTAACAGCCAAAAAAAGTAAAATGTATCGCAACTCGGTTTCTACGCAGACAAAAAAATTTACATTAATTGTGAACGTAAATGCAACAGTAAGTTTTCCCCTGATTAATACAAACAATGCCGTGAACAGTCCATCGTTTGTCAATAGTGAAGATTATTACCTTATTCACTGATTACTATTGCTTTGCGGTAAAAAGTATTGCTAATTGAGATTGATTATTATAAAAAAATTATCCTGAAGCGTTTAAAACAACTATAGTCAAAATTCATTTGTCACAACTATACCGTTGCTTTTACCGTTAAAATGGAATGCACTTTGTTGCCAAGCTTTATGTTCCAAAGCGATGACATTACAGTTCTTAGTAATAAGATTTTTTACAAACTTTTTTGTTAATTCATATAAAAATTTTAATTTTTAAGGTATTATTGACATTTTTTGGATACATCTACCGATTGCAGCAAAGTAGATCTTGATTTAGATTGTGTCCATATTGTATCAAGTTTACAGATTCATATCGTACTAAGCGTACAGAAATCGAAATTTTTAATTAACAATTTCGCAAAGTAGCGGTGTTGGCTCAATGGTAAGCGTGCTTGGTACTGATACAACACCGTTCTAGGGGTCGTGGGTTTTATTCACGGTGAATGCAAATTTTTTCCAAAACTGTTTTCATCGGTAAAAGTTCCTATGAAGCCCTGTCAGTTTCGGGGCGGGGTTTTCCGTGGAATTTTCCTTCAAAGTTATTTCATGGTTTTTTCCTTGCTCCACAGGTGTTAGGGCCTGGGTGATGCTTCAGCATAGAGCGCCGGCTTAACCAGCGAGGAGTGGACGTCCTAAAATATTAAGTCTTCTCTGGGAAAAGGCTATACAATGACTAGTGGACCCGATGCACCATTGGTGTAATGAGAAGGCCAGCTTAAATGGCAAGGTAATTCACCGGAGAAATTTCCACTGTGGCCATGGTTATAATAAGGTATAACAACAGTTCGAAGATTGGTAAAATGGGTGCAGTAATACACTTCCACATATAGGTGGTGAATGAGTAGCCTCATCGACTAGGCCAAAAGGGTAACGCGGTAACCCGGTAAAAAAAAAAAAAAATTTAACAATTTTGAAATGAGCCGTCGTTTAAAAAGTTTGTTGTCAGACTGGGCGCTAATGTTATAAACACATAAAAAAATGCAGCATACGCGATTTTCATTAAATTTGAATCAGTACAAGTACTATTATGGATATTTTACTACATTTGCTTATTGTTTCATTTTTGCTCGTTTAAACAATCAAATTTTTTTTTTTAATTTTTTGTAAAACTAATTTTTTCTAAAGAATCATCCCTACCAAATCTTACTGCAACACTACTCAAGGTACTGAATAGAATCTGAAAATTCTTTTTTCACCTAACTGCTTCTCATATTTTTTTTCCATCTTTTGATCTGAAATTTCGTCAAAATGTTCCTGAAAAGTTGAAGAATTCTAGATTTTTAAAGATTATTATCACATATGTATCGATTAAACATAGAATTTAAAGGTTATAATTTTTTTTGAAAAACCAACAAAACTTATCAGAAATTGACAAAAACTATAAGAAACTAGAGAGTCTAGGTAATAATACTAAGCTTTTGGTCGAACCTTCATCCTATAAAATTTTACAGTGAGACGCACTTACATGCACGGGCAATTGTCATGTTACACGTTAAGGTATCAGCAACAATTATTGATAATTTCAATAAAAGGAATATCAAAATCGGCATTGGACTAATCGAAAAAATGAAAAAAAACTGCAAATTCCTAGCCCATGCAGTATTTTGCACTCGGCTTGGTTGTCGTTGTAGGGGTATGTGGACTGCTAACTTCCTGTGAAGTTGGCAGCGCACGTCATTATTTTAAAAAAAATAAACAAATGCAAAATCAGCATCGGGCTATTTGGAGAAATGCAAAAAAACTTCAAATTCCTAGCCCATGCAGAATTTTGCAGTCAGCATGGCTGTCGTTGTAGAGGTAAGTGGACTGCTAACTTCCTGTGAAGTTGGCAGTGTCTTAATTGTTATTTTTTTAGTAAACAACTGCAAAATTGTGATTTGAACTGCAAAATAAATGCAAAAAAACTGCAAATTCCGGTGACAATCAGAAAGCTGCTATTAAAAAGTGGCGTGCCATCTTCACAGATGTTGTATGTTAGTATTTTATAGATCCACCTTCAAGGAGGCTCCATCGCCTACTGCCGTAGTCAATTCAGTGACGATCGATGCGATGTCACTAGACGAAAGTTTCTTTTTATGCTAGTAGTATGTTGGTAATGAAATTTGTTTTATTTTCAACTGAATCCACCTGCTATTAAATATATTTTACTCCATATTTATACAGTCAGCTGCCAAATAATTTAATATTAATGATTGCCATAATGTACTGCGTTATTACTCAACAAATAAAAATTGAAAAATCATTATAAAAATTTTCATGTTATTTCACAAATTCAAATTTTTTTTATTGTGCGCGCTCCCTAGACCAATATGGCCGTTAGTGTTTGTCACTGCACTCATCAAATGTAACTGCAGATCAAAATAGTATTTTAGCTGTTTTATCAATTTTTTTATCGCCAACGCCTGTAAAGTCACCCAGTTTCTTAAAGACAAGAGTGTCAGGGTTACGGTAAGTATATTTTTTTGCTTGCACATTCCATTTTAGTAGTTTAATTGATAGTCAAAAGTTCCCTTCAGGCCTTAGGCCATAAGAGACTGTGTTAAGTAATCTCGATAAGTGCTGACTTTGAATTGAACTATCTCCGGATTTTTATCGCCAACCCATAAAAACAAAGATACCATTCAGCGCGATCTCAACTTTAATAATATATCAGTCAAAGTTCTTGTACTTTCCGCGATGGAGCCTCCTTAAGAAAAATAGGAGACAATGAGAACTTGTAGGTACAAAGCTGGGTTCGTATTGCCCCTAACACGTATTACCAGATACCTCGATGGAAGTGTGCAGGAACGTAGTCAAATTCATAATACCCCTGACTCGTAATACA
The DNA here is from genome assembly GCF_000648655.2 of Copidosoma floridanum. Next base: position 138,331 of record NW_019380055.1, on the reverse strand, counting down.
CAACGTCCCGGGACTAATAATTTTAATAAGTATTTATTTATGGACTCTCTTATGCTACCGTAGGGTGCGGCAAGTCACCAATGCTTCAGGACCGCTCCAGTTTGTACTGCCCTGAAGATCCACCGGTTCACTAGCCACCCTACCTAGAGGATAACTCCGGTTTGCAATGCTCCGGAGATCTGCTTTATACCCGAGGAATACAAGAGAGAAGTCACTGGTAACTGCTGGACGGGGAAAAATATGAAACTGTATATAGCCTCTTCATCACCCATTTAGCCAGAGTAGTGTGTAAAGTGAACGGTGTAATGTAAAAAGTAGTAATCAAGAATATAGGTATAGTTTCGCTATTCATTACGATGTATAAAGGTACAATGGCGCTTTGAAGAGCGGAGCTCCCTAGTCACAGTGACGGACTCGTTGCTAATAAAAAAACGTATTAACATGGGCTGGCCTGGTTTCGGTATACATATAAGTAGTCAACATAGCCATGTTACATGTGCAATAAGATCAATCTAATGCTGTTTACATTCTAGTAAACCGGATAGCCAGTGTTAGGGGGTGTCAGCTGAAACTTAAATTGGTTGTATATATAAATATACATTCAAGGGTTGCTTGTCCCTCACATTTTTGAAGATCAAAAAAGTTTCTAAGTACGTCTAGATGATAGAATAACATTTCGAGTATGTCTTTATGATCTAGAAACCTTCCAAGTACTTGTCAACGGTTCAAAATACTTTCGAGTGTTTCCCGACGTTTAAGAATCCCTCTTAGTACTAACGAACGTCTAAAAAATCCTCGGAATATTTTGTAACATTTGAAAAACCATAGAAATACTTGTTGATGGTAGAACAGAGCTCAAAGATACATAAAAATTAAGTGTAATACATCACATCATACCTTAGTATTGCACAAAAATAATGAAAAAAATACTTGCAGAAAAAGTAAATGATAACAGTTTTTAGGTTCTTTGTGTATTTGTAGACAATCAAGAAATAATTGTATTTCTCAAAATCAAACAACTCTATGAGTACGTCACGACGATCGAAAAACTCTCCTAGTGTTTCTCGACGATTAAGATTCTCTCCGATTACTTATCGATGATCAAAAAACGTTCCAAAGATTCAGTAATAATTGAGAAGTCCTCTAAGTACTTATTGTTGGTAGAAAAGAGTTGGAAGATATTTAACTGTAACGTGCAACAAATTATAGCAACCATTAGTATTTTATAAAAAAAAAAGAAAAATAGCCACATGAGAAATTAACAAAGGAAGTTTTGATGTTCTTTGTGCCACTGTAGATGATTTAAAAATAATCTTCTATTTCTTGACGATAAAACAATCCTTTAAGCATTTCTCGATGGCTAAAAAATCTCTTAGTGTTTTAGTAGCCCAAAAGTCCTCTAAGTACTTGTCAACCGTCAAAAGTATCCCCGAGTACGTTTTAACAATTAATTATCTCTCAAAGTACTTATTGACACTTAAAAAACTCTTTGAGTCTTTCTATGCGATAAAAAGTCCCTTCGAGTACTTTTCGACGACCAAATGATCTCCGAATATTTTGTAATGATTGAAAAGTCCTTTAAGTACTTGTCAATGGTAGAGAAGAGCTCAAAGATATTCAACTGTAACATGCAATGAATCATATTACTTATTAGTATTTTTTGTTAAAAAATGGAAAAATTAGCTACAGGAAAAATGAAAAAAAAAAGTTTAAGTGTACTTACCAATGTGTTATCACTATCAGACTTTTAACTTCAAGATAAGTAAAAAACAATAGTATAAAGGTGATATTTTGTATGTAAAGTCTTAAATTGAGGATGTTACATAATTAAAAAATGTATGCTCGTCAAAGACAGCGTTACCCTTATTTGTATGATTTCGTATTTTTTTCCACACATAAAAAATGAGAAAAATTGAGGTTTAAGATCACGCTTCTCTTGGAACCTAAACGAGGTACGTAGTGTGTGACAACATGATCGGAGCTCACTGCACCTGTAATCACGTGCAGTTATGTCTTACTATGGATAATTATAAATTTGAGCTTTCTAAGAAACAGTTTTTATGGTACTTTTAGAACCAAGAAAACATTTTTGAAGCTTTTACAAACCTTACACTTCATTTAGTAATTTATGATTCATTGACATAGAGAAAAAATGTGAAGAATCAAGGTTTGACCTTGTGTTACTTTTAGAAACAGAATAAGAAAGGCAGCAAAACAGACAGATGTTAGCTTACTGTACATGCAACCTCAAGCTTCAAAAATATTTTACTAGAAGCAATTTCTAAATCAAGGAAACTTAAAACTTAGGGTTGTTTTAAAAAATAATAAGATAAAATTATTAAAACCATTGTCAGTCTTATGCTTGTATATCTGGTGATCATTGCCACAGGTAAAAAAGGTCAGAAAAATATAGGTTAAACATCATGGTAATCTTGAAAATGGGATAAGGTAGATAGCAAGACAAGATTCATGCAACTCTACTGAACCTGTAACCACGAGCAAACAAAATAACTCACTTCAATAATTTTGAAATAAAGTGAGATATTTTATAATGGTTTCTTAATATATAACAAGTGAAACAACATGAATTTGAGATAAATTATTATGTTATTTTACGTAAAAGAATACTAACAATTAAAAATTTTTTAATAATTAGGGTCAATTTTTTTTTAGATATCTGTTACTACTAGCATTCAAGATAACAATCTAGAGCGTTTTTAACTGACGATACCGTGGGACAATAATTTACAATTGAGCTGTATAGTATTAGGTTCTCATGTATGAAGTTCGCATATGTGACTCGTGAACGTAAAGTCACTATAGAAGTTGATCAATTAAACAATAAAACAGTGTTATTTCAGATTAAATTACGTGTCCGAGTTATAAGTGGCATAAAAAAGTTCCCATTAGCATATAATTGATCTGAGAAAGCAAATATTGTCTTCAACTTGACCGAAAAAATTTTTATTTTATTTTTAAAGTAGTGTATCGCATGGAAATTATAGTAGATTAAGAACTACGGGGAGTTAAATAGTTACATTCTGTAGTGATTTTTGTGAGTAATTCTACACATACCCTATCAACCTTCTTTGCCCTATTCTAAATAAAAAGAAATTCCATTAGTTTTAACGTAACTTTTATAGGGTTAAATTGTTGAGCATCCTTTTTGACCCATCTTGATCCCCTTCAGCCCCTCCTTTCGATTTGAAAGAACCCTTCGTCGCCCTTCTCTAAATAAGGGAGAATTTTATCAATAGCCACGTTATTTTTATTAAATGATATTTTTGTTTGACCTACTCTTACCACTACTCTTTAACTCTACGTTATAATTTTTTATTTAAATAGGATAATTATTTTATCTACATAATTTGTTAGTACATTTCTACACCACCATTGTGACTAGCTGGTTTTCTTTCTCAAATTCCTAATAAGTTTATCAATTGCATTATTAAATATGTATAGAAACATGACATAGTATTTATTTTTATCCTAAATCAAAAAACAACGAATAAAGTTACAGAGTACGTGAGCCATGGATCTCGCTTGTAGCCCTCTGTCTTTATTAAAATACGACAAATATATTAATAAATTTTACCCTTCTGTCCTTAAACTGCACCACGTGCGAGGTGCAATGAATTTTCTGTACTCGAATATTTTAGGTTATTTTTTGTATAAAAAGTCTATTTCAAATTTTTTTCAATTTATAATTTTTGCTTNTTTAGCTGCAAAAGCTGCAGACATGAATTTTTTTAATGCTCCTTGTTGGGTGAAGACATTTTGGCCTATTTTTTAAGTCTTGTGGCCATGCAAAAAATAATAAAAGTAGAAGGATCAGCTATAAAAAAATTTTTGTTTAGTCTTACAAGTACAAAAACTGTAAGAAATTTGTATGAACATAAAGAAAGGTTTGATCAGTAGCTTTGTTATTTTTCTTGTTTTTTTTTTTTCATTTTTTCATTCAAATTCAAACAAGTGGATTAGAATGGTATCATCAAGGTTAAACTAAGATTATTGATATTTTGACTAAAAACAATCGATAAGAGTTTTAAAGTGACTTATGTGGACATAACATTCTTTCAAGATGTATATCGATTACATTATAAAGTTATATAAACTGTCCACATAAATATTATTTTGTCCTTGACACAATTCTTTCAATTTTGTTTATCTGAATAGTGTCCACGTAAGTCACTTTTGGTCCCTACACAAATATTTGTATGTACGTATGCGTGTACACATGTACATGGAAGTTGACTTATACATACGTTAAGTACTTCTGAAGTATATATTACCAAAATTGAAAAGTTATGCTGACTGACAGCATAATTCTGTCACTCCCAGTATAAGTACCCCTTGTAATTTTTGTTTGTCAGTATAAGTAAGCTATAGCACTACCTCAACGGTGGTTTGGAAACGTGCTTATGTGCTAGAAATCAGGAGCTTTCCTACAACATTCATTATACGAAGTAAGTATTAAGTATCTTATAAAAAAAATAATATCCTCACCAAAAATTTGAAAGCTAACATCAGTTGTTTTCTATTTATTTGGAACTCAAATGACTCAATGATTTCATCTCCAATTTCTAATAATAATTTTGAAAAATTGTTGTCAATTAAATGAATAATACTATTAAGTGTTTAAAAACAAAACAATGACCAAAGATCTGATGATTCAAAACGTTCTTGTATAATCGTACATCTATTACTATTTTGTAAAACTGTAAAAAATGGATATTTGTATCACGTACTTCATGTAACGTTCTTTAAACTACTTCTAAGACTTTTTGGGATCTTAGAAGCCTCATACAATATAACTGAATCTACTTCTCATAATTTTTTCTCCAGATTGAAACTTCAAAAACGAACTTTCTGTATGGTTCAAGTTTAATGGTAGAAGAAATTTCTGTGACTGATTTTCCATTTGGAAGTAGTATTGATGCTTTGCCGGTCTAAAGCATCGATAGAAAAAATTTGTTTTTGTAAACATAAGTTTGAAATCTGAGGTTTAGTTTTTTACTTAATTTTTTATAAATCGATTCAATCATTTGTGGATATTTATTTTTTTGAAAAGAAAAAAAAAGACATTACTACCTTTTTTTATTTTATCACAACTGTATGGCATAACGTCTGGCTTTTTATTTATATTTTATATGTTATTCTTCAACATTACTTTATATACCAAGTTTATCCGTAAAGTACATTATTTGTCCGTGATGTACGATTTAAAAATATTTTTTTAACGCTCATTGTTACTATAATTATTTTGTAACTATTATACTTATATTTTTTTTACATAAGCAGTTATGCATTTTTCTACTGCACATTGCCATTGCCGTACGAGAAATTAAATTTAAACCTCTCTCTTTCTGTCGTATACTCTGCAGATTCAGATTCTATTATATTTTACATTTTTAATGCTAAATTCGTACGGAAAAAAAGACTGATATGGCTCACTCTCTTATGACATCGAATAAAAATTTTTCTTAACAACATCGAAAACTTCTTCTTTACGAATGCTTTTATTTAATGGAAACATAATTCAATGGGATCAAACTTTCTGCCGACTGAAATTTTAGGTCATAACTAAATAATATACTAAAAGTGAAGAGCTTACTTTCGAAAATATATGAGTATAAGGTCATATTGAAATCAAAGTTGACGGAAGAAGAAGTATATACGTGTCGTGGCTGCACGGTAGCGTTGTTCTCCTACAAGGTCCACGGCTAGCGTTACAACTTTATTACCAGAGCAACAAAGTTCTGGAGCTTAAACTCTACATTTTTTTATGCCACAAAAATACAAATACATTTTCTACTTATTTAAAAAACTGAAAGATCTAAGAGATTACTGTGAGGGTACAATGAAAAGCTGATCTCTCAAGGAATGGATTTTTTATGTGTCGATTTTGACGCTGCTGTTCCCATCTCGATAAATTTTTTGCGTCAGTTTCTTGACGCCTAAAATTGTATTCATTAGATACATTTAAAGTTTTCCTTCCAATTCACCCTCTAACGACTATTGGCATGCTTACGACTTTTGTGACCCCTAAAGGCTGTTTTCTGTCAACTTTGTTAAGTTCTCATATATTTGTTGGCAAGGTAGTTCGATGTCCGATTTCCCTAAAAAAGACCGGTGAGCTTCTTGAGTGAACTCTTTCTTGACTAAAGTTTACAGCAATTATGACTGCCTGGATACCTCAGAGTGATCTTTTCTGACTTTCTGTTGAAGCCCCAGACTGATCGGGAGAAAAATTACAAAGTCCGAAGCTTTGGAGCTAGTTGTAGTGCTCTTTCCTAACATCTCCTGGTATTCAAACAATATTCGTTAAGGTTACCACCACATGAGCTTAGTTCTAAAATTGGAACGATTGTTACGTTGATACGAAATTCAAGTATAGTTAATGACTTACTTAAAGATACTAGATTAAAAATAACAAAATTATTAAAATACAATGTTAAAGCAAAAATTACAACTGAAGAAAAAATTTAAGAGAGTTTTTATGCTAAAAATAATTCTCTATACAGGTAGTTTCCTTTTAACAGAAAACAATTTTCTTGAGTCTTAGCGTTTTCAATAACTATCAATAAATCTGAAGGTCAATGTTTTAATAATAATGGATTATATTTAAAAAAAACCATTGTTTTTAAATGGTCAATTATACATCACGTTGTCAAGATGCAAAAATAAAAATGGAATTTATACTCACATAAAACGTGATAATAATTTAGAAACAGGAAATATTATTGGGAAAGAAATTTTTGACGTTAACTAATCTAAAGTAGAAAAAAAAAATTTAATTTTTTTACATTAGCAAAAGTATGGAATTGTACGTAATATTTTTGTACAGCTCATTTAAATAATAAATAAATGTATGAAGTGAATGGAATTATCATTTAAATATTATTTTATGACGATGCGCATGATTTGACATACTTTAGTAAATATGATTTCTTTCATTTCGTAGTAAATAGGGCTACGAACAAGGTATACGGTTTCAATATTCTATAAGTTTATTCATTGTTATTCATTAAGTATAAAAATATAATATTATGTTCTTATACATATTCAATAATGCAATTAAACAGCTTTTAGGAAATTTATGAAAAAAACTAGTAAGCTATAGCACTACCTCAACGGTGGTTTGGAAACGTGCTTATGTGCTAGAAATCAGGAGCTTTCCTACAACTGTAAAAAGAAACAAGACAGAAGGTGCAAATAGTCGTATTACTAGAAATGACATGAATACTGATACAATTTTACCTTATTTAAAAATGCGGCTGAATGGTGACTGGAGGAAGCTCTTTAAAATTGTATCGGACTATTTGGTTATTGAATTATAAAGTTATCAGAGGGGGGGGGGGCAGAAAGAGACTCAACAAAAAACAAAAATTCAACCCAATGAAAATAAGGTAAGAACTTACAGTATGGTAATGTGCTAACAAATTATACAGCTAAAGTAATTATTACATTTAAATTAGAAATAATAACGTGAAACTAAGGAGTGGTAAGAAGTGGCTGTTTAGAAATTGTGAGAGGGCTGAGAAGTTTTCTATAAAAGTGTAAAGAGAGCTGAGTGCGGGGGTGCAGAAAGTAATTAAACTAAAAATGACATAATTACTCATACAATTTTACTTCATTTAGAGATGCTGCTGATTCAAGGCAAAAGGGAGTTTTTTAATTTGTAAGGGAGGCTTATTGGATTATCTGGAGGGCTTATAAAAAATTTAACCAAATAAAAATATGGTTTAAACTGATTGAATTTTACCTTATTTAAAAGGGGCTAAGGGGGCGGGCCAAGGAGGGGTGGAGGGGGGATTGTGTTGTGTGACTCTCTAAAATCACTTTATTTTATAGAAAGATTTAACTGTGCAATACGATACCAAACAGTACAAAAATTCGAAAGTAAAATTGAACGAGGAATACTTTCGGTTTAGTGGAACGTTCAAAAAACCATTAAGGCAAGTTTAGATGGAGTCTGAGAGTCTTCCAGACTGGCTTGGAGCTTATGAAAGTGAGAAAGAGGTTCTCCACGTGATTAAATTTAACTTTTTTCGATTTTATAAGCTTTAAGCCAGATTGGCAGACTACTAGACTCCATCTCAATTGACCCTGAACCAGTCAAATGAATAATTAAATATTTAAAATGAGACGGCTAAAATTTGCGCGATAAATGTTTATAAATATAAAAAAGGTTATTTTAAAATATTCAAAATAATTTTTTTTTGTTATCGCACGCGCTGATTCCACACGATTATATAAAGTGCTTTGTGTAAAGGACAAAAGCCACGTACTTCAGATATTACTCGAGAATTATCTGGAATTGTTTGCAGCCTTTCTTGCTCTCGCGTGCATAACTGTCTTGACCAGTGCCACGCTGCAGCTTTCTTACTTTTATAAGCTCATTGAAGCTTCGCTTCTTTCATGGATCCTGCAACCCATAGTTTTCTATTTTTTTAAAGTTACAACGTAATCTACAAAACTTTCGATTATAAAAATATTCTGTGTAATTTTTTGTAACAACAATTTCAATTCCTTAATTGTTAATAAAAATAATAATAACAAAAGTAGGTTTTGCAATACTGGAGTAACATGAGGTTGACAAGAAATATATGTACTTATTAACAATTAACAAAAGAATAAAACTCTTCTTAATCGACAAATACTTGAAATATTTTCACCGTTACATAAATACTGTGAGTGTTTTTACGCAACGAGAAATGCTTCATGCTCTTTTCGTTAATGAATAAGAACTTTGAGCTCTCTTTGATTATGTAGAAATACTTTTAGCACATACTGATCGTCAAAAAAAAGTAGAGCTCTTCTTGATTATCCAGGTATCCTCAAGGATTTCAGCAATGACACACCTGTTTTCATCTTAACGATTACTTTTTTGGCGATTGTGAAGCCTAGAGTTAGAATTTTGTAATGAAATTTTGTTTGTCACATATACTCCCCAGACGCCTTTGTATAGTATAGTCATCTAATCGACAATTTCAAATTCTTTGAGATTAGGAAGATTATTGTAATGACCGATTATTTGAAACGTTCTGTATTTGCAACAACACTAAAAATAAGTACATTCAAATTTGGGTCGGAAAAAAAATTAGTACACTCTGAAATATGAAACGATTAATTTTTATTGTCTGAAAATTGATCACTTGGCCAAATAAAATTATTTGTATGGCACAGTTCAAAATTGTTAAAAGTAAGCTTTACAAATAAAACGTTGGGTACTTAAAAAAAAATTTTTTTTTAGTTGTAGACTAACAGAAAAGTGCTTTAAACCTTAAACATACAGATAGTACATAATTAAGAAATTTATAAAATCATTGTTTAGCTGCAAAAGCTGCAGACATGAATTTTTTTAATGCTCCTTGTTGGGTGAAGACATTTTGGCCTATTTTTTAAGTCTTGTGGCCATGCAAAAAATAATAAAAGTAGAAGGATCAGCTATAAAAAAATTTTTGTTTAGTCTTACAAGTACAAAAACTGTAAGAAATTTGTATGAACATAAAGAAAGGTTTGATCAGTAGCTTTGTTATTTTTCTTGTTTTTTTTTTTTCATTTTTTCATTCAAATTCAAACAAGTGGATTAGAATGGTATCATCAAGGTTAAACTAAGATTATTGATATTTTGACTAAAAACAATCGATAAGAGTTTTAAAGTGACTTATGTGGACATAACATTCTTTCAAGATGTATATCGATTACATTATAAAGTTATATAAACTGTCCACATAAATATTATTTTGTCCTTGACACAATTCTTTCAATTTTGTTTATCTGAATAGTGTCCACGTAAGTCACTTTTGGTCCCTACACAAATATTTGTATGTACGTATGCGTGTACACATGTACATGGAAGTTGACTTATACATACGTTAAGTACTTCTGAAGTATATATTACCAAAATTGAAAAGTTATGCTGACTGACAGCATAATTCTGTCACTCCCAGTATAAGTACCCCTTGTAATTTTTGTTTGTCAGTATAAGTCACTTTCATATATTTATAAATATACTTATGAATTTATTTATGTATGTATAAACATATTCACGTCCATACATATGTATGTATAAACGTATGTGTACAGGTATTTGAGTATATACAAACGTGCGTATGAGTATACGGTTTCAAAAAATTCAAGTAAGATTTATTACATATTCTTGGTGTATTTTTTCCTCACATTTTTCCTCAAAATTCATTTGATTATTTTATAGTATTTTTTTAAGGTATTATATTATTAATGGCCAAGTACAATAAGGTCTCATTATTAGAAATTTCGAATTGTATCAAAATATACAATATATGGGTACATACGAAAACGTAGAAATCAATGTTTTTAGATATTAATTATGAATAGAACTACAGTAGTATAAAATATATGTCGCTGTATAATATAGTCATAGCGTAAAGAGCAAGAGTAATAGCCGTCTTTAAACTTTCACTCTTCCTTCCCACCACTACTTTAGTCTCTTCCCCCACGTGTTTTATCTGCAAACGAAAACTTACACAAAATATCGTTAAAATGTGCAACTTTTTAATGCTCTTTTTCCAAAGGTGTACCCCCTACTGACCCAAGCAGCCTAACATTATTATTTTCATGTTTTATTGAACATTGCTTAGCCCACAGTCTTACGGCTTTCTTACATTTTCAATACAGTCCTCTTCTCTCCTAAGATTCAACCACTTCTACAATCCCAAAAAACAACATATCCTCAAAATACTAAAGTATAAGAAGACTACATATGTTTATTTTTAATATGATTATAACACTGCTATTATGGAGAAAAACAATCAGATGTAAGATAAAATAATTTTTCTTCTATGCACTTGTATATTAGATACTGAAAACTAAACTTAAAAAATTCCAGTTCTAATCAGTATTTATAGATTTTTTTAACTGATGACTGAATAAGAGATTCACCTTTTGGTGCTAATTTTCATTCCTTAATTTTAGTCATGACAATATAAACAAATTAACTCTTTAAATAAGTGCCTAACTTAGCCACAGAAAGCAACTAAAAAGTCGGTACGTATTAATCGATTTTAATTTATGCTACCTATTTTCAAATATAAAAAAAACTAATATGATAGTGGTTGAACTATGGTATATAGGGTTAAGCCTCGTAGAGCCATATGTATAGGGCCACCCTACCTTTGCAGGTTCAAAGCCACGTCCTCTGCTGGCTTTGCTCAAAGACTATCCCTGTCTTCGATACTACGGAAGGATAGAGCTGCATCTCCTCTTTGTCTAAGGCCAGCCATAGTGGGTACAAATATAGTGGAACAAAGCATAAGGTGAGTCAATGCGCACAGGTAATCACTCCAAATGACTATATTCCCTAATTTCCCAATCAGAAAGAAGTGATTTATAATGATAATAGTATAATCTTTTTACCTGAAATTTCAGATAGATGAATTGTTCAGACTGTTTTAATCTTATAGAGCAAAACAAAAATTTGAATTACTTGACGTTAAGTAAAAGCAAGAACAGTAACCTCCTCAAGTGCATGTCGAACGCACAACCTTCTGTTTACGAGACAGTTGCTCCACCACTTGATCTACCAAGGAGTCGTACATTTACTCGTACAATAGGTTTGGATAAGTTCTCGTTCTTAATTTGAGCTATTTTTCTCTCAAACTCGATTTTCAGTAGGTGTATTGGAAATTGATTCTTATGCTTGTTGATAAGTAAGAATATGTAATATTACTCTAAGAGGTATACAAACAACATCGATACATTTATAATGATATCGGCACATATGTATATGGTGGCACTTTCATATGAGCACTTTTAAACCATCTATGTCCTCTTTTCGATAACAAATGTATAGTACTGAGCCATTTCTAGATAATAGACTCGATGAAATATAATAATATAAATAGTATAATCTTTTTACCTCATATTTTGAATAGATGAACTGATCGGAATTAGTTGATCTTAAAGAGCGAAATAAATACTTTAATTACTTGATATTAAGTGGGGACGACAAACAATTGATCAATTCAAAATTTGGAGCAAAAAGATTATACTAATGTTATTGTAATCCATCGAGTCCATTAGCTAGATATGGCTCACTACTGTGCATTTTTTATCGAAAAGAGGACATAGATGGTTGAAAAGTGCTCATATAAAAGTGCCACCAACTATATATGTGCCAATATAATGATAAATGTATCAATGTTGCTTGTATATCTCTTAGATTAATATAATAATACATTTCTTATTTATCAACAAGCGTTAGACTCGATTTCTAGTACACATATTAAAAATCGAGTTTAAGGGAAAAACAGCTCAAATTGAGAACGAGAACTTATCCAAACGTACGGTGCGAATAAATGTACGACTCCTTAGTAGCTCAAGTGGTAGAGCAACTGTCTCGTCAACAGAAGGTTGTGCGTTCGATGGACACTCGAGAAGGTTACTGTTCTTGTTTTTACTTAACATCAAGTGATTAAAATTTTTATTTTGTCCCATAAGATGAACAAAGTCTAAACAATTCATTCCCAAAGAAGAGAAATTAAAAAAGTCCGAAAAATGTTAGTCAAAAAAATTAATAAGAAAATACGTATACTTAAACTTTTCTAAGTTATTCATTATAAAATCATGTATATAATAAAATCTTTTTTGCTGATTTGGCAGCTGTTTCTTTTAACAAGACTCCACGAAGAATCTATTTTTTAATTGTTTTCTAAAACACAAAGAGCATACGAAGGCATTGTATGCTGTTTCAAAGGTATACATATGTGTACATGACATACATGGTTTAGTAAATCTATTATTTATCACATTATGGTGTTATTTGGTACGTGCACACAACAGAATTAAAAGTCGCATTGTTGCACCTTGTGTTCCTTTTCATTATGCGTACGGGGCTACCACTCCTCTCCACCGCATTTGCTCGTAGCGCTCATGACTGCCGTAACTACTCCCGTCCTCGTCATACTCTAATGCTCGTAGCACCCATGCTTGCCATATCAACTCTTGTGCTTGTCCCACTCTTTTTTCCATGGCTGCCAAAATAGTGAGCAGCATTGCTTCCCTCATCCAAGCCATCAGATTTAAATGAACGCATGTTTAGAAAAGTATTTTTTAAATAATATTTAATTCCAATCAGATTCAAACAAGTACGCATTTAGAATGGGTTCTTCAAATTGATTTTATTTCATTGAGAAAATTTTAGAATAACGAAAATTTACATGGCCACAATCTAATTTGAACCATGGTCTCGAGAGAGATACTCAGATACTTTACTGACTATACTATCAAAGAGTTAATTATTCTTTGTACTAATATACTTATATTTAGAGGATAGTTGCAACGCCAGCATGGTATGGCACTGTCTTACAGACAATGATTCAATGAAATTTCTCTCGTTTGTTGTTAGATTAATTTAGTGGCACAAGTATAAGATCCAACCAAATACTATTATCTGTGAGGTATAACCAATGAATCTTATCTATCGAAGGATTAACTACTTATATTATACATTAACTGCTAGATGGCATATGGCAAAAAATGTACATAAAAATAAGAATATTTACAACCATTCCGTGGGCTCAGGCAAACTTAAGAGAAACGTTGTGTACAGTCTAACAATATAATGAGCATAGTTAGCCTTGTACTTTCTATTATAGTGTGGGAAAACAATGGCCAGTTTTTTTTATCAGTCAGAGGATAGTTTAAATCTGTTTTTTAAATTTCTTTAAAGATTATTTTCTCAATGAGCCAAGCACATTAACTTTCCTAGCATTATGAAGATGCTCTCAAATGATTATTTCTTTAGTATTGTATAGATAATATCCCAACCCTCACGGTTAACCGTGGAAATAGCGTTTAACCATAAGTTTTCTCTTCTCTATTTGTCTGAGAGTCGCTGTAATGGAAACGGTTCTTAGAAAAGAAATATTCATTAGAATAGAATGGTAGTATAGCTAATTCCTTCTGACATTAATCATCAACAGGCTGTTTAAAGCTTTGCATATCAACTATGTTATCCAATAATTACAATTTTATTCTAACAGCCTTTACATTCAGGTATTGATGATTTACTAGTTGAAAATTTTTTTGTTGAATTCTTTAACAAAGATTTTTTTCATATTATTATTAATAGTAGAACGTTTTAAATACTTTAGGTCATTGCTGAATTCGCTAATGGTCAGATTTTACGGTAAATCGTTAAAGATCTTTGTAAAATTAAGTTTTCGAATGATTCACACTTTTTATCTTCCGGTTTCTCCTTTGATTTTTTTCCACCCGTTTCTCTGCACGTCTTTTTATAAATTTTATCTACTCTTCTTGTCATCATTTATTGGAATCTTCTTTGTTTTACCAACTTTTTTCTATGATGTTAAAAGAAATGATGTTAGAAGAGTCATCCAAAAGTTTTTACAGCTTTATCCCCTTCGCAACTTCACATGAATTTGTTGACATAATTAATCATTGGACTGTATCGGATAACGGATCGTGTAGAATCAAGCCATGGGCTGATATGTTTGCGAGAAAATCAGTATGAGATTTAAATTTCAAACGCACATCTACAAAAGAACTTTCAAATACTTGTTTTACATAGAGCAATCAATCACAACCAAAAGTACAACGTCCGATAAGTCACACCTGTTTAATAAAGATGCGAGATCTATACCATAACATGAGTTCTAAGAATTAGCATACATGTTATACAACAGTGCATATCATTGTTCATAAAATGAAGATTAAGATCGTTATAGGGATAATATTGTGAATTTAATTAAAGTATTACAATTCTTAAGTTACTGTAATCGTACTCGCAAGCACTAACATTTCTCTGATTTTTTTATTTTGTTTACCCAGCATAATGGAACGTGGCTTTTCTAAATGATTGGAAGTCTTGGTTGTCCACAAATGCTTCGATGTTGTGGATAAAAGTAGATGTTCATGGAGCCCAAAGTAAGAAAACTCATAGATATAAATTTGTCTTTTTGCAAATAATTAAGCAGTTCATTTTATGAGAATCTGACATTATTACAAAGGTCATGAGTCATTCAAGCTTTAGTCTCACTATATTAAACTCTTACAAAGTCAATGGCTCATAAGCATTTGCAGCAGCAGTAATAGAAGAAATAACACTTTAAAAAAGTGCATTTGAATAATTTCTCGATTAAGTAGGTCTAAGTTCATGTTTCACACTAATCTAAAATCTTACGATAACGTCCAGCAAAATCTAAGATCAAGCTAAGAGATCAAAGTAACTTGTCGTACACTTAGTCCAAAGATCATTGCACTAACTGTAAAAATAAAAATAAATGTGGAATTGTTATCATCGATAAACATATAGAAATAATCAGTGGTCAGTATCGCAAAGGATTTGAAAATTTTGCTATAAATATAGGTCGCATATAGTGTACTATTTAGTCTACTCTGAGACGTTCAAGCATTAACATGTACAAAGCAAAAAAAAATCTTTATGAATCAGTAAAGGTTACAAAAGTTGTCAAAAATAAATATCCATTTTTTAAATTTGTAAAAAATAAGGTTCTAATAGTCTTTAATGACACCTTCAAGCCTATAACCAATTTTTTTTGGGAAATTATTACCAAAATAAAAACGAAAAAAAACCATTTTATAATTCATAACAAACCGTATACTGCCAAACTGCAACCCATCAAATGCATAAAAAAAAAAAAATACAGCGATGAAGATATCATGTTTAAGTCTGCTGTAAGTTAAAGTGGGAATAAAGATGATGATAAAATGCATTACACCATATAAAATCAACCTCACAACCTTGGCAGTGAATATTTTGAAAAAGTTGATAAAAATCAAAAAAATTTATTAAATAAGGCTTATAAAGTGCAATAAGATGGTGGATTATACAAGCTTGATAATTTGTCAAATTTTGAAAATAATTAAATTAAGAGGGGTACGTTGAATTTTCGAATGATCACTGGATTGATAAAGGTACTGGTGGAAGAACATTCTGATAAATTTCGCATGACTAAAGATAATTTTAAAAAATATTACCTACTTTTGAATACTTTAAGTACTCATTGAAAAGACTACAATGAAAATAGACGTTTCAGGATGCTCAATAAAACTTCATTCAATAAAACTACAGCTTTAATATTATATCTCATGGCTAACATAAAACGTAGATGATTGTAGCATTACTTTAAAATTGCTAGAACAACTAGAACAACGCATTAGCAACAGCAGCCAGTAGATATAACTGGTCAATAACATTAAATTTCTTATAGCAAAAAGATCTGCAGACAATCCTAGCCACGGAAGAGAGATAATATCGATCATAGAAGAATATCGTGAAGTTGGATGTATAAATTAAAACACGCCAGCAATAATTGAAATAGAAAAATAAACACAGACGCGTACAAACGTAAGAGTAGAGGTGGTCACCAAGGTCCACTTAGACCTCCAAATAATAGCTATATACTCAATACAGAGGCACAATATGATATTCAATAGCTGTGCAATATTTCAGCATCTAGCTACAAAAATAATATAGTAATTTAAAATACATTTAAGAAAGAAATGGAAATAATGAGAGATAAGCAAGATATAAGGCAAAGTAATGTCAGTAATGTGTATACTAAAAAAACGGCAACTTCAAATAGAAAATAAGTACGTATTTTCTCAGATAAGAAGTAATACACATGTGTCTATTGGTTTTCAACTTATTTTACTTGAGCTAAGTTTTTATTTAACCCCTCGTGACCCCCTCAGCTACTATGCTCCATATTGAAGAGCTCCCCCCAGCCACTCACCAACTTTCAACAGCCCTCATTTAATAAGATAAAATTATACCGGTTTTTACCTTATTTTTATTGGGTGAGATTTTTGTTTCCTCCCCTCCCTCACTCCACTCTCGCAATTATACAACCTAATAACTGGTTACCCCAATGAGCCTCCTTCACGATTTTGAAGAACTCCCTTTGGCAACCTTTCCGCTGCATCTCTAAATGATTTCATGTCACTTTTTAAGAATTCGACCTTAGCCCTCTCATAATTTCTAAACACATTGTCTGAGAAACGCTTCAATATTTCTTCTAGTCCCCTTTAGCCACTTTCCACCATTTTCAAAAAAATTATTTTATCTTTATAATTTCCACACCACCCTTAAGGTACTGCTATGGTATGTTATTATTTTTTATCTTAAATTTATAGTAAGTTTACTAATTGCCTCATTTCGTATCAAGACAACGATTGTTCCAATTTTAAAATGAAGCTTATGCAAAAGTGAGCCTTGACAAATATTGTTTAGAAACTTCATCGAAAATTTATATACGATTCACTATTAGATTTTTAAACACATTTGCAAGTAGTACATTATTGTTGTAATATGTTTTTATTTGTTCTTTTACATAACTTCTAATTTTATTATTCAAAAAGAAAGTATATTTATTATAAGAAGTACAGCATTATTTATTGAAAAGTTAATATCTTCACCAAAAATATTGAAACAAACCTTAGTTGTTTTTCATTTATTTGGCACTTGCAACAATACCATTTATGCTTTTTCAATATCTAATAATGATTCTGAAAATGTTTCGTCAGTAGAACGACTATGGATAGTAAGTTTCAGAATACGAAACTGTGATGAAAAATATGATGAGGTCATACTTATTTAATACGTTCTTCTATATTCATGCTTCTATTACTATTTTTTTTAACTGTAAAAATTTTTTAAGAATCTCCTTTTCAAACAATTATTTTACTACCAAAATGAATATTCGTATCGCATAAATTACGCAATCTTTTTTTGACTACTTTCACGGCTTTTAAAAATGTTTTAAAGTTATTTTGAAAATTGAGTTTAGCTCTAATAAAGCATTTTTTTCTTTTATATGATCTGTATTCAAAAGTTGATTGAATTTTTCCCGTAAATTTTTGCCTCAAATTTTTAGACATTAAAAACCATGCATAAGATTTTCTCAATTGACATGACAGCATAACATTACATGCTTCTTTAAAAATATTATGAACTTGGAAATTATATTCCCTTAAACCGTAGGGACTAGCAGTATCTCCAAATATACAGTAAAGTGTTCTGTGAACTGTTCTTAACATTTTAAAATATTTTGCTTCATTAATGCGATTCAAAATTAGTTTAAAAGAAAATCGATAAGATGTTTCTAATACTGGTTACTATTAAATTAGTTATGTTCGAAATTGCTTTAATTTTACGTTTCATTTTAATTCGGAAATGTTTTTGGCCGTTTCTGAAATCATTTGTACGGTACAGTAGTGTACACATTGTGTAATATTCTGGAGATACTACGTTGAGTTATATTTAGTTAGGGGTTATGAAAATTATGGTAAATAATGTTATGCAATAATATTTAAAATCACGTAGTTCATTTAAATTTTTTATATTAAAAAAAAATTTTTTAGGTGACACAGTGGGAAAACTTTGTATTTTGATTGTGAGATCTCAGGTACACACCAAGGAAAAGGGCTACGCGCATGTGACAACCCACATCTTCTAAGCATGTGTGTGAGCGAGACGGGAAAAAATGCGTGAGCGTGAATAAGATCTGAGACGTGCAACCCAGATAGCGGTTTAGTAGCACTGCCAGTGAGGTGAGCTCAGGCTAGAGTGAAAGTAGGCAATCAAGAACAAGAGTTTGAGACATTTTGAGGGACTGATATCCAACGACCCACATAGAGCCCACTGGAATACGTGAGAGTACTTCCGACGCTCTCTGAGGAAGCTTTGGGCCTCGTGTGCATGGAGGGATTGGATATTAATCCTAGGATGTTAGTACATTAACAAAGTGATGGTCTAGCCTCTCTTCCTGTAAGGTATGAAGTTTTGTATTGTGTTTTTTGGTATCAACACTTTTCCGTTGGCTGCCAGGCAAGTTTAAATGTTTTTGGTGTTTTATGCTATACGTTGTTCTTGTGCCTTCATAAAGTCTGAGACATAAAGCACAAATTGATTAAAACAACCCTGTAGCGGTCTTACTTCGCCCTGTCAATGGATTCACGAATACCGTTACGCCCAACACATTAACGATCACCACGCCTCTCTTTTTTTCGCTGTGCAATACACTTGTATCCATTAGCTTTAAATATGACTTGCACTAATATTTATTTGTGTCGAGCACGACTTGTTGTAATGCCGCGCAGTATTACAGTAAATGTAACGTGTGCATCTCTTACTTTCTTATGCATTCTTCATTCGGTTAGTCATTATTGAACTTACTTTTATTTATTGTAATTTGTCAACAGATAAAATAAGAATCTGTATGAACTTTAGGGAGCAG
Source organism: Copidosoma floridanum (assembly GCF_000648655.2). Next base: position 119,066 of record NW_019380055.1, on the reverse strand, counting down.
ATAAAATTACGTGAGGCTGGTAGATAATTTTTACTCAAAATAGGAAATTATAAAACGAAACGAATTTAATACTGCACACACTTTGAACCCAAATTGTTTAAAAAATATGGATCTGAATTGAGCGATAGGTGTGAAGCTTGGATTACAATCGTAAGTTCTTTTTTATTCGAGACATTATACGCGAATATTGACAATATAACAGGTATGATAGTGATTATACTCCAGTGAGAAAACTATCAATAATGTAAAGGGAAACCATGTTCATGGACATGTATATATATGATAGTATCCAAAAAATTATTTTTGAACTATAAAGCTGATGACTTTTGTTTTGAAATGCTGGAAATTGAAATAAATTACCTGATTTGGATTTTCATCATACCATGATATCTACGATAATTCGCAGTAATTAATAGTAGCAAAACATTAGAAAAACAGCTAATTTTTTTTAACTAAAACTTATCCATTGCGAAAAAAACTACTGTGTTAATGACAAATTTTCGAAACATCGTACCCCAGCAAAATTTTCTTTTTTTAACTTGTGTAATATTGAACATTTTTAGATCAAATTAGTTTTATTCTTATGACATGAGAATTAATCCTGAGTTCATCATACGTTTTAAAATGTTTTTATTAAAAATTCTTTATTTTGAAATAGAGATAAAAACACATATAAAATTTTTAATCAAATTCAAATTTTAGTATTCTTAGCAACATCCATTTTAAAATTCGGCCTTGATTTTAACTATTAGAACAGCTGATTCTATTTTTTTTTAATCTTCAAGGTTGTGAATGCTAAAAAATTGTAATTTGAAGTCATTTTTTTCTTTACACCTCTGCAAAAAATCTGTTTGTGATGATATGCTTCGCATGGATTGATAGACAACATATACACCCACAGAACACTTAACAGCCTTGGGATTCAACATGAATACTATATGTTATTAGGGTCACTGACTCTGAATTCAGGTTCTAACTAACTCCTAACAGGGTAATATAATATTATTTACACTAACCGACCAACACCATAACCGTACCATCCCACAACCTTCAACCCGTAAATTAAAAGAGTGATATGATGACCATCTGTTATAGAGTTAAATATAATTAAGACTCACAACATTAAAATCCTTAACCCTTTTAAAACCATAACCTCGAAGTCCCATAACTTTATAACCTTTCTATATTACATTAAAAAATTTTTACGTATAAACGCATTATTATAAGTTGTTACAAACTTTGGAATACTCGATGCCTGTATCATTAATCTTTGTTCCCATCTCATTAACATAGCTTCATAATTTTATGTAGGAAGGAAATAGGGGGAATTTGCACTTTTACAAGCTATCCTAAGAACTAGTGATGCCTTGAACTAGTAAATTAGATGTTTTTATATCATTAAATTACGAAACGTTAATAGAATTGTTGGCATTAGAAGTACTTAATGTACACGACAGAAAAATACTCCGATGTTTCGCTGAAATTAGATAAACTCTTTATGTTCTACAGGTTTGTTACTATCTATAATACGAATAATGTCACCATAAGTTTTTAAGATCATAAAAGGAACTGTCACCGATTCAACAACAATATATACAACTTAATTTTTCGTTTTTAAGGTAAAACTTTTACGTTTACTATTTTATGTAAAAGTGGCATTTTTATGAGCTACGTGGATTTCTCCAAATCAACAAAAATTTCATAACCTCATTCTTATTGTCTTCTACCTATACTAATTTTTCTTTTAAGAATCGTTAATAATAAGTAGAACCTACCTATTAGAGACATCAGTTTTCAAATAAAATATGTCTTGGTACAAATAATATATATTTTCTTTGAACGGTATTTGCAAAAATTGCAATTCAAATTTGAAGTATGTGTTGTGACACGGCAATTTGACTCTCTCTCTCTCTCGAGTCGTACGGCCAGCGCTAAGGGTCTCTTAGTTAGAGAAAATATATCTCCTTGATGCGGCTTGCTTGATACGGTGTTGGTAAAAAGAACGCACCTGCGCGCCAAGTATACATAGAGAATCATCTCGCACGGCTCTCCCGCACGTCTTGTTGCCCCCCTTTGCTCTTACAGCATCGAAGTCACAGCTACTCACACGTTTGCATACGGAACACCAAGGAGACACGCGCATAGGCATACGGCACAAATACACGTACACATCGGCAATGGTCGCCAACTGCTATGAAAGCAGAGGCTGTCTCTGTCCTGCTCAGTGGTCGAAGGTAGACCCTTGCCAACGCGACCAGTGAGAAGATGCCGCGTTGACAGACTCTTGCCACATCCATAGCTGACGAGAGCAATGAACAAACTGAAGACTCAGCCGACTTCAACAAAAGCTTCTTGGTAGTGGCATTACCGTATATGTAAACCCACACCTTCCTCGTGCATAAACTCGTCAGGACATCAAGTATCATCGAGTCAGACGTAGTCTGTTATGTGCAATGTACATGCAGTAAGAAATAAGTGATCGACAAGTAGTCAAGTCATATCCATTTCCCTAACGTTAATTGAAAGCCATGCGAGAATTTGTTATGAAGAAACATTGAATTCTTCACCAAAGTGCAGGCCGTGTTAAAGAGACAGTCTTAGTCTGCGTAGTATGCGCGATCAAACCAAGTTGCAATATGTGCTATTAACGATTTAATGACTTTTTTACTTATGTATTTTTATACTTCACTATCTAACTAGCACTAACTGGCGTTTAAATATAATGATAACGATGCGGTAGGAAACGTGATAGGTGCGCCGACTGCTAGAGGTTTTTTTAAGAGTATCAAAGATTGATGCTCTCTTTGGCTGCATCGTATAAGTGTAATAATTTAGAGAGTGCAGACCTCACTTAATTTTGCTCCAGTCAACGTATCTTGCGCTTCCCTGGCATATGCATTTATAGTAATTAGTTATACCCCAATCTTTATCCACCACTGCTGGAATCCCCGTAGCACCGTCATAGTGTAACAAAAATGGTCTTGACTGACGTAACAGTCATGAAATTCCACAATCGTTTTGGTTTACTTTCTTGTAGTATTATATTCTAAATTAGCTAAATTGGTAACTAATGTAGAACTGTGGTCGCTGGATGGCGACACACAGTGTGTAGAAAATAGATGAAAGTGGTCAAAATTCAAAATTCACGTAAGTTTTTGACAAAAATAGAATCTGTTTACAGGTATAGATACCTGAAATGATAGCGGATAATTCCAGCTACCGTTTTCTTGCTTAGGTACCTCATGGTATTTTTAGTGCTTCCTTAACCTCCAAATTTTGAAAATTGAAATTCGCTTAATAGGCACAAAAATTGATAGTTTACGAGTATTTTTCTTATTTAACATCTAAAATTAGTTTTCAGTGTTAAGGTATTGAACCAAAAAAGCGATATCTTAAAATATTCGCTATCATTTTAAGAATCTATAGCAATTTACGGGTTCCACTTTTGTCAAAAACTCACGTGAATCTCTAATTTTGACCACTTTTTTCCACTTTTCGCCATTTGCAAACTGCAAAGTGCCACTTGACCAATAAGGGAATGTAAAAAAATTTTCTAAAACCTTAGTTTAAAGTTACTTACAGCACCCATGTCAGCTGCTATCTTGAAAAACATAATTTTTTGACTTAGATTTTTTTAGACACTTCGTTACTTAAAAAAATTTTTGAAATTCCTTAAAGTTGCACACATTTATTGCCAATAACCATAAATTTTTGGAAATCCTGTTAATATTTTTTTTACTGGGTTACTATGACAGCCTACTAGCCTAGCCACCAAGGCCACCAAAAACACCTATGTGTTGGGGTGTATTATGCCCCGCCCATTTGCTAATCACCTAACTGATCTTATACTATCATACCATGGGCACAGTGGGAATATTTTTGATGATACATCTTGCCAGTTAAGCTGGCACTCTCTGTACCACTAGTGCATCAGGTCAATTTGCTACAGGGTAGTGGAGAAGACTTCATATCTCAGAATCGTCAATTCCTCGCTGGCGCTCTTTGTCGAAGCATCGGATCCAGGCTAATTAGCGTTCTCGGAGACGCCCTACGTCTTTAGGACCACTTCTCCAAGGACCTGTAGGGAAGAAAAAAACTCTGGAATTACTCTAAAGAAAAATTCCACGAAAAAACTTGCCCCAAAACAGACGAAGTTTCATAGGAACTTTTTTCATGTATCATACTTTTAAATTACACGCACACAAAATATAATTTATTTTATTAATTGAAAATTTATTTTACGGTACTTATTTATTAATGTTCCATCTTAAATCACATAATAACTTGAAGAGTACAACGCATCTATAAACCGTTTTTAAACACCCTAAACACTTCTGATGTCGCAACAGTACACGTAACAAGATTTCGTCAGCATTAAGACAGAAAGTCTCAGCTAGGCTATGCTCAAACGAGTGAGATAAGTGACGCAGGCTGTATACATATATACTCCTTTCTAGCAGATTCTTACAGTTCGATTATAAGTAATAAATATACTTACTGCATCAATACCACTACACGTCATCGTAGATAAATATATACTAAACGGTGGACACAAACTTGTAATAAAGTAATCGATTGTCCGATCGAAACTAGTGATTCGTGGCCCCTGCGCGTCAGTGGTGCAGCAGCGATGATGGGTGTCCAGTCTGTTAATGTGTATAGGATACAGGCAGACTCACCCTGTTTACAAGTACATTTACACATTGAAAATCTATTTTTAATTCATAAATTAATCATTGTTGCTCATAATGGAATGTTACTTTGGTTCACAGGTTCCAATGCACAGATAGTTTTCATTTTTCATATAATGTTCTTGAGTCACACAAATAACTATTTTGCATTCCCTATTACATAATATTACTTATTGACAAATACGACAGTATATATGAGTTGAAGGACACAGAAAAAAAACAAGTAACATTATTTCAGCATTTTCATGTAGTTAATAGTTTTCTTCACGAGATTCAAGCAACACTTATGTGTCCAACTATCAGGCCATCAGCTGCCAGATTAACCGTGCCCTGGTTTTTGCGGGTTGCTACTACTACTGCTTGTGCTACTTAAAAGCATAGTCAAAAATTATCATTTTTCCTATGTAAGGGCCTCACAAAAAAGCTTTAGTACAACTAAAGGCCACATTTACAAGTTTAGTATTCAAAATATTTTTAATCATTCGTTTTATCAAAAAGTTGAGCTTTATTTCCTCACTGCTATTCGCCACATGAGGTATACTATACAAATTAGGTGACCTGAGTCCTAAAAACTATCTATATTTAGATGCAGATAGTGTTTATACTATAATTACCTATTAGCAGTCTGAAAATAATGTTTAATTTTTTTTTTTTTTTTACGGAGTTACCATGACAGCTTTTAGGCAAAGTAACTAGGGACACCCACTCACCACCTATGTATGGGGGTGTATTGCCACACCCATTTTTCAACCCTTTTACTGATATTATAACTTACCCATGGGCACAGTGCGAGTATCTCTGGTGAAACACCTTGCCAGTTAAGCTGACACTCTCTGCACCAACGGTGCATCAGGCCCACTTGCCACTGTGTAGCCTTTCCCTGGAAAGAACTCCATATTCTAGGACGCCCACTCCTCACCAGTTAAGCCAGTGCTCTCTGTCGAAGCATTGGATCCAAGCTAATTAGCATCCCTAGAGAAGCATCATGTTTCAGGGACCACTCCTTACCGGTAAGGCCAGCGATCCCTGCCTGGCACATCGGATCCGCTAACCTCTACGTACAGCCCCAACACTATTTCGCAGTCATGATTACAGAAGTCCGAGATTACTGAAAATACATTTACAAAATGTATAGAGATGGTAGAAAACAACTAAAAATGTCAAAAAATTTTAAAATATGGTCAAAATAGAATTTTTTGCGTCTGGAGTGAAAAGTTAAGGTCGTACGAAGAAGTGTTTAACAGAAGGAGCATTCACGTTAAAAAGATTTAAACAATGAGACTTGGTAAGGTTGAATAAGTTCAGTTGTTCTTCCCGAAATTTTAAAAAACAAGATTTGTTTGCGATAAATTTAATTATTTTCTAATAACGTATTAAGTAACTCATAAACTTCAATTTAAGATATGTTATGGATACGCTAGCTCTTAATATGTAGCTAAATTTTGAAAATAAAATATTTCTTCGTATTTCTGAACTGTTACTGTTTATAAAAAAAAAAATTTACTAGAACATTCTAAGAAAAAATTCTCAGAAAAGTTAAAGTGAAATAGAGAAAATGGTCTCACATTACGTCTTAAAATACATGTGGTCATCGTATCGACTTAAATCGTTAAACTTTATTCATAGTGAGTCTTAAAGAAATCTGCTAACTTATTCTAATATAGGTCTTCAAATATCTTGAGTAGGTCTTTCATCTGAACTTAATGTAAATTACAAACGTTGTCTTAATTATAAACGTATAAGAATAGATATCAAATTAAATCGCTAAGCTCTTTACAAAACTAATTTTAAAACATACTTTAAATCTGGTCTCAAGAGAACTGTCAATGAAGGTATCTTGATTGTTCCCTATCTGAAACTTAAAACTGGTACTGAGGTATGTTTGAAGAAAACCTTAAAAGTTATCTTCCAATCGTTCTCAAAAGCGCTAAAAAAACTGGCTAAAAACATCATTTAAAAACTTCTTATAATAAATCTGAAAACTAGTCTAAAGGTAAATACCATAAGAGTTGAAAAAAAAAATCACAAACTCATTTTAAGAAAATTTTAGAAAATTATTTCAAAGCATGTTAAAAATACATGACATTAGTAATCCATAAGAATAGTTTTTTACCATTAATCGAAAACTATTAATATAATGACTCAAAAATCTTGAGTTAGTATTGAAATGTGTGTTAAAATCAACCTTAAAATCATGAGTCTTAAAATTACTGTAAGAGTAGATTGAATCAGAAATTCAAAAACACGTCTTACCTCTAGTTTACAAATTACCATCACCACAGATTTCAAGAGTGGTCTTAAAACGTATCATGAGACTGATCCAACAATAATTTTTATTATATATTTTAAAATATTATTAGGAAAAAGTATTAAAATAAGTTACCCAGCCATTTCTTAGCAAATCTGAGAACTACTCTTGAAATACTTCTAGAATAGATTTTGTAACGAAATTCACTTTCGTTATTGGTAATTCAGCTTAAATCAACTATATAGAATTTAATATTATAAGAACCTGAAAAAAGAGTGAGAATTTAAAGATTATGGAATGCAACTTCCTGTGTTTTAAGTGTACATCAGAACACTTTTGGATCTAATAAATAGTACTCTGACGCAGAATACTTTTACTCTATATGACGATACGACAAGATAGATGGTAAAAAAAAGAGTTCTCTCATTTTTATTTCAAACTTCATTCCTTTTGAAAGCTGCGTTATGAATTGTCATGAATCGCCATGTAAATATATTATAATTAGGAGGTCGTATTCTCTTACTACCTTGCAGTAAGTCTTTCAGTGTTTTATTCATTATTATTGTTGTTATAAATATTTTTTTTTATAAGCAGAAGCAAAAAAATGAAGCTGTTTCAATTATTAAGAAACTGATGTTAATATAAAGGATAACTGGAAAATTTTAATGGCTTAATGGCTAGCGCACTAGCTTTTTTGTTACAAAAAATTGACAGGGAATTTGTCGAAAACAAAGAAATTTTTTTTAATAGGATTACAGAATTCTCTGTTACTTTTGACATTACTGTCAAACACGCCATCTAGTGGCTCTTATGTGCTGTATTCTCTAGGAAGCCAACACGTTAACGTATACAGGATGCTTAAAAACACACCAATAATAATCGTCGAATGAAAGACAATACAATACAATTCAATACAATGGAAAATTTAACAAAATAAATTTTATTTCAGCAGCAATACTTCATAAAAAATATAATAATCGTTCCTACAATTTCTTATAAGCTCATGGAATTTATAAAACTTGAGAACCATATTTTTTGGATTGTAAATATCGATATTTTATCAGCCAGGTCTCCAATTAACTTACAATACATATTCAGGCATGCCTTATTACAAGTAGGTATGAGGTATGGAGCCATCCCACCTATTTGGGTACGAGGCCACCCGATTTCATAACCTCACTCTAGAACCATCCCTGTCGTCGAAGCTCTGAGGGTACTGGAAAATCTCCTCATTTTCTCACTCCAGAGCAACATATAGCAAGTACAGAGCCACTCTCTCGAATCCGTACTCGTATCCACGCGACTACGAGTACATGTAGTGCCCGTAGCACCCATGGCTGCCGTATCCACATTTGTGATCATCCCACTCTTATACCCATTGCTGCCAGTATAGTGCCCGAAATCTCTACCGCAATCCAGACCATCAGATTAAAAAAAGGGCACGTTTTATACTTAATTTTATTTAATTGATTAAAAAATACAAAAATAAATTTATACGACTTAAAAAAGACTAGAAGATGTCTTAAGTTTTAACTTCAAGTTAAATTAAAAATATTTTTAACATAACTTGTTTACTGCTAACGCCTATAAAATAATTTTACAAGGTTTTTAAGTCTCCTATCATGTTAATTATGTAGCACGCTTGATAACAGTACAAACCAAATGCTTATCTCTGTGACGTACAACACTTAAAAATTTCATCTCTCTTAAATAAGCGTAGCCAAAAAATTATGATAATAGTTTACCTACTGACTAATAAATAGCGTATGAAAAGAAAAAATTTTACACAAAAAAATTATGTTTCCAACTATTCCTAGACTAAGGCAAATCTAAAAGAAACTTTTTGTTAAGTCAAACGTTATCATAAGCACAGTTTGCCTTGTATTCCCCATTATGGTGCTGGAAAACAGTGGCTAGATTCATTTCATTAAATGCGCATTTTCAATCACTTCAGCCTGCCATCAAAAAGCGTGCACTACCATCGGCTCTATGCTATTATTGTTAAGGATGCCCCGTACTGATGCTGTTCTTACCTCTGCTGGTTTTTATGCCATCGTTTTTTTTGTGAGTGAGCTCTTTAAGGCAAAAGAAAGGTGAAATACGACAGATACAGCAAAAAGATCCTGACGCGAATATCTGAGGAATGCGAGTTCAGAAGTTAGAAATTTATATAAAACGCTACTCCTCGAATTTGTGCTTTTATACTTCCTAAGGATAATGGCCCGAATCAACGCTTTTAGTTTAGCCGAACATCGGGGATGGATCCTCCTGGAAACGAGTTTTTGTTCTTTATATATCGATACTATTACTTTTCTCTTAACCTTATTTTTTTTCCTTTTCACACGTACACGTACGCAAACAATTGCAAGCTTTATTTGTCTTGTTTCGCTGTGGTGATATAAAATATAATTTTTGCTGTAAACATACTGTAAATTTATATTGTTATTGTAGTATTTATTTAAATGGATAATTTTGTAAGGAAAAGACTGAATCATAATTCACAATACTGAGAAACAAATAAGATAGAACTTAGAAAACGTTCATAAGCCACATGCTCTATTTTAGGTGTCTTTTAACCCCTCCCCCCTACGTTGATGTGGTGTACCATAGCTTTTTCTTGACCCCCTCCCTGAAATGGCACGTGGTTTTTTTGAGTAAAAAATCAAATTTTTTCTATAATAAAATATTGTTAAGATTCAAAGTCATCCACAATTGCAAATAGTGAAACGAACCAATCATGCAAATCATTTATTAATATAGAATCATTCTTCTCTGTTTGGATCTCTATGGTATCTGTAAAAACTATTTCGGCGTCTGATTCTTTGAACCACTCTACAATAGGTGCTAAAGTTCTAACTTGATATGCATTACTCTTCTGTATGAAATTTCCGTTGGGTTAGCAGCGATCTCGCTAGTGACTGCACAGTCTTCATAACTGTCGTCTATTAGTAAATCTGAATGAGATCGTTTCAAAGAACTTTCTGTTAAAACAGTAAATCAAATTAAAGTGAAAATCGCAGAATGATTTTTAAATGCATTTTTAAATTTAAATAAACAATAATTTATAAAATAGATTTTTGAACGGCTAATGAAACGGTCACATCACGTTCGAGAGAACTATCGTAAGGAGTCGATAACTCATTTGAAACACCAGAAATTCGGCTACTTGGAGTTTTCTAGAAAAATATTTATATTAATAGAATAACTTGTTTGTTTACACTGCACTGACTCAAACATACATGCATTCCATTGAACAAGAAATCAAGTGTCATATTTGCTATGCGATTTGTATAAACATGAATTTTTACCTGAAGTGTAAAATAACTTTAGTACGCCGTGTCCCTTCTTGTTATTTTTTGTTGCAAATCCTGGAGTCTTCTTTCTGCATTGCCAGGAAAGGCTTCTGTGTCACTCTTTAGCTTTTATGTCCCGTCAGGCAACAAAATAAAACACTGACGTAAGTCGAGCAGCAGAAGTATTGACTGTATCAAATAATAAACTCGCACGTTCACATTCTTCGTGCGTTATTCGAATTGGAAATCGAGTACATGTACTTAAATTTTTTTAATTCCAAGAATTTTTCAATGCTTTTAATGTATATATAAATCACGTGCTATTTAGTTACATACCCTCCCTTTAATTGATTATTACATGGAATTTAGTTAGAACCCCCCTCTCCTCACTCCATGCCATGTGGTTTATGAGCGTTCCCTTGGTTAAAAATCTAATACAAAGAATTATCTAGGTTTCCTAAAAAGACGTCAAGCTGTGACTCAACGATTCAGGGACCATATATATATATGTGTGTATACACTAGTGAGGCTTTGCCCCCCCGTGTGCTTTGCGTGCCAACCCCTCAATACTCTATCTTACAAAAAGAGTTGTGTGATTTAATACAAAAACTTTGTTTTCAGTCTTAAATTATGAGCCATGTGATTTCATACTTTAAGAAGTAACATATATTGCATAAGAATATTTTAATGACCAGAAATGGAATTTGGCGAGAATTAGAAGAGTTACAAGCAAAAGTAATTATAATTTTGAAAAAACAAATTGCAAAACAAAATCAACGTAACAATTTTGAATAAGAAACAAAAAAATTTGCAGTGTCGAAAAAAGTAAAATAAGTTAAAAAATAATAGTTCGGGTAAAGAAATGCGTCAACAAATAAAACACAAATAAATAAAAATGATATACACAAAAAATAAAATTTTTTAACAAGCTTTTTTGACGAACGTTTTTATACGTACAGTAAGTCATCTTATATGGATGCTTGACTGTAAAAAGGATTATTAGAGTTATGTTTGTAAGAGATTTAAAAAATACGTGACTAACTTCACCTTAAATTTTTAAATTATAAATAGCTTTTTGGCTCCACTTACAATGGCACTAAATAATGCAAAAGAGAGAAGATTATTGTAGTATTGAATAAAATATTTAAAATCATCATCGTTTTCATAGTTGCTTTAAAGTATTATGATACATACAGACTTACAGCAGGTAAAAATATTCTTCCACGTTTGAAACAATTGAATTATTGTCTTTCACTTTACCAAAATTTTGGAAAACAAAATTCGCTATGTACATATTTTAGAATACTACTGTATTAAATAAGTAACAAAAACTTGGGTGGTACGGGAAAGAGTACCAAAATAATTGAACATTTGGTCAACTTAACATAGTGTCTCCTAGGAACTCGGAGCGTTTTTCTTTCGAACTAATTTTAAATCACATTAATGACGCAGCACATTTTTAAATGTAAAACAAATTGACAGAATACTTTATAGTACACTAAAAAATATTGCTATTATATTGGGCTTCACGAAACACGATTCCCAAATTTATGATATTTTTGAAGAAGCATGTTGAGTTATGCTACCATGTAAATTAATATTTTATGCATGATTTTTAATTTCTTAAGTTGTTTGAAGCAAAAATTTACGGAAAAAATTCAATCAATTTTTTAATAAAGATTATATAAAAGATAAGAAAAAGCTTGATTCAAGCTGAACTCAATTTTCAAATTATCTTCAAAACATTTTTAAAAAGCCTAGAAAATAGTCAAAAAAAGATTACGTGATTTATGTGATACGAATATCCATTTCGGTAATAAAATAATTGGCAGAAAAGAAGATTTTTAAAAGATTCTTACAATTTTGAAAAATAGTAAAAGAAGCATGAATATACAAGAACATATTAAATAACATATTAAGTATGACCTAATTATATTTTTCATCACAGTTTCGTATTCTGAAACTTACAATCCATTTTCATTCAACTGACAAAGCATTGTCAGATTCATTATTAGGTATTGAAAAAGCATAAATTGTGTTGTTGCAAGTGCCAAATAAATGAAAAATAACTAAGGTTTGTTTCGATATTTTTGGTTGAGATATTATTTTTTTAATAAATAAGACAATACTCACTTCTCAAAAAAAATATACTTACTTTTTGAATAATAAAACTTTTTATTATGTAAAAAAAAATGTTGATAAATGTGATAGTAATATTTACAAAAATTCCAAATTAAATTTCTAAGCAATATTTTGAAAGGCTCACCTCGGTATGAGCTTAGTATTAAAAATTGGAACAACCGTTATGTTGGTAAGGAATGATGCGTCTAATAAATTTATTAGAAACTTAAGATAAAAATGATAAACTTGCCGGAACAATACCTCAAGGAAGGTGTCAAAATATATTAACAACTTATAAAAATAAAATAGTTTTGAAGCAAGAGGTGAAAAGTGGCTAAAGGGGGCTAGAACAAATATTGAAGCGTTTCTCAGACAGGGTGTTTAGAAATTATGAGAGGGCTAAGGTCGGTTTCTTGCAAAGTGTTAAGAGAGCTTGGAGAGAAGGTGAAAAAAGTAACTTAACTAAAAATGATATAACAACCCACATAATTTTACTCTATTTCAAGATGCAGCAAAAAGGTGGCTAAAAGGAGTTCTTGAAAATCATGAGGGAGGCTTATTGCAGTAACCAGTTGCTGTCTTACTAGTTTAGGCACGTTGAATATGGAGAACAAAAAAACGTTATCCAGAAACCTACGTTTTTAAATGGTTAAAAGGGTTGAGTCAACATAAGGAAAATGTGTTATGTGCCCAAGAAAGTTAGGGGATGATTTTAGGGGTTGAAAAGGGGTGGAAATGGATACATCTCGTATTTTTTGCAATTTCACGCGAAATTTGATGTCCTACTAATAAATGTTGAACACATAAGTTGTAGATCTTGGAAAAATCTACAACTTTTGTGTGATTCATTTTCAAATATAACCTCAAAATTTTAGAAAAAAATGCAAAAAATAAAAAAAAATTTTTTTTTCGTTTTTTACTTGTCAATTTCTCAAAAATAAATATTTTTCAACCAAACTTGCTGAAAGTACTCCTTCTTGTGTCCTAAACAACAACAAAAAATTTTAGATTGAAATATTAAATCAGTTTGAAAGATTCATTTTTTTCCGTCCGAAATACGTTGTTTTCAAAGTTACATTTTACTACTTACAATAATCGTAGAGAGGTCATACAGGACTGATTTTTTTCGTTTTGACTTCTACTTTTCAATGAAATAATAAATCAATACAGCCTCTATTTAAAACTTTTCTAAAAATTTAAAAAGTATAAACACGTTGTTTTCAAAGTTACATTTTACTACTTACAATAATCGTAGAGAGGTCATACAGGGCTAATTTTTTTCGTTTTGACTTCTACTTTTCAATGAAATAATAAATCAATACAGCCTCTATTTAAAACTTTTCTAAAAATTAAAAATTATAAA
>NW_019380055.1:92519-104648 GCF_000648655.2 Copidosoma floridanum | reverse complement strand
ACTGGATGATTTAAGATTTACACAGTTTAAATTATTAACTGCAAAGTCGACTTTTAAATTCAAAAAATTACCCCCTTCTGTTGAAGCAGCAATTCAACTCTCGTACAGAGTATACTTCTAACTACAAATGTGGCTTGGACACACATTAAATGCAACGAAATGGGGCTGGAAACAAGTGATTGTAAATAATACAAAAATACTTATGCCACATTATAAAGATGACTCACTTATTCCAGATGAGTTACTTAAGATAACTTGTTGCAGTTGTGAGACTGGATGTGAGGGCAATAGATGTGGTTGCAGAAAGCATGGGTTGCGATGCACAGAGTTATGCACGAAATGCCATGGTTCTGAAAGTTGTTCAAACGTTGGAAAAGTTTCAAAAGATTTAAGTGATTTTGATGAAATTTCTGATAATCCTGATGAAATTGAACAACCAAGTATTATCTTCAACTCAGAAAATCTTGCTATGGAAAAGTTTTCAGAGGAATTTGATGAAGAAACGATTGAAGATAATGAGGAAGTCACATATTTCGACGAACAATTAATCGATGATGATCAGCCAAACTTACAATTAGCGAAAAGACAAAAATTGGCTTAGTGTGCATAGTGTACTGATTATTAAATATGTAATAAATCGCATAATAAATGTATAATATTTATGTATATAAAGTGGAAGTGTATGATATTAATCAGCACTTGAGCATATTTCATTAAAAAATCAACTTGATTAAAATTGAGTTTTTTATTGTTGTCATTTACCTCCATTATTTTATTATTATTATGATTATTATTAGTAGTAGTAGTAGTATTGTTAACAATCTATTTCGTTGATATAAATTTCAATTATGAATTCGGTGCAAGTTAAATTAGATTCAGAATTCATTTTAAACAATCATTCAATTATTTAAAAGCATGTTTTTATACTTTTTAAATTTTTAGACATGTTTTAAATAGAAGCTGTATTGATTTATTATTTCATTGAAAAGTAGAAGTCGAAACAAAAAAAATTAGCCCTGTATGACCTCTCTACGATTATTGTAAGTAGTAAAATGTAACTTTGAAAACAACGTGTTTCGGACCGAAAAAAATGAATCTTTCAAACAGATTTAATCTACAACTTTTGTGTTCAACATTTATTAGTAAGACATCAAATTTCGCGTGAAATTGCAAAAAACACGAGATGTATCCATTTCCACCCCTTTTCAAGCCCTAAAATCATCCCCTAACCTTTTTGGGCACATAACACATTTTCTTTATGTTGACTTTAACCCTTTTAACCATTTGAAAACGTATGTATCTGTATAAAATTTTTCTTTTTTTATCTCTGTAAATGAGTCAATGTGCCTGGACTATATATAATTGTGAGAGGGTCAGAGGGGGGGGGGCAAGCAAAAATTTAACCCAATAAAAATAGAAAAGCCAATAGAATTTTACCTTATTTAGAGAGGTGCTGATAGGAGTGCAGAGGAACTGTGTTGAATGACTTCCTAAAATCAGTATGTATATCAGTAGCGCTCTATTCCAACTTTATCTTTACAAGGGGTGAAAATTTTTTTTACGTTTTTGAATGAAAATTTATGTTATTAAAAAGTTATTGCATTTTTTTATCAAGTTTTTATTTGTTTTTATATTTAATTATTTTTTACAGATCTTATAATCATCTTAGACAAAATTAAACAATCCTTTAACATTCTGACATCAATTATAACTGCAGTATTAATTAAAAGAAATGATAGAACTGTATATTTGCCTCATAATTTTGATTAAAAATGCTTGCATCTGTATTTTTTAGGAAATTAAGAAATGTTTTATGAAAATTATGAAATTTATTTTAACAATGTGATACTAAATTATTTATTTTTTATCAACTTTTTTTTCAAATGTCTTGGAATGTCTTATCAACGCATCTTTTCTTGACAACTCGTTATCACATTTAGGACGATTATCTAACTTTTTAAATTTGTTTTGCAATGTATTTCTATGTAACATCGTAAATGTGCTTTTTTTTAAAAATTTTGCCCCACACAATTCATTCATCCTTAAATAATCACATACGACCTAAGGCGTTACTGTTTCAACAAAAGTTTAATCTAAAAAAAACTTAACTACTTAGTAAAAATAATAATAAAAAAAATTAACGAGCTTCTTATAGTAAGTCTTTTTTTCTATTATGTTTGTATGTTTAAAGTCCGTTTATTTGCCTCCAAGGTAGTGTAGAAGAATAGTCAATAAAATTTCTTAATAACTACTTTTATTATATTTTATCAGTATCATAAGTATGTTTCTTATAAATTCTGGACTGTTTTCGTATGAACGTGTGAACGTGCTATATGTACATTGTAAATAATATGTAAAATTAATTTTTTTTAAATAATTTTTAGATGGTAATAATAAAAGCAATCTAAATTAATTTATGTTTCACAAAAAAGGTTGTAAATAACCTAGGGGGGAAACACTTCTCTGCTTTCAAACAATGAAGTAAGGGATTGATAAGAGAATGGATCTGGAATAGGTCAATGAAGGAATAAGAAAAATTGTGTGTTGGTAAATTTGGGGGGGGGAGGGGGTCGTTGGTTTGACAGTGTCGTATAGAGAGATATTTCAACAAATCTTCACTGTCAATGAATAAATCTTAAACTAGCAGCTAGAAGTAGCAGCTGGTCACGGCGAATAAGTGATGACAAAGAGCCCAATAAGTTTACAGAAAAAATATTTTTATAGCACGTTCCAACAAAGAAACGAAATTTTAAGTTCATAATATGTATATAAACTAAGTTGGATACGAATCTATTATACGTATAAAAGTTGTAAGCAAATTAATCAGGTGAAAATATTAACTTTTCAGAAAAAACAGTAATAACTCGAGCCAGGAAAATTTTAAGGTAAGAAAATTCAATGAGTATACTTTAATTATAATTGAATCACTAGCACATATTACTGATAACACTGGTGGAAAGTTATTAAAGTGCTAATAAATAAGTTAAATAGGCAAAATATCGATTTCCTGTAAAAAAATTCTTTTTATATCGGCCCAGCACGACACAGGCACTTAGAATCTGAGGATAGCTTTTTATTTGCATGTATGAATGCCAGCATGGGTGAAATGTTATTTAAAAAGTTATAAACACATTTGTCTTTTGAAATGTCGACTTTCTGAAAGAAAATATTTCTACTATCAAAAGCCCTACACATTTACTATCTAAAATCATCTACCAAGAGTTAAAAGACAATATTTGGGCTCCAAAATCACACGTTAACAATGGTCTCCAATTTATTCATTTTATTGAAAATGTTGAAATTCCAGATAACTACACACTAATTTCTGTTGACGTTACGTCCCTGTTCACTTGTGTCGCATGTGACCAAGTTTTAAATAGCTTAGACAAACGTACAGTAAGACTGCGACAGCGATGTAATATCCCTCTTGATGACATAAGAGACTGTGTAAAATTTTTTTTTAACGATACATTTTTTTCTTTTGATAATAAGTTTTGTCAGCAAACATTTGGCACACCTATGGGTTCTCCTGTGTCTCCCTTGGTTTACTGACATGGTCATGGATGGCCTTGAGGTAAATTGGTTGGATATTTTAAAGTATAAATTCAATATTGAACCTCTCTTTTACTTAAGATATGTAGATGATACTATAATGTGTTTAAAATCCGATCAAATAGATGCAGTCTTACAAGTTTCCAATAATCATAATCAATATTTAAATGTCGCACATGAACTTTCTATAAATAATATTAACTTTTTAGATAAAACATTAATAATAGAAAATAATAGAATCATTACAAACTGGTTCTCTAAGCCGTCATCCTCGGGTCGTTTCTTGAACTTAAAATCTAATTATTTGATATCCTTAAGAAGAATATGGTTTATAACTTAGTAGAAAGAGCCATTCTCTTGTCTCATCGAAGGTTTCACGCTTTCAACTTAAACATTGTAAAAAGTCTACTACGTAAGAATGATCACCCCGCACAATTTTATGAAAAGTTAATAAAATCGCGATACTTAGAACTTAAAAATTATAACAATAATAACAATAATAAATCTATAACAATTTCAAAAGTATTAAAAATTTTAATAAATTTGTTACTACAACTTTTGTGTTCAACATTTATTAGTAAGACATCTCAAAAAAAATATACTTACTTTTTGAATAATAAAACTTTTTATTATGTAAAAAAAAATGTTGATAAATGTGATAGTAATATTTACAAAAATTCCAAATTAAATTTCTAAGCAATATTTTGAAAGGCTCACCTCGGTATGNAGGTAAGTATTTAACACTGACTCTCAGAAACACAAGTGTTGTATACCAACTAAGTTGCAACAACGGTTCTGCGGAATATGTAGGAGAGACAAAGAGAGAGTTACAAGAAAGAATAAACGAACACAAACGCGGATATGACTTTGAATCTGTAATTACTAATCACATGCAATTTTATAAGCATGCATTTGATTGGAAAGATGTTAAGATTCTTGACAAAGAAGCAGTTTATAAAAAATGCATTTTTTCAGAAATGATTCATATTAACTTAACTAATAATACTATTAATAATCGTGAAGATATTCAATATCTTAGCAAAATAAACAACTCAATTTTTTCAAAATTAGGAAATTAAAAATAATACTTTTCCATGCAAACATTCGTATGTGTGCGATCCTTTTATTACACCTTATATATATACAGTTTTGCAGGCATTTAATATAGAATTATCTATCTCTTGTTGGCCCTCCTTATTATTTTCGTTCATTTCCCTCGTTTTATCCAATATAGTACCTTTATAACAGTAGTAGGGTCTTGACACATCAGTATGAGCTTCACCACACAAGTATTTGATACTGTAATGTTAAATTATAACAAATTATAAGTGAGCCAACTAGTGTTACCAAGAACTCCACGAGGAGGTCCACTCAATTGAATTCCAAAATTATAGTTTGTGAAAAAAATCCACCGTATGATGATTTTATCGTGAATCTTGCAAAATCTGTCCATACAAACTTTATTTCCTCACTTACAATTGACAAATATATTATTTTTTATATCAGTAAACTATTCTATCAATAAATAAGAGTCGCGTACTTCCCTTATTTTCCAGCAGTGTCAGTCCAAATGTGACTGCAACATTGACAGAGTAACTACCCCTTTTTTGATAGTATTCATTTTTGCATCCAACCAGAATTTCCCGATGCTTTGATACTGGGCATCAGTGTTATGCTCAACATAAATTACTTTTCGCATCATTTAACAACATAATACCAGCAGTCATTACCTTTACAGAGTCCGAACATCCAAGCCTTACCTACTCGTGCACCATGGTTTCACATATTTTGTACTTCCACCTCCGTGTCCATACTGTTGAGTCATTGTATTGATTAAGCTATACGAATATTTGCTCTGCTAACTACGGTATAACTGATGCAAGGTAACCAACCAAGCTGAAGAAATGATGTTATGTTATACAACAAAATGTTATCAAATTGATGTGCATCCAGCCAATTTTTTTTTTTTTTCGAGAACTAGCAAATAAGAAACTATAAGCGAGCTGTGATGAAAGATATTTTTTCTTTATTTACATTGCTTTGTATGACTTATTGATTGTCGTGATAAGTAATACCAAAAGGCAAGATGAACACACGAAAAGGGTGCCTTGAACCGCGAAAAATGAGGGGGACTCCCGAAACAAAGCGTCTCTAAGACAACAAAGGC
Organism: Copidosoma floridanum; assembly: GCF_000648655.2. Next base: position 98,929 of record NW_019380055.1, on the reverse strand, counting down.
TTAGAAAGTACGTCCACGAAGTTGTTTATAAATAAATTCTAATTCTAGTAATGAATAATTATAAATATTTCAAACCAAAAGAGAAGTAAAATTTTAAAACTAGAGACTAAAGACTTTGCTTTGTCATTGTTTATGTCAATAATATAATTACAAGCATTTGTATTTCACGCAAAACACATTTAATGAAGTCTATTGTACGCCTGTAAGCTACAATAAAAAAAGTTGTAGTGTTTAATATTTTATATGCATCAGCCATCTTCATGATCGTTTCTGATGAGCTCCAAGTATCTAGGTAGATGATTTTGCCGTTAAGAATTATTAAAAGTTCCTTTTCTATGGGTACCTTGAAGAGTTGTGTATATAATATCACGAGGTTGTACATACGATGTACGAATACTTTAAATTTTTCAAGTACCATGACAATCGTTCAAATGTAAAAGTTGTTTTTGTAATCTAGATACGCGAACTCTGCTTACTATGGCACTTAAATCTTATTTTAATTTGTGTAATACAAATATCCATTTTGGTAATAAATTAATTGTTTTAGCAGGAGATTTTACACAGATTCTTACAGTCCTAATAACTAGTAATAGAAGCATGATTATACAAGAAAGTATTAAATAAGTATTAAATCATCATATCTTTGATCATTTGTGGCACTATGGCACTTGAATTTTGTTATGATACTTTGTAACGATCTTGATAGATTGTTATCACTAAAAGAGTAGTTTAGTCTTCACATTTTGTTTATTCAGTTTTTATGCATATGTGTTCAGTGTAACAATTTTTATGACACCTTATACCTCCAGAACCTACACTAAGAAGGCAGGGTGGCAGTGCACTCTTCTCTTTCTCTTCTTGTAGTTTGTAACAAGAGAACAGTATACATTTAAATCTGAACATCAGGAGGTTGTAAATAACATCTTAGATGTAAGGAATTTTTTTTTTAATCACTTAGTAATGCAAACAACAACATACTTTTAACGTTATTAAGATACTTTAGGAAAAAGATGAATCATTTACATTTTTACATTATAATTTAGAAACATGTAAGACTCATCGTTAAAGAGAAAATTTTATGTTTCAATGAAAAAAATCTTAGATGAGATGCCTTTTTTAAATAAATAATATGCTTTCAAAGCGTAAAAATAAGAATACTCAATAAGCGGTTGTACATACCTTTGAATTAGGACACGGATTTCTAGTAACACATAAATAAACCAAGTGTGCAAGATGTTTTGCAGAAAGTTTCTGTAATTCACCATCCTTTTCTCTTTTAATGGATTCCATTAAGGGCTTGATAAGTGGATTTAAAGTTTGAGGTGGCTTAGGTAAGCAATGTAACATGGTAGCTGCACCTGCTAAAGCTGCAGTTACTGTAATGTGTAAGGTTTGTTGTTGAGATGCCTTATTTAAAGCTTCCACCTCTAAAGAATGTCGTCGTTCTTCCAAATTTTCCAAAAGTTTAGATTCAACTGCAGTAGTGTTTGTAGATGCATTACCAGAGCCATCAAAATCCACTGTTTGCAAACTTGAAACTGGCGTGGAAGCTAATTGAACTATTTGATCAAGGTTCATTACTGTATCTGTGTTAATTTCTGAATTAAATAAAATTTTTGTTTGTTTTAAGATTGCAATATAATCGTGACATTCATGAAGCAGCCGATTAAGACAACTTGCTATTTCATCATAGTAAATATACTCGTTGAGACAAATAAATAACTGTTCCCTAAATAAATAAAAAAAATTAATAGTTATAATTTTGATTAACATTTATGATTTGTAAAAATACGATGTAAAAAATCATAATATTATACACATAATTCCATTTTCCATTTTCTATCCATTTTTTATGGTTCTTATTTCAACAACTGAATTATAATTTTTACCTACTTAACAATAAACCTATGGTTTTTTACATACATGGCTTATAACTAGGGGTCATATTCTTAGTGCACTAAGACTGTTATCATGACTAATTAATCGAAAAATTATACTGTTATTTTTAATTCATGTCTCACTTTGTTAATGTCCCTAAAATAAAAAAATATTTACACAAATGACACCTACAAACAACAGTAAAAGTTACATTTATATTTAATTTAAGAAAGGCAGAAGATTGTTAAGTATACGTGTAATCGAAGACCTAACAAATTGTTTATTTCTTATAACACAATATACAATGCTTACAGGGGCCACATCAAGTAGTGCGATTCCGATATTCTACAAGTAAGATTCAGTATCACTAGAAAGCAAATCATATAGTAAAATTGTATGTTCTACATTATTATTAGCTTCTTCAAAGTATACACGTCAAGTAGCATGGTACATATATGGGCTTGTTCACTGAGATCGGGCCACCTTGCGCGCGTAGGACTTTTTTCACCTGAACACACTGTCTTCAACTCGTCAATAATGGTTGGGAGATAGCTAAAAAAATAATTAAAAATTTACAAATCGACAGATTTTGATCTGATGTTTCCGATAGTCAGATTTGTTTTTTCTTAAAACCTTTTTGTTGTGGAGAAAAACGAGTCAGAATTTCAGGAAGTTTCTTAAAAATTCACCATGGTTTAAAAAAATAAAATTTGCAGAAATCGAAAGAGCAGTGTTAAAACATCAACTCCACAAATTTTTAGAGTGGGAGGGAAAAAAATACGTAAATTAAAAGCAAATGAAGACGACGGCATAAGAAAGTTGCCTGGCAGCATGGCAGCAATACACAACAAACAGGTTCGTAACAGTGTGTCGCCGCGTGACAGTGTAGCACAGGCGACAACTGCAAACCTCGCTGCCGTGCGACTTGCTCATGCCAGCGTCTTTATTTGGTTGTAATTCACGCATTTTTGGCTCTTCCTCTCTAAAAGTTTGAGGAGTTAATGTTTTGAAACCATGGCGAATTTCAGAGAAACATCATAAGCTTCTGACTCATTTTTTTCACGAAAAGAAGGTTTTGAGAAAAAACAAACAGCACTATTGAAAAAAAAAAAGATCAAAATCCGTCAATTTGTATTTTGTAATCATTTTTTCAGCTATTTCCCAGCCATTATGAGCGAACTGAACACAGCTTGTTTGGGCGAAAAAAGTCCCGCACGCGCACGGTGGCCCGCTTTCAGTGGACAAGTCCATATACAACTAAATGTGACCAAAATATTTCTCTTATTAAACTCCTATAAATACTTTTATAACATGTGTATGAACTCTACCGGTCTGTTCCTATCAAGTCAATCACAAATTACTATTAATCACTAGACACGAATTATAATAAAAAAATCAATGTTCTAGTATTTGTGGAAAATTACAGCTGCTTGAGTATCTATATCCTTACACGCTGGACATGGGCATTTATCTTACGTTATTAGTAAAATCTAAGAAAAATATAAAATACTAAGCAAAAAACTTCCTTAACTAGTGTGGAAGCATAACGTTGCAAACTTCTTCAAAAATTTTATAAATTTGAGAATCGTGTTCAACCGAGCCCAAGCTAACAGCAGCGTCTTCAAAGGTGTTATAATTTGAAGCATTAACTGTATTTAATAATTCAAACAATTCTTCTCTACTAACTTCTACTACTTTTTCAATCACAATTAATGGGATAGTACTAGCTTAGAATTGTCAACTAAAATTTTTTTATTATTATTCTTTGTTCTATATATTAAGTAAACATTTTAGGGAATTTTCTTTGTGCATTCAATTTAATTACTGATAAGACAATGGCTACATCAGTTATGAGGACCATGTAGCATGTATTTAATAATTAATTTTTATATTTCTGTGTTTTGCAACATTTCTGCTGAAATATGTTTGTCTGTATCATGAGCAGTGTAAAATTTATCATTTGGATTTAATTTAACAATTTTATAAGCATAAGACCAACCTTTTTTTTAAACTTTATGGTACAAATATAAGAACTAACTTTTCTGAAAATATTTTGTTCATACATACCATTTAAAATTGTGAGAATAATTTAAACTCGGATAACGAAGTTAAAATGTATATTATTATGAAATTTATATTACTCTGCATCTCTTCCTATATTATACAGTGATTTATGAAAGTCATTCCACACACTTCCCACTCCACCCCCCTCGGCTATACTTGTCTTCCTTCTAAATAAGGTAAAACTCAATCAGATTTCACAGTATTTTTATCAGGTAAAGACTCTGTTTGCCCTTCCTCTATCCCCCTCTCAATCCTAGTATTTTTATCAGGTACAGACTCTGTTTGCCCTTCCTCTATTCCCCTCTCAATCCTTCCTGAGCCCCCCTTACAAATTGAATGAGCCGTCGTCAGAACTTTCTTTTCCTTCTCAATCCCCCTTCTAATAAAATAAAATTCTATGAATAATATTAAGACTTAAACTTAGTAATGTGGAGCATGACTATTTATTAAAAATCTATTTACATCAATCAATATTTCGCTATCTTGCTGACAGTCTCTTCAGGATTAAAAATTTACATTTATAACAAAGTAAAACTTAGTGTGAGTTGGATAAAAGTAAAACATTCAATAAATTTCTATACGTAAAAATTTATAAATAAAATAACATTATACTATGTAGGTGCTAAGATAACACGCATCATGGACACCTACGGTACCTATAATTCCGTCCATATATTGCCAAACTCTACTTAATTCCAATAACAGTCATGTTCTTAAGAATTCAATTATATCAGAAACATAACGTTTTTTCTTTTTTTCTTCTAATCAATAAATAGTCATGCTCCACATTACTAAGCTTAAATCTTAATATTATTTGATGACAGAAGACCAATTGAAAGGAGTCTATAAATATGAATAAAATTCTGATAAATTCTTCTAAATTCTATCAGTTTAACATAATATTTTGTAAGGTTAAATTTTTGTTTGACCCCTTTACCTCTTGTACAATTTTGAAAAACCCCATCTCAATCTCCTATCAGCCACCCCACAAAATCATAAGGAACCCCTTCAACCCCCCTCTAAGTAAGGTAAAATTTATCAGTTTTCGCGAGACAAACTTTCTTACACTCTTTCAGAAATCCCCTTCAGCCCCGGTAAAATTTCATATCAATCTTCCAACCCACTCTCATAATTTATTAGCATCTTCTATTAGCCCTTCTTAGCAGCGCATTAGCCACTCTTTGTACAAGGTTCAATTGTTTTAATTTTCATGTTATTTCTATTAAGTTATAAATTTGATCTAACCCTCTTCAGCCACTTTCCTCTGCTTAACTTTAGGCTATAAATTTCTAATTAAATAAGATAATTATTTTCTCTGTATTATTTTTTAACACATGTCTACACGACAATTAACGTAGAACTATAACACGCTAGTTTTTTTTTCTTCAACAGTCGAGAAGTTTATTAACTGCTTTACAGAATATGTACAAGAACATGACATTATTTTTTTATACTTAATCAAAACAACGAATAAGCTTATAGAATATTCAAACAATGCATCCAATGTTTCTAAAAAGTTAACACTTCTGTCTTCAACTTGAACCATGCACAACTTACAATAAAGTTTCTGTACTAAAAGTAATTTTTTTAAACTTTTAAGAACATACTGAAAAACTAAGTATTCAACTAAATTTAAAAAGTGGGGTGAGCACGAGAGGCGCAAGAGGAAGCAAGGCCCTACTAGTACATAATTATATATTTTCTATTTAACGTAGTTTTTTGTGCGTTGCATTCTACACAAACCCCTCACAACTCCCTAAAGGCCAGAGTTGGTCCCACACCGCATCCCTCGTGCTCCCCCACGGAATAAGGTAAGCTTCTGTCATTTTGTTTTTTTTCAACTTGGTTTACTTTTTGTCCCAGCCCCTTTAATCCTCTAGAAACCCCCTTAGATACACCTCACAGCCTCGCACAATATTTTTGTTGACTCCTCACTACGCTTTCTCTAGCCGCACCCACACCATTTTTGTGGGACATAACTGAAACCGTACTAACTACCACGAACTTTGATAATTACCCGCACATATATGGTAGTTACTAATGTAATTAATTCTAAAATGAAATAAAATGTTTACATATAAGTGTATATGTATATATGTAGTAAAAGTAATGCTCATGACATTTTTTTTATTCCGACTTATAAAGTTTTTTATCAACTCAATTAACATATTTAAGTATTTATTTCATAATACTTATTTTCTATATTCTCCCACACCATACGGAAGACAACTATAGTTGGATTTTATACTACAAATAATGACTAATCCATTTATTCTCACAACTTCAAGTGAAATTAGTAATCAGCTTGTGTTTATTTAACTTTAATTTATTTGCAAGTATAAAGTTATTGATGCGTTTCACTTGTTTTGTTAATATTAATGATAAACTATGTATATAATTTAAATTTTCGATGTGTACTTGTTTAATATGATACTGATGCATTTATAAATTTAAATTATACTTATTTA
>NW_019380055.1:46241-92285 GCF_000648655.2 Copidosoma floridanum | reverse complement strand
ATAGTGATTAAAAATGAATAAGAAATCATAAAGTAGTTACCATTAAATTATTTTAATTCATTAAAATTATTTATGAAATGTGTAACACTTTTATTCGTGTATGTAATTGTATCATATTAAATAAATACAAGTGATAAATAATAAATAATACATTGTTTTTAAATAAAAGTAACACAAAAAGAATTGAAAGCACCGAAAACTTTATACACTGAGAAAAAAAATAATGGCTGAGCAGCTTAAAGGTGATGGAGCGGACAATATTTTATTTCATTATGGGAGTGCGCGCTGGCTACTATGCTCTACTCACTTGACTTCTGTGTCATTCCAATCATTACCTCCTATCCAATAGGTTTGCGATTCACATTTCCATTTTTTGCCTCGATGACTTACATGCTTGTTTTGTCCTTTATAAAATATGTATGTAAGATTTCGTTAAAATTCATCTTGATGATGATTTAATAAGACTATGGGCCTTGTCTAGCGTTTGAAATTACGTTAGTTGTTTTATTGTATTTTACTGAATGATTTCAATCCAAGATTATAAAATAGTTGTTAACAAGAAGTACTAAGTGATTCAGTTGAATCAGTCATTGACATAAATAATCTGGTCTTCTCATTAGCAGTCCCTTCAACTCTTGAAACTTCAAGTGTTCTTGGTAAATTTGAGTTTTGAAATACTATTATAGTTTTGTAAGGTTTTAGCTGATGTTTAAGCCAGTGTTAATTGTCAGTCGTTGAAGAGCAATCCCACAGCTATATTTTTTACGTCTGTGCGTATTAGGGGACCATTTTAATTAAAAAATTATATAAATGAGAGTCTTCCGTTCTACAGAGAGTATATTCAGTCCAAGAACAAAACGGAATACATCGAGTCAAACAAAGACGCGTATTTGGTGATTCAGCACGAAGTATAGCGAACCAATTCCTGTACGTAAGTATACTTTGAGCGCCGTTCATCTTACATAGAGAATTGCTACAGTGACGATATAATGGATTAGATAACTTTAATTGTTAGATCTAAACAGATTGGTACACTACAGACCAGTGTTTCTAACAACCAAGAGTTCTCGCGCATGCGCACAACGGTTTTACTCTCTCTCCAACCAAGCTAGCAGTGGAGGGAGAGCTCCCCCTACCTTTACCTTTAACCCAAGCTCCCCTCGCTCTAACACCTTAAATATAATCTTATATCTTAGAGGGGTATGCTCGACGTTGGTCGAGCGGACTACGTCTTGTGCCCGCGTAGAGAATCTGACCAATATGCCATCGATCCTTCATCAATGCATTTTTTTTTTTTTTTTTTTTTTTTTTTTTTATCATTCATATTAGCCCTTCTTAGCAGCGCATTAGCCACTCTTTGTACAAGGTTCAATTGTTTTAATTTTCATGTTATTTCTATTAAGTTATAAATTTGATCTAACCCTCTTCAGCCACTTTCCTCTGCTTAACTTTAGGCTATAAATTTCTAATTAAATAAGATAATTATTTTCTCTGTATTATTTTTTAACACATGTCTACACGACAATTAACGTAGAACTATAACACGCTAGTTTTTTTTTCTTCAACAGTCGAGAAGTTTATTAACTGCTTTACAGAATATGTACAAGAACATGACATTATTTTTTTATACTTAATCAAAACAACGAATAAGCTTATAGAATATTCAAACAATGCATCCAATGTTTCTAAAAAGTTAACACTTCTGTCTTCAACTTGAACCATGCACAACTTACAATAAAGTTTCTGTACTAAAAGTAATTTTTTTAAACTTTTAAGAACATACTGAAAAACTAAGTATTCAACTAAATTTAAAAAGTGGGGTGAGCACGAGAGGCGCAAGAGGAAGCAAGGCCCTACTAGTACATAATTATATATTTTCTATTTAACGTAGTTTTTTGTGCGTTGCATTCTACACAAACCCCTCACAACTCCCTAAAGGCCAGAGTTGGTCCCACACCGCATCCCTCGTGCTCCCCCACGGAATAAGGTAAGCTTCTGTCATTTTGTTTTTTTTCAACTTGGTTTACTTTTTGTCCCAGCCCCTTTAATCCTCTAGAAACCCCCTTAGATACACCTCACAGCCTCGCACAATATTTTTGTTGACTCCTCACTACGCTTTCTCTAGCCGCACCCACACCATTTTTGTGGGACANATCTAAAGATTATTTTTTAACAAAAAATGTGATGCTTTTCGAAAAAGTATTTAATAAATAAAATGACTGTTTTAAAAAATGACGCTTGAATGAATGATAAAAAAAAAAAAAAAAAAAAAAATGCATTGATGAAGGATCGATGGCATATTGGTCAGATTCTCTACGCGGGCAAAAGACGTAGTCCGCTCGACCAACGTCGAGCATACCCCTCTAAGATATAAGATTATATTTAAGGTGTTAGAGCGAGGGGAGCTTGGGTTAAAGGTAAAGGTAGGGGGAGCTCTCCCTCCACTGCTAGCTTGGTTGGAGAGAGAGTAAAACCGTTGTGCGCATGCGCGAGAACTCTTGGTTGTTAGAAACACTGCTACAGACTGTTTATACTAAAATAATTTACGACTGCATCTTCTCCATTACAACTGGCACAACTTGTTCTGTAAATCTTCAAATTTTCACAGCAGTAAGTAAGCAGCATTTACAGGTTCAATGAAAAATAAATCTGAGCACTTTATTTTTTATCTATTGTTATTTTCCATTTGGAAAAAGTCACTTGCTAACCAAAATAAATTTATTTCGAATTTTCCACTTAAGTAGGAGTGAATGTTTCATTTGAATGTTAGTAAAAGGATTTCTACTTCAGGCAAGATACAATTCACTTGCAAACATGTACGAAGTTTCGACAAGTAGCTAACCATTTATTAGAAAACAATCTATTACACAATTTCCTTGTAATGATGTATTTAACTCTATACTTGGGGTACTGAGATTCAAAATAATACTGAGTAGAAATTTTTGTAATAGCATTACTTGATGGGATTCAGATATTTGATATTTTATTACGTATTAGAGATAAGATTCAAGCAATATTATATATTTAAATGATAATTTTTATTTTATTCATGTTTGTCTTTATTTGAGCATTCCCGTCTAATTTTAGCTAAATAATACTCAAAAAAACCAAAGAAAGAAAATGAAATTTTTTATACAGAACTGTGCTTCAAAATAGAAAATCTAGACGTCTTAATGAACAAACTGTTTTATTTTATTTTTTTTATTTATTAAGTCATAATCACAAATAATTTAATACAAAATAGCTTTTCAAATTAGTTTTTAAGAACACACAGTTAAACGATCAAATTTCTGTTAAAGTTAGAATGAATGAAGAAAGCTACAGCTGAATAGGGAATCTATGTGCACTATTAGGCGTTTCCGTACTTGGTAGCACATATCTCTGGGGCAAGTACCAGACTCGAGAGACCTGCAAAGAAGGGTCCAAGAGACTCGTTGTGTTTGCTATCGTTGGATGAGCAACAAATACAAACTTTATTTTTCCTACAAAGAGTGCAGTAAGCGTTCGAAGNAAAAGACGTAGTCCGCTCGACCAACGTCGAGCATACCCCTCTAAGATATAAGATTATATTTAAGGTGTTAGAGCGAGGGGAGCTTGGGTTAAAGGTAAAGGTAGGGGGAGCTCTCCCTCCACTGCTAGCTTGGTTGGAGAGAGAGTAAAACCGTTGTGCGCATGCGCGAGAACTCTTGGTTGTTAGAAACACTGCTACAGACTGTTTATACTAAAATAATTTACGACTGCATCTTCTCCATTACAACTGGCACAACTTGTTCTGTAAATCTTCAAATTTTCACAGCAGTAAGTAAGCAGCATTTACAGGTTCAATGAAAAATAAATCTGAGCACTTTATTTTTTATCTATTGTTATTTTCCATTTGGAAAAAGTCACTTGCTAACCAAAATAAATTTATTTCGAATTTTCCACTTAAGTAGGAGTGAATGTTTCATTTGAATGTTAGTAAAAGGATTTCTACTTCAGGCAAGATACAATTCACTTGCAAACATGTACGAAGTTTCGACAAGTAGCTAACCATTTATTAGAAAACAATCTATTACACAATTTCCTTGTAATGATGTATTTAACTCTATACTTGGGGTACTGAGATTCAAAATAATACTGAGTAGAAATTTTTGTAATAGCATTACTTGATGGGATTCAGATATTTGATATTTTATTACGTATTAGAGATAAGATTCAAGCAATATTATATATTTAAATGATAATTTTTATTTTTATTCATGTTTGTCTTTATTTGAGCATTCCCGTCTAATTTTAGCTAAATAATACTCAAAAAAACCAAAGAAAGAAAATGAAATTTTTTATACAGAACTGTGCTTCAAAATAGAAAATCTAGACGTCTTAATGAACAAACTGTTTTATTTTATTTTTTTTATTTATTAAGTCATAATCACAAATAATTTAATACAAAATAGCTTTTCAAATTAGTTTTTAAGAACACACAGTTAAACGATCAAATTTCTGTTAAAGTTAGAATGAATGAAGAAAGCTACAGCTGAATAGGGAATCTATGTGCACTATTAGGCGTTTCCGTACTTGGTAGCACATATCTCTGGGGCAAGTACCAGACTCGAGAGACCTGCAAAGAAGGGTCCAAGAGACTCGTTGTGTTTGCTATCGTTGGATGAGCAACAAATACAAACTTTATTTTTCCTACAAAGAGTGCAGTAAGCGTTCGAAGTTTAAAAAATACGCTTGAAGTAGAAAAAGTATTCTTTTTCCACTTATCAAGCGTATAACCTCAAAATAATTAGTTTTAGTTGTAAGCCTACAGTAATTGGGTATCTAAATCAAGTAAACAGTTTTAATATTAATATTGCTCTATGACAGTTGACACAAATCACTTCATTCATTCAGTGAATTGTAAATTAGTGGTTGTGAATTTAAATTAATTCTATTATTGAATATTGTACAGACTATCGCCAGAAACATTACATTGGCTTGCCAAACAAGCACATTTGCTTTTTTTACGTCAGTTGAAAGAATCTTTCTATACGAAAGCTGCAAAAACACAGATGTGCATCTGGTGCCTTTTTTAATGAATTCTCTAACATAAAAAAGCCAAATGGCTTGTTTAATTCATTTACAAGTAACCCTAACAAACAAAAAAAACCGTAACAGGTACAATCAATTTTGGGTAACTCATTTTTTTTTTAATTAGAGATTTAAAACAACATATTTTTTATGTTCGAAATTGTTTAATAAAATTAATTACATTTTTTTACGTGAAAGCATGTTATCTACACCGGTCTGAATCCAAAATGATGATTTTACTTGTATTCCGTGTTATAGATTTGTAAGTCCTGCATTTAATAAAAAATTAAAAAAGTAGTGAATTAAAGTGCAAATTTTTTATTGAATGTAGGACTTATGACGTTTTTCCGAGACATATTACACAATGTACTAACAAACTGAAATATGTTACCCTCTTTAGTAACATTAATTACAATATTCTGGAGAATTTGAGACAGTTAGAAGAGAACTACTTAACATTATTGGGAACAATAGACGTAATTTATCTTCTCGTCTTACTTTAAATGACGGAATTCTCCAAGAGAATTTGAAGCGAACACGAGTCTTCCTTAAAAAGAATGAACACATTTTAATTACTAAAGCAAAGGTAATATCACTGTTGTCATTGGCAAAGAAACTTACACTAATAAGGTAGAAGAATTATTAAGTGATGATGAATATTATTTATAGCTAGAAAATAATTCTTTAAACTTAGTACATGGAAGCAAGTGGGATCAATACGGTATTTTTGATGCATTTAATAAGTTTGATAAAGATGTTCATAAAAAAAACTTATCTAAATGTTACGGACTGATAAAAATACACAAAAAAGGCTTTCCTATCCGTATCACTGTCTTGACACTGGATTAACCTACAAATAGTTTTTCTAAATTTCTTTCTGATTTTTTGATTAAAAATATTCCGCTGACAAAATCACACTTAAAAAATTATGAGATGAAGAATAAATTAAAAGATATTATCATTTCACCTAGTTATACTCTTATTAGTCTAGATGTTGTTAGTTTGTTTACTTATACTAGTAAAACCTTAATTATAACTACAACAAGACATTTTTGAAAATTCTTGAATGGTAAAATCAATGTTTTTCTCAATGAATTTTGCACAGGCGTACCTTTAATTTTGAATTCGACTTTTTTCCATTTCAACAATAAATTTCATAAACAAGTTTTTCAATGGGCAGTCTCTGTAGTCCAGTGCTATGTGATCTCGTAATGCGTTTGCTTGAAATTTCATGCTTCGAGAAGTTATGTTTCGATGTTCCCCTGTATGTACGGTATGTGGATGACATCCTCATATTTGTGCCTACTCAATATATTAACTGTACTAAAAACATTTTTAATAGCTATTGTCCGGAATAATAATTTACTGTTAAGACATGTAATATCAACAGCGTTAGTTTCTTGGATTTAGAAATTATTATTCAACAAAATAACACTGTACTAACTAATTGGTACCAAAAACTCACGCACTCAGGCCGATACTAGATGTCTCTTATCCACCATCCAATACAACATAAAATAAGTATCATTTACACATTAGAAGTCTTTTCCATTAAATTAGCAGACACTCAATTTGATAACGATAATTTAAAATTAATCAATAAATTTTTACTAGCTAACAACTATCCTCAAAAATTTATTAATAAATTTTTAAACAAAACAACAAATACCTTAAGAACCTTGAATATAATTGACAATCACAATAGAAATAATAATAATAATTGTAAACTAATCTTATTATTACTGTATATTCCCTACTTGCACGGTCTTATTAAATATTTTTGTAAGAAGCTTCACATTGGCCTTGTATATAGCTTAAACAATCAATTAAATTCAATCTTTTCACTTGGAAAAAATGTAACCGAGCCACTCGATAAAAATAATGTCGTTTACCACATACCATGTGCGGATTGCAACTGCTGTTATGTCAGTCAAACATCGCGAGTTGTTCAAAATTAAGAATGGCAGAACATAAAAGAGACATAGAGAAAAAAAAGGATACATCTGTACTATCACGACATAGCATTGAATTTAGACATAACTTCAATTTTGATAAAATAAGAATTTTAGACACAGAACAAAATTACAAAAAGCGGCTTTTTTCCGAAATGTTGAATATACATTATATCAATAACAATATCAATAGACAACAAGATACAGAAAAATTAAAAAATTGTTATAAGTTTCTCGTTAAGTCAATTAAGAAAGGAGACTTACTTGATGTACATGATTTGAGGAAAACATTAACTGTTTATGTGCGTCTCACAAGGAACTGCTTGCAATTCTTATTTTATTGTATTACGTGCGTATACTATGTCATTTGTGTAAGAAGCAGCTTAAGTTGAAACTCTGATTACATTACGATTTTACATCCCTTTCGTAAAAGTCAGAGGTATGATATACACTTTACTTAATTTGCGTTTATTGTATTTACTAAAATTTATATTGTAAAGATTTTTTTTTACTCATAGATTTTTGTACCAGTTGAGGGCCGGGACATTGTCCAAACGGCCGAAACGTCATTTAAAAATTTTTTTTGTTGATTATTTCTTGTACACGAATAATACGATTTTTTACATGTAAAAAAATTCATTAAGTATGTATATTGTGTTTATAAGTACAATTTTTTCGTAACAATTAATAGTGCTGATTTAGATAACTGCACACAATAATCTGTATAACACAGTGAAGGTACGGTTTCTTTAGTTGGGTGCTTGTTGTACTCTGACGGTGGCATTAAAAAATTTGATAAATTATTTTTTATTTTCATTGAATGAAATTTCCAAAACTTGTAGCTACGTCTGCATTACAAGATGAGCTCAAAGTACGTTATGTGGCTGGTCTAAATAAATTATAAATATGGTCCAAATGACATTTTTTGAGAATGCTTTTTTTGCGAACTTATTATTTCGAAAGAAAATTCAAATTTTTCGTATTTTATCGTATTATTTTACAAAAGATACGAGAATCTTTAATACTGAAATAGTAAGATGTGGTCGACTCTCTAAAACCATGTTCTATTATCAAAGTATCTTTGTTAACAACGCATCGTCTTATATACTTTTATGAGGTATTTTTCAAACTTATTGACAACATTATCTAGAAATATTCAATTCATTGACAATGTATCATGAACCAAATATTTTGGGTGTTACATTATTAGCCGATAGGCATATTTCTCAAAGATTAGATACTTGATATGTAAAATCTAAAGAAAATACATCTAATTTACGGGTTCAGAGTGTTTGATCTGTCTTTTTATCGCAGATGATACACATCAAGAACCCAAGATTACCTACAGAGCTACTTAAAGTAGTTGCAAGAAACTTTCACAAAATTTATATTCAACTATTCTACATCATGAAAAAAGTAGTCATTTACATCTTGATTAATTTTCCACGGCAACTCAAAAACAAAGATTTGTTTTCGATGATGATTGAACTTTAATTTGATTATTTCCAAAATTCACTATAAAAAATAACTACATCAAACAAAATATGCTTACTTATACTTTTAAATTATGGATTAAACTTCATATTAAGCACGATATCTACGTTCCGGAAAGAGAACCTGACCAAATTATGACACAATCTAATGACTGTGCAGAATTAACAAGAAAAGTCCTGAAAATAATTTTGGGAGTGGAAGAGCTTAAAAAATCGACACCACCTGGGAAAGGCAAATCCAAAGAGATTCCCAGTGACATTTATGATTATATATTTGATACGCACTTATCTATTACTCTTATACTTTTTATTGCTGCAAATAGTTGATGTAATATTTATGCATTGTTTCAAGGGTTTTACCGATAATTTTATTGCAACTATTATTACAATCATTTGCTAGCTTTCCATACGTATTTCATTATAGTAATTTTCAAACATTTATATTTACGAACCAAGAATACCACTGTACAATATCTTCATACGTAGATGAGTGTATTTAGCTCAAAGCATGAAAATATTCCACTACAATAGTGTCCATAACTAGTGTATCTTTGTTCCTATGCTATTTTTTTCTTTTAAAGTTTGCTTGTTATTACACTCCAATTATGGTAATAAAATAATGCACTTACTTAAATATTTTGTTATTTACTTCTTGTCTAACTTATCATTTTATTCATTATTTTCAAGGAATCAGCGACTTCTTCCACTTTAATACCGTTGAGTATGCAGGCTTTTTTTTATTGATCGTGGGTTGCATCTAGTTTTTACTTATTTTTTTCCGTTATTTTTGCCTTCCAAGGTTTTCTTTCATTTTCCACTAAGATTTAATTTCTACTACAATAACATATTTTATTGCACATTTCTTGTATTAAACTACTCACTGATGATCACTACATTGTTTTTTTCTATTCTTATTTATTTTTTTGAAGCGTTCTCGTGGTATTTAATAGGCACTTTTGCACTTGCCACTCTTTACTCTAGTCTATTTACTTGTTTCCATAGGATAGTGTCATGATTATCAAATAGCGGAAGTTCATTTAGATCGCCTGTTTCAGCTATTTAGTACAATTATGTACGGTAAATTATAAATACTACTTTTTTTCTTACTTACAGGTGTTAAAGTTAAAATTCCCATCACAAACATTTTTCAGATTTTGTGGATGATAAAACAGAGGCAGACAAGCAACTGTTGCACAGTAAATTCGGGCTAATTTTAACCAAAGTGTGTAATGAATTAAGGAAGCCACTGATACTTTAATTCAAGTATTTAAAAGTTTTTAGCTCAAAAAAGTTTGTAAATAAATCTTTAGTGCTTTTCCATTACGTAAGAAGGATCATGCGGCAATACCTGAGACGAAAACCTTAGCCACGCGTCTAACCTTACATTTCTCATACGTAGCATTAAGTGGTTTAATTTTATGCGAAAATGAGATGGATGATACGCATCTATCGGTGAAATTAAAGATGTAGTAAACGTTCAAGATCGAAAAAAAAGAGTTTAATTAGCCTAAGGAGGAAGCCTGGCTAATCAAGTATTTGTATTATACAACGACCATTAAACTTTGCACAACAGTGCGACTGTTTGTAGTGAATATCGAAGCATTGTAAGCTGACCTGTTCTCCTTTTACCGTTTCATACTCACCATGCTATATTCCAACAGAACAGAAGTTAAATGTACAACAATCATTAAGTTTAATATTGTAAGCAGTACATATACTGAAACCCGTAATTGATTCGCTATGAGGATGTCTCCGAAGAGGCAATCTGGCATCATTTATAGTTTCAACACGTATTAAACTTCAGAAAATTCATTCAAAAACGTCAATGGTAACCTCTATGATTATTTTTGCTTTATAAGAGTTAAAATGGAATGCACTTACTAAATCGGGATAGTGTCAATTATTCTCATAAAAAATAGAACAGTAATCTTCAGATAGCCAGGTATAAGGTTATTAATGATGACGATCAGTTAATTTGAAAACTATATTTATTTTCTTATATAAATATCAGTAAATTTGAGTTGTCATTAACGGAAATAAAATAGAACACATGCAATAAAAACAAGAATTCAAAAATAAAGGACTACAAAAATAAATTTATAAAATTATAAATAACGTTCGAAATGTTTACCATCATGGTTAAGACATCATTGGAGTCTGCGTACAAAATTGTCCAATTATCTGTCCACCATTTTTGGTGTAACGCTTTCAAATACAGCTCTTATGTGGTCTTCCAGATCTTTCGCATCGTTGACTGGATGTCTGTAGAATACGTCTTTTATCATACCCCAGAGAAAGCAATCCAGAGGATTGAGGTCAGGGGAGTGGGGAGACTAGGTAATAGGACCTGGAAATGTATGGTTATAAGGGTAAGGATTAGATTAGTGGTTTAGAAAAGATGCAGCATTTATGACCTGCATATGGTTAGAAAAAAAAAAGAAAAAGAAAGGATAAAAAATAACTAAAAGTGAAAATCGATTTTTATGTGAAGTAAGGGTAAACTTATGACACTGGTAATAATGGAAATGGTTAGGAATCGATATCTGTCGTAGTTTTTGATATATGTGGGAATATTATCGCTTACCAAATACAAAGCAATGCATAGTCAATTGTATGTATTTAAATTTTCTTTATATATTGGGCGCTGCAAGTACACATATAAATAATATGACAATTGATTCCAATCTTTTATACTTTTACATAATGGAGTGCCCACATAAATCGTACTTTGACGTTGTAATTTACAGTAAACCAAAAAAATTATTAGTTACTGTTCCACCAAGATACTGACTTTGAGTCAAATAGGTGTATTTTTCTCTGCCAATCGAACGTGCAGGGAACATCTCGTCAAGGGTATGAATAACAGGTCGAGCTGAGTGCGCAGCAGCCCTGTTATGTTAATACCACATGTGCTCTGGCATCTTCTGCGGTAAATCTTCCAGCATTTCTTGGAAGGCGGTGTAATAAAAAAGTGAAATAGCCAACAGCAGTCAGAAAGTCCTCCAATTAATCAGGCTTAATCTATTATTTTGCTTTAACAGTATAATTTATAGTATACAAAACAATGGGTGATAAGACAAAAGACAGAAGTGAGCGTCTTTGTCTGCAAAAGAAATAACTGTTTCAAGTATTCCACTAGTTCACGTTATCGTGGGATCGCCGTGTTGTATCTGTACTTTACACTAAGCTCATAGTGTACTAAAAAAGCGTGGATTGTATGATCGATTAAAGATAGGCCATAATCACGGAGTATTCAGTTGAAGTCAACTAATAACTATGTTCTGTTCTATCTAACACGGGTCTTAAATATTTCTATACAATGGAAGATCAGAGTAAGAAAAGAAAAAGGACTAGGAGCTCCGATTCAAAAAACGAAGTCAACAATCTTGTATTATTCTTTGTGATATCTATATTAATGGTACTGAGGACAACAATAAGTATTAGAATGAAGTTATGAAATACATAGGCTTGAATCCAAAAAAAAAAATGGCCTTAAAGTCATTCTTCTGGATCACATGAACTGTTACTAGACTATGCTTATGATCATGTAAATAAAGATGATCCTATTAAATAATTAGCTAACTGTCAGGCTGAATCATAAGCTTCGTTCAACCATGAGATTTCGTTCAAATGGTAACTAAGGAGCGGCGTAATATTTTCTACGACTATTTAGAGATATCTTTAACAGGATTAGTATAAACTGCTGAACGAGACCTTCATTCCCTTCGTAATACACTAATGAATCATACAGATAAATTTGTCCATCATTAAAACATGAGTGAAAAGTCCTGTACAATACTTAATTAATAAGGTCAACCCATACCTACTCCAAAATTACTATGAATGATAGTTCAGTAACTATTCGTTTAAAAGTAGGCTTGTTTGTCCGCTCAGTCAGTTGTCAACTGTGCTATAATAAGGAAGACATGCAGGGTTACCACACGCTTATACCGTACAATAAACACACTCGTGTAATTACCATTTAAATCAAATAAATACATATAATTATCAAAATTCGAATGGATATTTAAAATTTTGTACATACCACCTAGTTCCCAATAATACTAGCCCACTTGTTAGTTGAAAACCTTACTTGGTGGTTGCAAACAGCCATCTCATGAGGACTCACTTCAGCCCAACAACGGTTGTTATGGATGTTAAACATCGCATCACTATCGAAAGTCGATTCATACGTGAACAGAATTCTCTTATAAAAGTTCAGATTATTGGCTATACGATTGAGCATCTCTTGGCAAAATGCAATCCTATAACGGATTTTTCAATGCGACAGTACTGCATTGAAATATAAACATCGATAAGAAATCTCAATTTTCCCATAATATCAGAAAAACTTTAAACAATATATTACGTTAGTAACTGTAATCTTTGAAACCTTGCAGGATAATCTCGATCATTGAGTTGCTGTACACGAGTGTAGTAATAAGCATGTAAACGATCATACAGTACGATTAACTCAACTCTCTGGTAACAGTTCTGATGTTGCAAATCAGATCCTCCTCGGTACACTGCAGGACACGCTCTCCATTTCGTATGTTACGGACTCTGCAAGGAGCACCAACAATGTATTCACTATGATTACCACCACATGCAGACATAGGCGTAACATTACCACCTTCATGCAGGCGGTTACACGTGTCACGGATAATATTTGAGTGTGGGTGCCGGCAGTTTGGAAAGCAGTCAGCGTAAAGCCAAGTTTTTGCAGCAGCATTCCGATTACACTCACTATACATTCATATCATCTCGCAGTAATCCACAGAAATACTTCCAATATTACACTCTTGCTGTTACATGATTTTGCACCTGATTCTTGTAATATTCATGTGATTACTTCTGATGACTTTGAAACATGACAGCGTAAGGAGCAGACAATATTTACTTCATAACATTCAACCTTAACATACTAGTAGTATAGTAGCAGACGCTCTTGTGTGCGCATGAATTTACTCATGTATCAAGTTCTCACTGCTTACCAACTAAGCTTAATGACAATGTGGCAACGCCATGTGTTTATGCAGGCGTACCATAGCCTTCCAATCCCATTTAGGGGTAGTTTGGAACGTATTTTTAATAATTTCCCATGTCACAGCTATTTGCCCTAAAAAAATTAATTTCAACGGAGTTTGCTTCAGGAAAAATCGCTTTACAAGCTGTTCTCGGGAAATGCCACTATTACATATTAGTCTGTATGCTAGTGATAATGATCCATGGTTGTTGATCAACTGTACCAAAATTTTTCGAACATTTTTGTGTTTATGCATTATAAAATGTAATATTAGGTTCATAGAAACTTAAAAAAAATAACGAAAATTTTAAGTTCAACATACATAGATTTTACTTTAAATTGCTATTTGTTATAGATATAAGTAAATACGTTTTTATTCTTTTTTTTTTTTTTTTTTTTTCTAATTAGTGTCTTTAGGGAATCCACAATACGTTATTCAAACATTCTGAATTGAATACATTCATCACCTTTAGATTAAATTATTTAGTAATTTTTGAAGAACTTAATCATTTGAATAACAAGTGTACTCGTTATGCGATGGCAGTATATTACTATTTATCAAACGATCATAGATATCAGATAATATTTAAGAACGTACATCATTTGATATGCAATTGTAAGAAATATTAAAAGTTCCGTTTCCCCTTCCCACATTTCCAATAATAATTTTGAAAATCCTTTATCAGTAGAACGAATGTAAATTTCCAATTTTTTTAATTTAGAATAAGTTCCATAAAAAAATTTTAATAGTTTGGTCGATTATAATTTTTCTGTGACTATATTGTCACGTACGATATCATAGCTATACGTACGTGCGCCCCCTTTTTTTCGGGCCTACGAAAGACGATTGCAGTGGGAGAGAGCAGTGGGATGCCGAGAGATAGGATGCTGACGGGAGCTCGGCTCTTTGGCTGGAACCGGCAAGGACGAAGGTCTTACACACGCGACGCGCTCTTCTCTCGTTTTGCATAAATAAAGACGTTGATACTAGTTCCTCGATTATTTACTTCATGCGCACCCCAAGACCATAGAATCCTACGCAACAATGTATATCACTGGGAGAATTCAACAAAATCACCTCCTCAAATAATTAATAACCTCCTAAAACACTTTTTAGTATTACATAAATCTCTTTATGTTTTGTCTACCACTTCCAAGGCCTTTTTTAAAAATATTCTATCCTTATTCTAAAGAATTAAATCAACTTTTCTCAATTTTTTTATCCAATTCAAATTCCAAAAGGCACTCTATATATTATTGATATTTAAAGGAAGTCGCAACGTTCTATGACTTGTCATTCCTTTAGAAGCGCAATTGATGTTATGCTTATCCGTGCCATTAACAAAATTTTTTTTATTTTGAGAAACAAATAAATAAATTTACTTTTTATTTAAATAAGTTTTTCTCGACCCTCCTGGACCATTTATAAGGAAAATATTACGCTTTCGTTCGCCACTAGTACTAAATATTTTTTCAGGTCATTATTTAAACTTATATAAATAAGGTTCAACGTTTGTTTTCTGAAACTTATTTCTTTATCTAGCTCATTTTTTTCCTCCTTTTTTTGATGTTAGCAAGTTAAAGCACTTACACCATTGATTTGCTGATTCTAAAATTGGGTTAATATGTAAAAGGGCTAAATTATATTTAGAATTAGGGAAATCCTCTTTGAAGAATTCTTTACATTTACTTAATATTGAATCACCTTAAACATTTTTTAAAATCAACAACTAAGCAGTGAATAGTCTTTATTAATATGGAAACATAGTAACTATTCTTTTTTTTTAAATATCATCCATTTATTTATCATTATCTAGTAAACCTATTCCAACTGCAACTTAAAAGTTTTGTATGTTATTTCTTCATGTGTTCTAATATTTGTGAGCACTGTCAAACCAGTTACTTTATTAAATACAAGTTAAACAAAATTTTTTATGATTTTTTGAAGGTACAATGTTTTATCTGCCTATTGCAACATTTTTTAAGACATTTTTTTTTCTTTCCCAAATGTGTTACTTGTTTGAATAAATGTATTTTGAAATGTTTACCTACTTTACGAATTTCGCAAATTTATAATGTTTACTTAATTTAAAGCCAGCTATTAACTACGTGTCATAGTTTTTTTAACACTTATAATATTATTTCTTTTGAATCCAAGTTTTTGTTCGTTTTTAAGGTGAACAGCTAAATTTATAATTGTGTTTTCCACCACAAATTCAAAATTCTTGCAATAAGACTATTAATTTCATCAAACATTGCTTTGTTTGGGTCATTTAATTTTTTGAGTTGGATGTATACTCTGTCACTACTTTTATATATGCAGTCAAAACTATGTTTTGTGCTTTAAAACAATGCAAGAATTTAACATTAACATGATATTTAATCTATACTAATAAAAATTTAGTATATGGTACTACCATAGAATTATCTACTAAAATTTTATCTTTTCTCCAAAGTTTATAAACATGTTGTTCAGAAACATTATTTTCTCTTTTATACTTGGAGTAACAATTTGTTTAAAATAAAGTGACGTTTGTAAGAGATTGGAAAATATCCCTTATATTTTTTATCAATGATACAAGGACTCTTCTTTGTATGAGGTCCATGCAGCATGTGTTTAATCACTAATTTTGCAAGTTTTGTGTTACCCGAAGAATTTCTGCAAAAATAATTATATTAGTTTGTTTAGGTATAATATTTTTATTGTAAGGATGTAATACGTATGTTACTATTTTACCACATAAATCATTTTTAATAATGTGATCTAAAACTGAAATTAATTTCAAGTGAAAGAGTGTAACAGTTTTGTTTAGAATATCATTTGGTCTCGTATTTTTAGGAAATTTTGATAAAACTAACTTCAATTATTTTTACGTAGTGTTTATTCGAACTCTATATCCACGTAATTACTTGGATATAGTGGATACGCATGCGCGGTAGGCAACTCTACTATCCGGTACTAATAGGGTCCAAGTTTTTTTTTCCGAGCGAGCAAGGCGCATGCGTATACGTGAATATAAGGTGCGAATAGACACAGCGTTATTTTTATATAGGATAACATGTTACCGTTATAAATAAATTTGATCTACCACATTTTTTCAATATTGACATTGCATCTTAAAAATGATTCTGCAGATATCTTGGCGGCCACGGTAACACGGAGGTATAGGTTGTGAATCTTGTAGCTCGGGAGCTTGGTAACACAGGCTATCGAGTTCGAGATCCGATTATGACACAATTGGTTCGCACCTCTGAAAAACAAATTGCTCATGTGCGTATTGTAAACCATGGCCCAATAGTTTGAAAGCCGTCTAAAATAAGGTCCCCATTGTAGTATAAGAGATTGATCACATTAAATCAGAGATGGCTTTTTAATAAACTAATGACAATAGCATAAACATAGCAATGAAAAGTCTATTCAGCATAGTTCAGGTGTGGCTGTAATATACGAAAAAAAAAAAAAATAAATAAATAAATAAAAAAGCAAAGCATATAACATGGACTTTCAAAATACTCGTATGTAGATAAAAGTATAAAAATACTTCCACATTTTCCCGTTTGTCTCAAAATTTAAAAAAATCTTAGATACGCTATTAACAATTGCGACTTATAATCTTCAATGACGTTTCATTCCAAAATTTTTTTCGTATCTCCATAACTTAAACGGTTACGTTTGATTAGTATATGAAAATACACAAAAAAATTTTGTGTCAGCCGTCCTTTATATAATAATGGATTAAAATCTATTTTATTTGGTTTCTAAGACAGTCTGTACGGATAATGTTGTAACATAGTTAGTTTTTCGCTCTTAATTAAGTAATTTTTTAAATAAGCAGTACTCTATCCTGAACGTTCGATGGAAAAAATTAATGGAAGCACCACATCATCAGTGAAATCAGATAAATTATATATAGTCGTCAAATATCTTTCTATATTACGTAGTTAAACGTGTGTAGCATTTCTTATAACATATGCCATCAAAATAATAAATTTTCACATCAAATGAAGTTTCAACGTACATTATACAAGACATATTTTTATGAAATTCTACATACTTATATAATAATAATTACTTGAAAAAAGTCAAAGCACTATTAACTACACAATTAGGGATAGCGTAAGAACTAATTTCAAAAACAATTTACATCGTTAATTAGCTGTACATTTATTTTCAAGAAAAGTTCTTCAACATTATTCGTAATTACAAAGCTGATTTATCTGCCTCGTTGGCAGTGCAGAAATAATAAATATTATATGATTGTAATAATTTATTCTGAAAATTTAAAAATGTTCTAATTATGTGGAAGTAAATTTTGACGAATTAATGTACTAAGACCACATGAAGTTAATGTAGATAACTAAGCGGCTAAATTTATGTGAAACACCACGTCTTGCATGTAAGGCACGACCAATCTACAAGGTGCCAGAAAAAAAGTGTTACTTGAATAACAGGATTCAATTTTAATATTACTCCGTTATCAGATTTACCTGAGTATTAATATCAATATGCTTGTTTTAAATTAAGACTTACAAATGCTTTATAGCCCATTCAAAATGTTTCTTAATATAACGTGTCTTTATAACAACACTACAGGAGAAAATCTAAACAAATGGGTGTATTTTTAAAAGATCAACAATTTTTGTATCGAATATTTTATTTTAAAATGTGCTGTTTAAAAAATAGATGGTGTAAAACAATTTTTTAGCTATTTTTGGACGATTTTTGTCGATTAAGTTGTTAACACGCCACTTTAGAAAAAAACTAACTGTACGAAAAGGTTTCATTTTAATGAGTTTCATTTAGAATTGGTATGTATTTCTGTAACAGGCAAAAAACGTTTTATTCGCTGTTTGCGCATATACATTACTTCATACATCGTCTGCATACCGATCTAGAGCAAAGTATATCATACAAAAAATTGTATTTAAACGAGATCTACAACTCTTTCTTTTAACGTGAACGTGTAAATGGTATGTAAAAAACTTATCGCTGAAAAACTAGTTTTTTTGTTACAAAACGCAGCACTGAAAATGCTGTCAAAATTTTTTCTTCTCGTGACACTTAATCAAATACAATCCATCAGCTTAGATATTTAACGGTAGGTTAATAACAAAATTGTTGCTCGTTTGACTGATTATTACTTGAGTGAGGCAAAAAACTTGACGGCGTACATATATACATACACACATTCACTATGGGACCAGCTCAGATCACCCTTATACAAGGTTAAAAATTTGTTTTATACTAAACATAGATGGTTTATAAGTAGTTGCACTTTTTGTACTGATATGATTATAAGGCACTGCCATAGCTTGGTCCTGCCTGAAAAGTAAGCATATTAAAGAACTATTATTATGTTTAAATTTTGAACAAATTTTACTTTATGAAATTTATTTATTTAATAACAATCATGCTAATGCCAAATTACGAAATGAAGTTAACGATGTAGGTAAATGTCTCGCAGGGCAAAGTTATCTTTTATGATATAAAATCAAGTAGATTAATAGTATTATAAATTTTTTCTTTATTTCAAGATGACATGTTTTACAGAGATATAATTATTTGTTTGAATTGAGAAGTACAATCAAAAAAAAATTTTAATTTGAAGAATAATAATCATAAGCTATTATAAAAATACTGAAAAATATTATAAGAAGAATGACATAAATATGAGGTGAAAGTGTTATGTATAACAAAATAAAATGGAAAAATGAAAAATACCAATTACATTTTTGTAACGTATAACTAAGAATACTTACGATCAAAATAATAAAGTAATAGTAAATAAAAGAACCAAAAACAAAATAGGAAACTTTCTGAAGAAATTTGGAACTTCAAATGACAATTTGTTTATGAAGGGGTTGGCACGCTTTACGCACCAACCTCTCAACACTCTCTGAAAATAACAGCTGTGTTACAAATAATTAAGTTTTTGGAGCAGAAGTTATTTTAAAAACTTTTGTTGAAATTTAAGATAGTATTGTAACAAATAAATTTAGAAAATAAACGTTTTACTTATAGTATTAGCAATAATTTTAACAAATTAAATACAACATCCTTTTTTAAGGTAAAGTATAAGTGTGCATTATAACTTGTTATAGCATAATGCTGTCAGAATAAATTAAAACTTAAGAAAATTATGAACAGAATTTAATATAATTTGAAAAAAAAGTCAAAAAAAGTTGCAAGATAACAAACTTATTACAATTTCGATTAAAAAAACGAAAATATTGCAGTATCACTATAAGTAAAATTAGTTAGAAAAATAATAATTCCAAAAAAAAATGTGTTGACAAATAGAACCCATAAAAATAAAAAATTTTATGCTCAAAAATCAAAAATTTACAAAAACAAGCTATTTTGGCAATACTTTTTCTACAGACGTGAAGTCATCATATGGGTTATTCTTGTACAAATCGAACGGATTTTGACCTTCACCTCTCTGATTCAACTAAAAAAATTTTTTTCAGTTTCTATACTGAAAAATAAGAGATACGTATCCGACGATTCTTTTTCATCGTTTATTATCGATTTTACAGGTTATAACAAATTTCATAATAGTGGTTGGAGAATCATTTCAAACAATGTATGGCTCTAAATCCTTAAGAGCTACAATATTTTTACCCATAGCACTTTTGCAGCTAAAGAGTTGAGCTTTCAGAAAAAAAAATTTTACAAAAGAAATTATAAACAAATTAATATTGTTATTGACAATTTAATTGTTTTAATCAATTTTTAACAATATCCCCCAAAATGAATCGAGTTTTTATTATTACCATCATATTTTGCGTCAAATTTTACGTAAAAATCATGTTTTTAAAATATGGAGACTATTCAATTGTTGTTGTTAAAATATTAATTTATGGAGCGCGTAATAGTAAAAAAACTATTTTTTGAGTATAAAATGATGTATATACCTCGTATCAAAAAAAGGTAAACGTAAAAGTTGTAGATAATTCCAAGATCTACAACTGTTGTACTTACCATTTGTCAGTATAACCTCAAAATTTTGTATTATCATGCAAAAAAGCGAGAAATCACTATTCTATCATTTATTAGGAATAATTTTTTACTTGTTAAATGGGGATGAGCAGTAATTACTGAAGAAATTATGCGTCATTAAATTAATAAAAATGTGTTATAAAAAACCGAATAAACACTGTAATTGCTTAATATTCATTTATCGATGTAACAAAATTTTCATGTACAAGTAAAACTTTTTTTACAGTCTTAATACAAAATTATGACACTTGAATTTTCAAAATATTTGTTTTTTCGTTCAAAAATCTCTCTGACACTAATTTTCTTTCTTCTTTGTTATCATTATTTATAGAATAACGACAAGTAATATTTAAGAGTAATTCAATGGCCCAATCAAAAAGTTCTCGCAGCGTTCAAATGAGATTGTTGATTCTCTGAATACTTGCTCTGACAGCTAGTTGTTTTACAGTCCCACCTATTCCGTCGTATGAGCCCTTTCCACGTGAAGTGTTAAAAAAATGCCACCCTGCTGCTATTTTAAAGTCTTCAAAGCGATGAGTAAGATTATTTAAGTTCTTTTTATTTTGATACTGTCCACTCGCACCGTCAGGTATGTATATTATTTTATTAACAAACGGTAAATTTATTTTCACAAATTCAATCAACTGCTTTCGATATGGATGTACGGCAAAAGTGTCGTGATTTAGGCATTCAGAAATGCAAAAAAACTTGAAATTTTTAATTTATCCAAGTCATTCCTATAATAAATTAAAAATATGTGTACAGTTGCCTGATCGATGTTCCAATGTATACCCTGAACCAAATTTTAGATTATGAAAGCATAATTTTCTGATATGTCGCAAATTACGAAATACTAGTTTTCTCTCAGTTTATCTTTCATCTCATTTAAGAAATCCCTTTGTTTGTTAACCAAAAATGAATGAATCAACAGTTTTTGCAAACCTTCACTTAACTTCTGTAAAAATTCATCAACTGGAGATATAAGGGTCTGCAATGAGATTCGTTCAACCGTAACCCATTGTTTGTAGGTGAAAATTTCAATACATTTTTCTTCAAAAATTTCCTCCACTTGCTCAATAATATTCGTCACACCTGGGCATTTCTTACAAGAATTTAAATAACAATCAGTCGTTTTGTTTTTGCGTACCATACGATCCAAACAATCCTTATAATTGATCAAAGGCAGCTCAGAACCAGAAATAAGTGCTTTAAAATTAGCACCACTCACTAATAAACTAACATTTTCATGTATAGGACATACACAAACAAAGTGAATACCAGAAGCACCTGCCGAAACACAATATTTTGGCTTTAAGCTAGCAAACTTTGAGAAGCTTCATTCCATAGTTGGATACGCACTAGAAAAAATTTTATATAATTCGTTTAAATTATTTAACACTAGTCTTTTTTGAATAGGTACATATTTGCCGTCTACCTTTGTCGAACTGTAATCTTTTTTTCCGGGCATTTATTGAGTGTAGTCGTCAGATAGTTACAAGCTGACAATTGTATCGATAACATTATCATCTAGAGATGGATGTTGTTTTGGGTTTGTATCTCAAATTAATCCCTTATCTCGAGCAACATCTTTTGTTATGCCTATTATGTGACAAGTTGCGGAAGGAAATGTGTCCATGAAAAATCCATGAGTGAAAATTTTTTTATAAGACCATGATCAAACAATAGTCAAAATTTTAATTCTATGAACGTGGTCAGCCAAAGTATTGAAACTTTCTTACAAAGCCCTTTTTATCAAGGACTCGTCGTCATCTGCTTCAAGATTATCTGGATCATCTCGACTTAAATTGAAATTTTTTTATTAATTACGGTCGATATTCGTTTTGATTTTTATTACAAATACCTTTACAACGATGGATTTTGTTTTTTGATGGGCGAAGATTTTAAGAAGCTTAATCCTTTGTTAAAAAAATCCACTCGTTTACTTTTCAAAGATGATTTACCTCCCAAAAATCCAGATGTACCGTCACTGTTCTCAACTTTTATATCAGATTCTTCACACGAAGAATCCTTCTTTTGCAGCGTCTAAAAAAAAAAAATTAGACTAAAACATTGACATAAGATTCTACGAGAGGTTAGGTATGTCTGAACTCAATATAATAATCAAATTATTGTACGTACCAATTCTGGTAGTTAATTTTCACTCTCTTTTGTATCTTCTTTTTTCAAATTTGATAACTTTAAGCGGTAAGAAGAACAAATTTTCTGTTGTAATGCATCTAACGTTTTTCTCCTTTAATTTTAACATTGCTAAGTCCAGTTTTGAAAGTTGGTTTTCACTTACTGTCCACAAATCAGAAGTGTTTGTTGTTGGATGTTTGAAATTAAAAGGATTAAAACAACTGTCTGATCGATGACTAGTATTTTGCATTTTACGTGCCTCTTTCCGTGGCATTGTTATAAAGTGAAAATTATTTAACTTTAAATTACTAATAGCAAGAATATGTCCTGGTAGCGGACCAAAATAAAACCACAGCTGATCCAAAAGCCAACGAACTTGTAGTACAGGGAATGTACGCAAGTAGCGTGGGTAACACTTTGAATTATAGATCGTACCGTAGGCAGGCTTTCCCGCGAAATTTTAAAATTCCAAAAAATCAAAGAGATGAAAAATCTATTTTTTATGTAAAAGCAGTTAATAAAACAATAAGAAACAAAGTAGCAATAAAAAAATTTGAAGAACAAAAAACAGTTCACGTGTTGATATTACGTCAAGCACTGTTATTATTTTTTTGTCTTGTGGTTAATAATTTTTTTTTTTCTTTAATGAAAATTCTTTTTTCATCATTCAGGAGATTAGATTGGAAAACAAATCACTTAGTTTTAATAGGCATGTGACTCTAATGCTTGTCGGTAAATTAGAATTCAATACGTCCCATAGGTATACAAGCGAACGTCGATACACTTTAATCATTGTATCAATAGGCGCATATGTATAGATGGCGGTACTCTTCATACAAGCACTCTCTATTACCATCCATACATGCCCTTTCTCAATATATAAGATATAGAAAATACTTGATAATACAAATCTACGTAATTTCTTTTTCAAGAAATTTTCCTTTGAAGAAATAATTAAGAACGAGAAAAAAATCCTCCCCGGGTGCGGATCGAACACACAACCTCCTGTTTACTAGACATTTGCTCTACCACTTGAGCTACCGAGGAGCTGTGCATTCACTCGCACCGTAAGTTTAGATAAGTTCTCGTTCTTAATTCTTAAGCTGTCTTTCACCTAAGCTGGATATTATAGGAATGTGACTCTAATGCTTGTCGGTAAATTAGAATTCAAATACTTCCAGTAGGTATACAAGCGAACGTCGATACACTTTAATCATTGTATCTATAGGTGCATATGTATAGATGGCGGTACTTTTCATACAAGCACTCTCTATTACCATCCATACATGCCCTTTCTTAATACATAAGATATAGAAAATACTTGATAATACAAATCCACATAATTTCTTTTTCAAGAAATTTTCCTTTGGAGAAATAATTAAGAACGAGAAAAAATCCTCCCCGGGTGCAGATCGAACACACAACCTCCTGTTTACTAGACAGTTGCTCTACCACTTGAGCTTCCGAGGAGCTGTGCATTCACTCGCACCGTAAGTTTAGATAAGTTTTCGTTCTCAATTCTTAAGCTGTCTTTCACCTAAGCTCGATATTGTAGGCATGTGACTCTAATGCTTGTCGGTAAATGAGAATTCAATACGTTTAATAGTTTGTAATAATTCGCTTGTATACCTATTATCAAGTATTTTCTATATCTTATATATTAAGAAAGGGCATGTATGGATGGTAATAGAGAGTGCTTGTATGAAGAGTACCGCCATCTATACATATGCGCCTATTGATACAATGATTAAAGTGTATTGACGTTCGCTTGTATACCTATTGGACGTATTGAATTCTAATTTACCAACAAGCATTAGAGTCACATGCCTACAATATCGAGCTTAGGTGAAAGACAGCTTAAGAATTGAGAACGAGAACTTATCTAAACTTACGGTGCGAGTGAATGCACAGCTCCTCGGTAGCTCAAGTGGTAGAGCAACTGTCTAGTAAACAGGAGGTTGTGTGTTCGATCCGCACCCGGGGAGGATTTTTTCTCGTTCTTAATTATTTCTCCAAAGGAAAATTTCTTGAAAAAGAAATTACGTGGATTTGTATTATCAAGTATTTTCTATATCTTATATATTAAGAAAGGGCATGTATGGATGGTAATAGAGAGTGCTTGTATGAAGAGTACCGCCATCTATACATATGCGCGTATTGATACAATGATTAAAGTGTATTGACGTTCGCTTGTATACCTATTGGACGTATTGAACTTAATGTTAATGAAAATTTATACTAAATAAATGATAAAATGGTGATATCACGCTTTTTTGCATGATAATACAAAATTTTGAGGTAATACTGAGAAATGATAAATACAAAAATTGTAGATCTTGTAATTATCTACAACTTTGTGATACGAGGTACAGATATTATTTTATACTTAAAAAACAGTTTTTTTCGCTATTACGCGCGACATAAATTAATATTTTAACAATAACAATTGAATAGTCTTCATATTTTAAAAACATGATTTTTACGTAAAATTTGACGCAAAATACGATGGTAATAATAAAAACTTGATTCATTTTGGGGGATATTGTTAAAAATCGACTAAAACAATGAAATTGTTAAAGACAATATTAGTTTGTTGATAATTCCTTTTCTCAATTTTTTGTCTTAAATTTCAACTCTTTAGCTGCAAAAGTGCTATGGGTAAAAATTTTGTAGCTCTTAAGGATTTAGAGCCATACATTGTTTGAAATGATTCTCCAACCACTAGTATGAAATTTGTTATAACCTGTAAAATCGATAATAAACGATGAAAAAGAATCGTCGGATACGTATCTCTTATTTTTCAGTATAGAAACTGAAAAAAAATTTTTAACTGAATCGAGGAGATGACGATTAATTTCTAGCAAAGTCCGTTTCAGTTTGTAAAAGAATGACTTATTTACATATCATTGACTGTAAAAAGGATTATTAGAATTGTTTGCAAGGGATTAAGATGTCAAGTGATAAACTTGAACTTAAATTTCTAAATTTTCAATAGCTTTTTTTTTTACTCATGACATTAGCACTAAATGGTGAAAAACAGAAAAAAATATCGTAATATCGAACAAAATACCTAAAATTATCATCGTTCGGCAATAGTTTCTTTAATTAATCATCACATAGACTTAAAGCAGGTAAAAATATTTTTCCACGTTTATAACATTGAATTTTTCATCTTTCACTTTGCCAAAATTATGCTTTAAAAATCGCTATATTAATACTACAGAATACTACTAATTAATTCAGTAATAAAAATTGGGTGAAATAGGAAAGAGTTACAAATGATAAAACAATAGGTCGACCTAATATAGTGTCTGCTAAAAATTCGGAGCGTTTTTTGTAAACTTGTTTTAAACCATATTGCTAGAGCACAATCTTTTGAAATGTTAAGAACAATTAACGGAATACTTTATTAGAATCGAGAATGACACGTGGCGCTCCAGCCCATGGCAGAATTTGGAAACCTGGGGGGAAGCCGGTGGCATCAAATCCACGTAGTCTGCAGATATCTTTGAATATCTAAAAAATTAAGCAGTGTAGGATAGTACATTAAGCGTAAAAGTTGTAATAAACTTAATTATTAGTATGTGCTTTTTTATCTCATGTGAATTAAAGCAGGCGTTTTCATACTACAGCCGTTGAAAGTATAGCGTGCCTGGGAAAGCATACAATGTACATATATAGCACATGTATCATGTATCTGAACTGTATGCATCTGCCACTTGTTTTTATTGTTTGTCGTCGTGTTAGGTGACAATAAAAGTTTTGTTTGTCTTGATGATTAGTTTCATAGTTTTAGTGGAATAAATAGCAGTAGTTTTAGAAACAGCATTTGAAACGATTTACCATGATATTAACTTTCAACCTCAAAGTATAAATAAGGGCAAGGCTCTTGTACAAGCTGATCATGTTCAAAAAGTTAAAGAAATTCGGCAAACTTGTAACAGTTGCATTAACATTTAGGCTATAGTTATTCCACAAAATTCTGTCACCAAGCTTTCTTAATGGAGGGAAAAAGTTAAATACTAAAAGAAACTTTTATACCAAACACTATATAACTTTAATTCCTTTTAATTAATTTTCATTGCAGATTGATAAGGAAAGAAAAATCACAAAAACAAACTGCAGTTGTGTGGATGATAAAATTTAAAGGTGCAAGCACATTGCTGCTCTTATACATTTTATAAATAGTGACAATAGCTTATCAAAAACAAACTTTAAACAAGAGTGGGAAAAATCTACAACACGTCAATTTAGAGATGAGAAGTACTCTAAACAAGAATATTTCTATCAAATGTATGTAAAAGTGAGTGGTTAAAGCTACGAAGATGAAGGATTTCAGTGAGTAAGGGTGTACATCTTATAAAAAGTTTAAAAACCAAGAGTATCCAATTATTAGTCTCAGATATGATGTACCCTAAAAAATTTACGTCATCTACAATAGAATATAGGGGTTGAGAGAAAAAAAACTGTCAGAAACAATATGAAAAGGTGTATAATTTTCAAGTTGAAGAAGTCGGTGTAGTTATAAGTAAACATCAACCATGGTTATGTGCAACTCCAGATGGAGTCGCGGTTGAGGATGGATGCGTAACGCATGGAAATTCGGCACAGACGATGATGACTCTTGTGTTGCTGTGCTCTGGATGAAAGTAAGCTGCCATTGTATTCTGGATGGTGTCTTTATACGGCAAAAAAATTAAGTTTTTGGTACGAGAAGACAAATATTGCGACACTGAGAAGAAAATATGCAAGATTGTCGTTCGATGAGCTGCGAAAAATGAACTCATCGATGAAAATGTCAAACCAGTCTGTATTTTAATCAGAAAATTTAAAAATCTATTTTCCACTAAGATTTTTCTGTGGCAGTTAACATATATTTATCCATAATTTTCAATAAAAAATTGCAATGTTCGCTGGTAAAACTTGCTACGCCTCTTAGTTGCTCTTTATGTTTTATATATTATAAAAGCATAACCATGAAAATAATAATTAATTGTTTTAGCTGCATTGTATGGAATACTGGGACCTATCGCCTTGTCAACAAATGCTATTGATTTTGTACCACAGCTGACACTTAAATTTTTTGGCTCATCNCAAGGAAAATTTATCTGAACAAAAAATGTCAGTATGCCAGTAAATCCAGTTTGATAGATTTACGCTGTATTTCTCGAAATATTTCTCTAACTAATAGTGAACAAAGATTTCAATGTTACTTTGAGATATGGTGGAAACGACAAAAAAACTATTGGTCTTTGACAAAGTAGCATAAAGAGTAACAAGCAAAATTTTGACTTACAAGTCGTTCAGCAGAAGAGGCGATTCAGCAAAAAAAAAATCAAAAGCCAAAATAAGGAACTATGCAGAGAGTCCTTTGCAATACCATGAAAGAAACAACTCGTGTGCGTTTAATTTAGTAGCTATGAAGAAGCGGCTACTTGCTATCCACGAGACAACCAAGCGAGGAGTAGACCGTTCGGCTTGAGTCGCGAAGGCAGGCAGCCCCACGTAGGCTTAAGGCAGACGAGCGGGGGTGACGCACACATAAGTGAAATTAACTACTCATGTGAATACAATTAAATTCGATGGATAAAATCATGCGTGTGCCGCTCCCCACCAGTCAGTAGCCAACCGGAGCTCCTTAAAGATGAAAAATAACCCTTTTCCCTGAAAGGCCTCTTCAAATCCGAACAGGATTTTTTAATGTAAAACCAAGCGAGAACTCAAAAAAAAATCAAGCAGGGGTAAACCATGCCAAATTAGTAGATGTTTAAGTTAGTAAACATTGGACAAAGGGGGGAGACAAAAAGAATTATGGCAATAGGGGGGCAGAATATACAAGCCAAAAAGCAAACGTGCGAGCACGAGTCGAAGAAATAATAAAACGCGTTCATACATCAAGCTGCAACGAAGAAGAAATAAGGCACATACGAAGACTAATAGAATTTAATCCTTTCGTATTTGACCTAGAGGGCATATTGCTAAAGGCAACAAATTTATTGCAACACAGAATACAAACAACGACACATAGACCCATTTCTGCAAAAAGGGCGAGATATCCTGTTAAATTAAGGGAACAGATTCAGATGGAACTGGATGAATTATTAAAGGAAGATATAATCAAGCCAGCAAAATTGCCATATAGCTCCAATACATGGATTGTGCTAAAAAACGCCGGACCAAATGGGGAAAAACGCTGGAGAGTCATCACAGACTTGAGGCTATAAAATGAGGTTACGATGGGCTCATGTTACTTGTAACTATTTCAAAACAAAACTTTAGAAAACTTGGCGGCTGTACGATACATAACGGTAATAGACTTGAAAAGTGGATGTTTGCAGGTAAAAATGTACGAAGATGACGCACACAAGACCGCATTTTCTGGCCCAAAAGGGCACTACCAATATAGAAAATGCCGATGGGATGCAGCGATTAAAAGAATACGCTTATGCGAGTGATAACATTAGCGCTCCTAGGGCTGCACAGCTTCAAAATTAAAATACATATGAATAATATTATGGTGTTCGGGCAAAACCTCGAACAGCACAGCATTTGGTTTAAGAGATTCTTGCGAAGGCTAGAAGATGCAAATTTAACGATAAAGCGAAAGAAATGCCAATTTCTCAAGCGTGAGGCAAAGGTACTGGGACACACTGTTGGGAACGAAAAAATAAAGACAAACCCACAGACGATTGAGGCCGTAAAAGAATTCTGAAGACCAACAAATTTCAAGAAAATAAAACAATTTTTCAGGCTTTTGAGATACTATAGACAGTTTATAAGAGACTGTGCAAAAATAGTCTAACCACTTTCAAAACTGACAAGGTAAACTATTGAGTTCAAAGGGGGAGAGACAGATGAACAGGCATTTGTAAAACTAGAACACGCTTTACGTAGCAGGTTAGTGCTTATAGCCCCAGAAATGAGTAAACATTTATAGTAATAATCGACGCATCCAGCTACGCCATCGGAGCGATGTTAAGCCAAAGAGAAATAGGCTCAGATCACCCTGGTAAAAACACGTCCAGATGTTAAAAAAACAGCAAACTACGGTACCCGACAAACGATAAAGAATTACTGGCGATAGTGTGCTCCAAAGAGCAATTTTGACCATATTCTTTCGGTCGTGAATTTACAGTCGTAACGGACCACGAACTACTAAAGCATTTTCACACATCAAAGAAACCGGACTTAAGATTCACAAGGTTAAAGGCAGAACTTCGAGGATACGAGTTTGACGTTGTTTACAGACCCTGAAAAATAAACAAGGCACCAGATGCTCTGTCTTGGAACCCAATAATAAAAAAAGGGAGGGATAATCCCGAACTGCTAAGCTGGGAGCTATATGAGCTCACGAAAAAACAGGAAAGGGAAAATCACGAAGACGTAAACGTGCTACTGGCATGCATATGCAAGATGCGTACAAGAAGATAGAGGAATTTGATACGAAAGAATAAGAAAGACAAAGTAGAAATATCTGACTGAGACAAGTCAAATGAGAAAGTAATTTGAAAAATCTTGGATTAAGTGAACACATATCAAGCATCACCAGCTGCAGTGATAGAGATACAGGACTAGAATGGGAGGTTACAAAAAAACCAAAAGATAAGACAGCTAAAAATTCCCTTGGAGTGGTAAACGACCAAGAGAAAATTTTGTTGCAAGGACTATCGGACACTAAACTAGCATACTTGCGCAAAAAAAAAAAAAAAAACATGGAAAAAAATGTAAAAAAACTAGCACACTGCTTATAAACGATGGTATCGCAGAGAGAATACAACACAAAACTCGTAAACGTCAATTGGTTACACTACATAGGAAAATCCGAGATTTTTCTAACACTGTTGACCAATCGCACAACTCACAGGAGATTATTATTGCGCGTTGTAATTCACCGGCAGCAACGCAGACAAAACCCAAACCAGCAAAACATTGGAGGTATCAACTAGCATGGAATAGTGAGGCAGCGAAAAGAGCAAAAAAAGAGAGAAAGCGGAAAGCTAGACAGGCAATAAGGGAAATGGCAGTAACAGAAGCATCTGGTGTAGACAAAGAAGATAAGAGAAAAATGGAAGGTAAAGGGGGAAGGGTATATGAACATAAAAAGAGTAGGCCCAAAGACAGACAGCAGATAGATGAGTGAGGGACGAAAATGACCCAGCCAAGCCGAACGGCACCAAACGGGCATGCGATTAAGCGACCACCATGTATATAAAAACCTGATGGCGAAAAAAAAAACTACAATAATAACAGAGGCCCAATTACTAATTTAAACTCAATACTTATTAAATCAACCAATTAACTTCGAGCAAAGGTCTCAACCGATGTTGAAAAGAAAGACATTGGGGAGAAGAAGGACATAAGAATCGATGTATAGGAAAGCGATGATACACCAATCGTGATGAACGACGAAGAAGATGCGAACACTCGAGTATTGGAGACTTAACGCGCAGAACCCCATAAACAGCTAAGAATGGTCAACGTCCCTAAAGATGGGAGATGTCTGTTTCATAGAGCCCTTGACCGAGCCATATTGGGACCGATGATGACACGTAGCGCTCCAGCCCGTGTTAAAATTTGGAGACCTAGGGTGAAGCCAGTGGCATCGAATCCATGTAATCTGTAGATATCTGTAGAAACAATAGCTCATCAAAAATCAACTTTGAACAAGAGTGGGGAAAACGTACAATACGTCAATTTACAAATTAAAAGAACTATTAGGGAAAATATTTCTATTAAATGTATCCTGCTGCTTTCACTTTTAACGTTGAACCATGTAATTTCGATGTCTCTGGGTTACACTCATCATCTGTTTCAAAAACAATTCTAGTGAAACTGGCTAAAGATAAGGACCTGAAAAGAGAAAAGCTACAAACTAAGATTAAAGAAAAAGAAGCTCGTCAGAAATGGAAACTATCAGAATGTGAGCCATGTCTTTTAAGTACTATAAATCAAGTTGATGAATTTGTTGTGTACTCTAATTTTTTTAAGTTGGACTTAGACGTATGGACTTCTTACAAAGACGAGATTGTAAAGTGTGAGACTGATATCATTAAACGAAGCTGTGATACTATTGATCAGGCACTAACATGTGAATGGTTCAAGCTATGAAGATTAAGGATTTCAGCGAGTAAGGGCGTTCATCTTATGGATGGTTCAAAAATCAAGAGTATCTAATCACTAGTCTCAAATATGATGTACTCTAAAAAGTTTAAATCATCTGCAACAAACAGAAAAGTTAAGAGGAACAACATTGTCAGGAACAATAATGAAAAGGTGTATAGTTATTAAGTTATAGAAGTCGGTGCAGTTATAAGTAAAAATCAACCATGGTTATGTAAAAGTCCAGATGGAATCGTAGTTAAGGATGGATGCGTAACAAAACTAGACGAGTTCAAATGTCCCTCTATGTATAAAAATGTACAAGTGTTTGATAGTATATCATTAACATTGAATCTTGCTTATTTGTCCTACGTAGACAATGAAATTGTATTAAAACAAAGCCATATGTATTACACCTAGTGTCAAGTTCTTATGCATGTGTGTGAATTTACGATTTGTGATTTGTACGTATACTACAGTATCAAAAGGAAGCTGTCGTGTAGAAGTTTATCGTAATGTCTCCTTTTTTACATAATGCAATCATCAAAAGTGAATATTTTTATTTGAATTATTATTTAAAAGCATTTTTTAATGCAAGTGATAATTTGATGCAAAAATAAAATCAAACTAAAGTGCCATAGCTTAAAGGACTTGACTTAACTAATACGCTGAAAATTAAGAATAGTGTGAAAAAAATTTAAGAAGGTTTTTGTTTTGAATTTCAGAGATATTCTAAATGTCACACAATAAAAAAAATCCAAGTGGAAGTTGTTGTTAGAAAAAAAATTATTTATTAAAATATTTGAGTCATACACTTCTAAATATACGTAAATAACATATGAAAGTAAGTAATATTTATTTGAAAACAATTGAAGTCACGATTACAAAGGTGGTGGTGAGAAATTATCTTCAGTTGCATTTAAATCTTAAGAAAAAATTGGGGGTTGAAGATTTACCGAAACACAATAGACATGCACTATAAATCTCATCTATAGAATTGAATAAAGAGGTGGAAATTTTTGATAAAATATACATCTTTAGTCTTGGCATAATCCTTTCTACATGAACCCTAACTCGAGCCACATTGAAAGTTTTCATAGCTTCTTCTTTTGAAAATTCTAATTTTTGTTCCAGATATGGTGGCATAACTAATAATACTTTATTACTACTAGCGTCAATGAATTTCTGTATATCTGGAAATCCATGGTCAGCTAAAACTGTATCATTATCCTTCAGTGAGTCTATTAATCCAGGTTCTACGGTAATTTGATAATCAGTTTTTTGGCCACCAGCTACTTTAGACTTAAAACTTACAAGACCAGATGGTGTAATTCCAATTGAAACTTTAGCTGTAAGACCCTTTTTCTAATTTGAGTAAGTTA
Source organism: Copidosoma floridanum (assembly GCF_000648655.2). Next base: position 59,139 of record NW_019380055.1, on the reverse strand, counting down.
GTACACGTTTATTAATATATACTGGAATTTTGATTCCAAATTTGGTACAGTATATGATGACTCTTGTGTTGCTATTCTCTGAATAAAAGCAAGCTGGTATTGTTTTCTGGATGGTGTCTATATCAGGCCAAAACATCAAGTTTTTGATACGAGAAGACAAGTAGTGCAACATTGAGAAGAAAATATGAGAAATTGTTGTTCGATGTACTGCAAAAAATAAACTTATCCCTGAAAATATCAAACCAATCTTTATTTGAATTATAAAAATTAAAAGTCTATCTTCCAATACGATTTGGTACGTCGCAGTTGATAAATATTTATCCATAATTTTTAATAAAAAATTGTAATTTTTCCTGGTAACACCTGTTACGTCTCTCAGTGGCTCTTCATATTTTATTGAAGCATAACCATTAAGACATTCAATTGTTTTAGCTGCATTGTATGGAATACTGGGACCAATCGCCTTGTCAACATATTAATTTTGTACCACAGCTGACAGTTCTAAATATTTTTGGCTCACCTCTTTTTTTACTTTGTGGTAGGATTATTTTTCTTTCTTATGGTGAATCTGTTTAAATTTCAGCATGGTTAATTCCACTTTTATCAACTATTCCGTTGCATACTAAAACATTAACACAACTGCCGGAATCCTCATTAGTTACATATACTTGGCAGGTTTGATTTTTTTGGGTTTCAACTACACTATTTATGTAAGACATCTGTTTCTCCTCCGTCGTTATGTCTTTGACATCAGAATTTACATCAACTTTGGTGAGTTTCAGTGTTCGTGTCTGCAAAAAACGTGTATGCTTTCATGAAAATTAAAAACAATAAATACCTACATTTTAAAAGTTGTTTATTAGTTAAGATACTCAAAACATAGAGTACAGATTTATTTTTACTGCGTGGCTAGGATGGTCTGTAATTTTTTGGTGTGAAAAGATAGTAGGAATGTAATTAGCGCTTAATTATGTATGGTCTTTGATGTTACTAACAAAATTGTAACTACAAATAGCAACCGAGGAACTTGGCATCCACAATGATTCGGAGCTAATAATAACATAATGGCAAAGTTTTTGTACACAATTTCGTATGGACAACATTTACTTCTAAGGTTATAACACTTACTTTGCTTTTCTAACAGCTTTAATCCACTGATTTCTTTGCATCAGCTTGTTCATTTGACTCGGAACTTGAAAAATTTGTAATTGCTGTTACAACTTATATTTTGACAAGTTTTGATGCAAGAACTCCGGTGACTCATTTTGCCTCTTTTGTGTACAAATAAACAGCAATGCGTCTGCTCTGTGTTTTGCATTTGGTGTTGCTAAATATGGTTCAGCAGACGCAAGTACGGAACAAACAATTAAATTTATGAAACTTTCAGTGGCTGCAATGACAGATCACGAGTAGTGGTTTCACATGATATAAAAAGGCCCTTACTAAAAATTAAATTAAAACAATTTTCACGCTTTCTGTACCATCCTACACTGCTTACTTTTTTAGATATTCAAAGATATCTACAGACTACGTGGATTTGATATCACTAGCTTTCCCCAGGTTTCACTCAATCGACACCATGGGCGCTGGAGAATGCCGTTTTATCCCCTCTGGCTGAGGCTTAGAGCCAATCGTATTTTTAAAGATGCTGCCATTAATACTTTCGAAAAATTTACTAGTATTTTTAAAAGCATGTAACGTAAAGCTGCCTTGCCGATGGAAAACAATTTTGCGTAGTTTTTAATGTTTGAAAATATTTGTGGCAAAATTTTATGGGAAAAAATTTTTAATTTATTATTGAAGAATTCAAAAAAATCTATAAATTAATGCTTTATTACAGCTGAATTCAATTCACAAATTCAGAAAACACGTCAAAAATTTAAAAAAAAGCCTTAGGAATAGTAAAAAAAATATTACGTTATGTATGGAATACAAATATCTATTTTAGTAATACATTAACTGTTTTCGGAGAAGATTTTAAACAAATTTTTCAAGTTTTCAGAAAATAGTAATAAAAACATGATTATACAAGAAAGTCTTAAGCTATCACATCTTCCGTAATTGTGTTATATTCTTAAACTTCATATCAAAATTCGTTTTATTGATGAAATATATTCAAAATTATTGTTAGTTACTGAAAAAGAAAAAGTTAAATCATTACTAGTTCTGAATAAATAAAAAACAACTCATGTTTATTCCAATATTTTTGGTGAAGATATTAACTTTTCAATAATTAACGTTATACTTTCTTCTCATAAGAAATATACTTACTTTTGAAATAATTAAATTCTCAATCATGTAAAAAAAGAAATGGAAACAATTATTATTTCGTAGATGATGCTACTTACAAGGGTATTGATAAATTTGATGGTGATACACATGTTTATTTTCTGATTAAGTTTTTAAACAACATTTTATGAAGGCTTATCTCCGAATTAGCTCAATTTAAAAATTCATACAATTGTTATAATGATACAAAATAATACAATTAATCTACGTATTCAAAATAAAAGATACAAAAACCAGCACACCATACCACAAACTCAATACAAATAAAATAATTATTAAATGAGTCGTTCAAAATGGCTGTAGAGGGCTTGAACAAATATTGGAGCATCGCTCAGAACATGTGTTTAGAAATTGTGATAGAGCTGAGGAGTTTCCTAAAAAAAAGAGGAACACTGAGAAGGGGGGTGCAGAAAGTAATTTAACAACAAATGACCTAACCGCTATCATTTTACCTTTTACCATTTGATGTGGTTGAAGAAAGACTAAAGGGAGTTCTTGAAATTTATGATGGGTGCATATTGAATTATCCGGTTCTTGGGTTATATAATTGTTGAGGGGGTTAAGAGAAATAGAGGAGGGTGCAGAAGGGGGGAAACAAGAATTTAACACAATAACAATAAGGTGAAACCCATAAAATATTATCTTACTAAGAAGATGCTGAGAGGGGCGGGTATCTGAGAGGGGCTTTGAAAGTCGAGCCAGAGACGGAAGGGGCTTCATAAAAATTTAACTTAAAAGGTAAAAACTGACAGGATTTTACCTTATTTAGAGGAAGCCTAAGGTTGGAATGCTCTTTTAAAAACATTGTATAATCTAGGAAGATATATGTGGACTACACGGAGAAATTCAGTCAGAGCTAAAGGCGGTGCAGTGCTGCTGTCGAAAACAGCGTGCTTGGTGGGAGATCAAAACAACGTGCGACAGCAAAAAAAAGCTAAAGTGCTAACGCGCTTGTGATTTCGAGCTGCAGATACACGCTCTTTCCCCATGCAATCCACTGGAATTTCGACTGAGCTGCTTTAGTATAGTTCGACACTTATTTATTAATGCTTTTTCATTATAAATGCTAATTTATCTATGTAACTTATACGCATCCATGCATTTAAGTTATATAGTTAGGCATTAATAAAAAAAATTGTCAAACTATACCGGAGCCACTCAGTCGAAAATCCAGTGGCTTGCACGGGAAAAGAGCGTGCATCTGCAGCTCAAAATCACGTGCGCGCTCGTGCCGTTTTTTTTGCTGTCTGCACACGTTGTTTTGCGCTCCCACCACATACGCTGTCTTTGCCAGCAGCACTGCACCGCCTTTAACTGTGACCGAATTTCTCCGTGTTGTAGAGCTTTTCTCTCTGCGCGCTTCGCGCGCCAACCCTATTATCCTCTAACTAATAAGGAGAGTTTTTTACCTTAAGATATGGAATGGAAACATAAAAAATGGAATTTAAGATTTTAAAACAAATAGTCTTAGATTGATGACCTTAAAACATTATGTAACAGAAGTAAATATTTGACTCAACGCCAACCTCACTACGATACACCACACTATGAAAGCGCATTTGGAACGTAAAGAATTTTCAAATTTTTATTCTTTGTTTTACACTTTATTCTTATGAATAACATAGTAGAGAGGGTAACAGAGTAGAGGGTCATAACAAAGTAGAGAGGGTAATATAGGGTTTTCGGTCACCAGTATCTCTAACGTGGTCTGACGCGGTTCAATAGTGGCCGGCTTTATAAAGTCTTTTAGTAGACGAACGATTCTCAAAAATAGTAGTAAAAATGTATTTGTTGGATAGGTAGTTGAACGTCAAATGGCCCTAAAAAACCGTTGAGACTGATGGGTAAGAAGGGAGTATCAAACAAAGAATTACGAGAGGGCAGCATGGCGCTCGGCTTGCCTACCCCCACTATTCACTCCCTCACTAACTCTACCTACAGTGTGCTTGTGCAGTTTTATATGTGTATGTGTACATGTATATGGGGAGAATCACGTCAACTGTCCCAGCGCCGCGGTGGACGGCCCGCGCGGGCGTCAAACACGACGTTTCCAACTCGTCGTTTCGGTGTCAAAACTTTGATAAAAAAATTATCTAAAAACACATTTTTACGTATTTTTTCCTCAGCTTTCCAGTGGTGGTATCAGTTTTTCGAAAATTTGCTCCCACAACCTCGAAAAATGCACTTGTTTGAAAAACTCGTTTTATCTCCATGATCTTCAACTTTTGGAATTTTTTTGGTAGTCTAGATCGAAAGATGAGACATTTTTACGTAGATATCGATAATAAAAAAAGAGGGGTTTTTCGTTTTTATAACGTATTTAAACGACGAACGAGACGATGGGAGCCGCGGCGGCCGGGCCATGCGCGGCAGGAGCGCGTCCGCCGTGTGTCGTCTGCAACGGTGAGTCTGTTGAGCTATATAATATTTAATGTAGGAGTGGCGATGTAAACAACAATTAGTTAACCAGGGCTTACAATGGATAAATAATAAATGTTTCGATAAAATGTATTCATATATACAACAATTTTATAATAAAGAAATAAATAATGATTAATATTGATTAAATATTAGATATTTACATAAATAAAGCAAAAAATAAAAACAAATTTGTTTTACTTCGTTCTCTTATTCTTTTTAGGCATGGTCATCGAAGTGACACTTGTTTTACGTACTTTCAGTTTCGGAAATATTTCATACTGGTTACTCAAAGAAGTTTTCTTCAACATTAATTAATTATCCTTAATGGGGATAAACGCATGATAATTCAGTGTCCCTGGAATCAGTTTCGGGCTGGAAATTTCGTCTTTTAATCTCAAGGAAGTTTCTTCGTAGTCAGATTTGCTACTAAAAAAACTTCGTTTCTTTGCAGTAAAACCTACGAAAACTTCGACTTACGATAGCACAACCTCAAGTCATAAAAATAATAAATACTAATATTTAATTAACTAATCGAAACCTGTTGCGAAGTGCAAACCGTCACGGTTAGGTGAATTTTTTTACATCCAGTCAGAGAGACAGTAGCAGACGGCGCGCTCCTGCCACGCATGGCCCGGCCGCCGCGGCTCCCATCGTCTCGTTCGTCGTTTAAATAAGTTATAAAAACGAAAAACCCTTTTTTTTTTATTGTCAATATCTACGTAAAAATGTCTCATCTTTCGATCCAGAATATCAAAAAAATTCCAAAAGTTGAAGATCATGGAGATAAAACGTGTTTTTCAAACAAGTGCATTTTTCGAGGTTGTGGGAGCAAATTTTCGAAAAACTGATACCACCACTGGAAAGCTGAGGAAAAAATACGTAAAAATGTGTTTTTAGATAATTTTTTTATCAAAGTTTTGACACCGAAACGACGAGTTGGAAACGTCGTGTTTGACGCCCGCGCGGGCCGTCCACCGCGGCGCTGGGACAGTTGACGTGATTCTCCCCATATAGGTATAGGCTGTCTATGCGTCAGGCAAGCCAAGCGCCATGCTGCACTCAAATGATGAATTTTTTTGATGATCCCTTATTACAGAACGTAAATACTTATGATGGCCCTGAAAAAGGGTATTGATTTCAGTCATTTCTTATTATTTTTCTTGATAATGGCTTTTACCTTCAGAGTCCATGCGTATGGTATAAAATAATACCTCGTCTTGGGGTCACTCTCCGGATAACCAACCGTTTACGGTTGGTCGGCCAAGTAGGCATGGATTATATCCCAATGTAATGAACAATAACCCAAAACCCTGAAGGAGGCCGATGAAATTCTCAGCTGTTACGGCAGTATGAGCTCCTCCAGTTCTTCCTGGATTGTTGTAGTAACAAAATCGGCTCTGGCAGTACCAGGTCGGTTCGAAGAAAGAATACAAAATCCTGAAAACTTAGAGCAGACTGTGCTCTGGCTTTACATCTCCTGATATTACGCCGAAGACGTTGGCATTGGGAACGCGTTTTATTTGTGATACTTATTAATCTTGGTGGTTCAGGATGGAATTTAACATGGAATCGCTTGTCTAGTGGAAAAGAGTATTGTCGGTATCCAAGATACCCACTTGCACGACTCACAATTTTTTTCCTCATGCACTGCCAATGATCGACTGTGGAATTTGAAAATTTTCTCGGGAATATCATAACTAGATCCACTTACTTATATTGCAGATAGCTTCGATTTTACTTCTACGCTACATAGCAGATCCTACTAAACTAAAGTGAAAAGCTAGAGTATTTTTGCGAAACTTTGAGCTTATTTATTACTTTGGTAGTTAATATTTCAAGATAAAAACTATACTAAAACCATCTAGCAAATGTCAAGAATCAGTGTGCAAAATTTCAGTTAGGTCGGTAGAGTAGTTTTCACGGTTAGCGATTCGAACAGTTTTAGCAACTTTGCTTTTTATACATGTAAGATAATAATCAACTATTTTGCTTAACTTTAATGTTGCATAACAAACCTCAATAAGGGATGACTAGTCTTCATGCCACATTTTTCATTCCACCTTTACTAATGTTATCATTAAACATTGAGTGATGGCTCCAACTTTTACTTAGGTATTGCAATAAACCTAAGAAGTCAAATAATTTGTATTAAGAGCATGTTAATAATAGTTTGATTTAGTATAAACTACGCAACTAACTTTGTTTGACACAGTTTGGAATTGTATCTGAGATTAAGTTTCTTAATATCAAAACGTAGAATTATCTATATACATGAGTCAAACTGACTTTAATTTTTAAATTATAACAAATCAAAGCATATATAATAAACTAATAAAGCATGTAAACAAAATACAATAATAAGAAAAACAATGAAAAGTTGTACAAAGCTAATGCTTTGAGGGATGAATCAAGCCAAAACTTATTACAATTAGCTGCAGATTGATGTTTTAAAAAATTCAGTGCATAAAACGAAGTTTTGCCTTCACCATTACCTCATTTCAACAAATTTCTATAATTTATTCATCACACAGTTATTTCTATGTAACATTATGAGCTGACGCATAAAGCTGGTACCATGAAAGTATTAATAAAGCCTCAATAAATGCGGATTAAAAGAGAAACATTTTAGCTAATTTCAACGAGATTAAGCTTGGTTCATCGCTTACGGAATTGGTTTTGTGAGTCTTTTAATTGTTTTTCATTCAAATAAGAAAAAAATTAATGGTTAATAAAAACTCATCAAAGTAAGGTAATCCCTAAAGTAGAAACTCTCAATGATATACTGAATGCCCTTAATCCAGTGTCATTGAAAACTGAAATCAAATTTTATAAGTTGAACCATTTTTGTAATTAAGCGCTTTTATTTGTGAGATACATAAATTTAGAGTCAAGTATTGACATCATCCTATTGCATTTTTTATTAAGTTTTCATCTTATTTTTAAACAGAAGCTTAGAACTATAAACTTAATTTTATTATTTTTTAGAGTTTAACTTCAGCTTTTGTTTATACTTGCAATAACGCCAAATCCTAGTCAGTTTTATCATTCAAGCTGTCATAATCTTAAATCACAATAACAATGGATCGCAAACTTCGAGACCTTACAAACTCAAAACCCAGTAAGTTTCAAACTCCTACCTCTTATAATTTTGAAACACAGTACCTTATGCAAATCAAGCTTATAGGATATTTAAACTTAGTAAGTTACACGATTTAAACTCACATAAAGTCAAAATGCAGTAAGTATTATACACGAGACTCTTATGTGCTGAAAACCTTGTGAATTGTTTCCATTAAGTTTGTATAACCGTTATCTCTAGTACATTACATGATTCAAAAAGTAGAACCTTCAATTGCAGGAAGTTGTAAGCTTTAAAAATGTATAACCTTATTACCTAAATAGTTATTCGCTGACAGCATAACTTTCAAAACAGCACGTTACATACTTAAGCACTCATAAACTTCAAGTAGTAAACTTCAAGCTCTAATGACATTAAAATCCCTTCAATTTTTTAACTGAAACTCTTGCTCCTCTAAAACCTCAAAAGTTTCATAATTCCAGCTTTCATAACCTCAATACTTAGCAACATTCATGATACAAACTCTCATGAGGTTACAAACTCAAGCATGTAACTTACCGTGTTATAAGATTTTAAGGGCTCTAATTATGGGACGCACTGCATTTTGTTTTCATAAAAGAATTATGGAAGTTACTGGATTTAAAGTTGTATGTGTGTGAAAGCCAAAGTTTATTGCATTTTAAAGTTACAAACTTTTGAATCATGTAACTTACGATGTTTTGTTTTTATAAGATCTTGGAGCATCTAACTCGAAAATTTAAAAGCTCTAAGCAAGTAATTAAATGAGTGTTAAGTATCTAAATTCTTAAAGTATGCAACTTACTAGTTTTTCAATTTATGTTGAAAGCGCACAACTTACAGGAATTAAATATTATAGAACCTTAAAGCATGTATTTCCTGTAGTTTCAAATCATATAGAGCTTGACAGATAAAATTTACTAAGTGTTGACATTATGCAAGCTTGAATCACATAAAGTAATGCGTTTGGACGTTACGTAAGTTTGTATAATAACAGTTACTGTATTTTTATGTTACAAATTCTGGAAACATTAGTCTTACTGAAATGTGAATGAAGCATGTGATTATATATGGTTAGAGATACTGATCGTTGAGATAAGATAAGCTCAAAATTCAAACTATACTAAAATTTGAGGTAAAAAGTGCTTTAATAATGTATTTCTTTGGGTTAATAGTAGAGATCTATTCACATAGACATACTATTCACATACACGAGTTTTATTATAAACGTTTACAATGTAAAGATTAAAGATTAAATTTATTTAAGGCTAAGGACTCAGGGTCCTTAATAGCCTAAGCATTATACAAGGCTCAAAATATGAGCAATCTACTTGTGCTTGCAAGCACTAAGCATATAACTAAATGCAGGCAGCTTAGTGTTATTATAGCTTCTTCGAGACAAAAAATCAAATATAATAGAAAAATGTATGAGTTAATCAAACTAAAGGTTAATAGTTATACTAGATTAAGAGAAAAATAAAGTCAAAGTAATAACTGCAAGTAAAAGGTGTCGATTCATAGCACTTATGATCACTGAGTCACTTGAAAATAAAGATAAAGATAGTTTGAGAGGCGAGGATTCAGTCGCTTGAAGTGTGCAAAAAGCTCTCCATGAAACGAGCTGGAAGCATATTTAGCTCGAATGTAAAGGGAGTTGCACGACATTGAAAACCTCAAAAGTAAATGAACGGATCAAACAGACCTATATTTTTCCCCATTAATGTGTAGAGAAAAATATTGGTCTGTTCAATCTGTCCACTCACTTTTGTGATTTTTAGTGTCACGCAACCTCTTTTTCATTATGAACGTTCATATTGAAACTCGTGTATTATGTTTGAATAGCTTATAGGTATATGACATATAGAAGTAACTATAATTTAAAGTTATAAGAGTTTAAATCATAAACTTAGTGAATTTCAAGTCCATATAAGCGCGGTACACAAAAATGACTGTATAGAAAGTTATGAGAGATTAGAGCATGTTTTTCCTAGGTTAAAGATTTCCATGAGCTTAAAACGGGCAACTGACAGAGTATTGGGATAACAAATGATTAAAAGATATAACTTTCTTGGTTTTAAGGTTACAAATTTTTTAAGCATGTAGCTTACTAGGATTGAAGTTTCTAGCATCTTAGAGAATACAACTGATGACGATTATAAATGTTTCGTTTAAAAATTCGTTTGTTTTTGATGAGTAAATGCGTGCATTCGTTTATGGTTTACATGAATAACTTTTTTTCATTGATTTCGGGTCGTATAAAGACGAGCTATAGTTGATGTTGTGTTTTAGTTTTAATCTTGAAACTTACGTGCAAAAAGAAAATAAGTAAGACAAAAGCTTGTAAGCGTAATAAAAGATCGTAATGAATCTTGCTTAAAAAAAATTTCATTAGAGGTTTTTTATAAGAACGTCAGCAGATCTCACACGACAGTTAACAGACGTTGTGTGCTTGTTTTATAATAGTTATTATGCTCTAGTATTATAAGCACTAAAAGTATAAGATTTACTTGGTTATGATATACTGATCGCTTGAAACGTATGAAAAACTGGATTTCGACGTTATCTGAATCTCAGTCACAAATACTATTGTGTTTTAAGATTTTAAGAGCTCTAAGATGAAATTTACCTGGTTTTTGTTGTATAAAAGTCAAGTATGTAACATGTTCTAATAATACATCCTTTATCTCCAGAAATTTTGTCGAGAATCTATGCAACATATAAAAATGTTTTATCATGATATAATAAATATTTTCAGATAAAACTATGTAACTGATGAAAAGCTGTTTTTATAAAAAAAAAAAAAAAAAAAAAATGCAAGGAAAAGCACTAGGCGAAAACTAATTTGTACATTACATTTTGTATAAGAGAGAACTTTTTGTAGCCTGAAGTCATTAAAAGTAGTGAAGCAAACTTAAAAGCAGCATTAATTGCAAACCGATAGTCAGTCTCTGTACGTGTACACGTTAATACATTCGTAAGCAGCTATTCTCACAAATAATGAAAAACTATGAATGATATATTTATACACGATTTTATCAAGTTTTAGGACAAAGCTTATTTTAAGCCCTTGCAAAATTACGATACACAAAAGAAGTTCTCAGAATGTATACCACTTTTATTGCTTCGTATGGTTTCAACATGCATTCAAAATATAAAAATCATTCTATATTTTGACAGTTTGCGAAAAATTATTAGTTTTTGTGCCATATACATGCTATATATATACATATATATATATATAATTGTATTGATATAAGTGCTAAACGATATACTTAAGTATTTCTGGTATAACTAGAGAATCTGCCTCATTGAATGTTGCCCAGTGACCCATTATCAAAGCTACTACTGTTCTTTGCAATGCTGATTTAGAATTTAAATGAACAAGAAGTACTTTTGCATAACACAAAGTTGGACTTGGAGCTGCCGTTGAATAATTTATTCCTGGAGCAGGTTTAACAATGTATTTTGATAGTAATCCAAGCATTCTAGAAGCCATACATCGTGCTCGTGCAACATTTAAGTGACGAGTACTTTGAGGGACTGTTTCTGTACCACCTAAATAAATTTTAAGCTCCGATGGTAAAGATATTTTGGTTGAAACATTAATAGTTCTTCGTGTTGTGATATTTATAAGAAGATTCGTATTGTATGGTATAAGCTCTGATTGCATGGCTAAACACAACCATGTGCCTATTACAGGACAAACTGCATGTAACAAGAGTTCTAAATCACTTTGAACAATTAACTTTTCCCATACACGCTCTGCAATATCTTGAATAACAGGAACATGATCAATTAGAATACGTTGGAAAACATTTTGTAAAGCTTCTCTAAGTCTTAAAACACCATCTTCACCCCATAGCTTTTTGGAATCGATACTAATGTCTTTGTCCTGAGCAACTAGAGTTTCAAGCGTTTGTAAAGTGGCTTTTCGAACACTTGAACTGGGATGGTTAAAAAATGGCCAAAGACGAGGTAAAATCTGTAAGCCAAACAATAAAATCATAGAGAAAACAATTTTCCTTTTAAATATAATTGTGAAAGTATTATTTGCAAAAATTATCATCATAAATGTTAATATCTAGCTACATCTTATCAAAAGATAAAAATGTTATTAAAAACTGAGTTTATTGATAATAATTAAAAAATTTTGCTTTGTTCCACAATTTATTTCTTACTTTTAGTAAGGCTAACAGCTGTTTCGGCATTTACGCCATTTTCAAACGTTCGACATACACAGACGATAACTTCAAGCCAATAGTTCACCCCTACGATATTGAAAGTTTCAAATAAACATAAAAAAATAATAGGAATGTGACTCTAATGCTTGTCGGTAAATTAGAATTCAAATACGTCCAATAGGTATACAAGCGAACGTCGATACACTTTAATCATTGTATCTATAGGCGCATATGTATAGATGGCGGTACTTCTCATACAAGCACTCTCTATAACTATCCATACATGCGCTTTCTCCATACATAAGGTATAGAAAATACTGATAATACAAATCCACATAATTTCTTTTTCAAGAAATTTTTCTTTGGAGAAATAATTAAGAACGAGAAAAAAAAGTTGCTCAAGTGGTAGAGCAACTGTCTAGTAAACAGGAGGTTGTGTGTTCGATCCGCACCCGGGGAGGATTTTTTCTCGTCCTTAATTATTTCTCCAAAGAAAAATTTCTTGAAAAAGAAATTATGTGGATTTGTATTATCAGTATTTTCTATACCTTATATATTGAGAAAGAGCATGTATGGATGGTAATAGAGAGTGCTTGTATGAAAAGTACCGCCATCTATACATATGCGCCTATAGATACAATGATTAAAGTGTATCGACGTTCGCTTGTATACCTACTGGAAGTATTTGAATTCTAATTTACCGACAAGCATTAGAGTCACATTCCTATAATATCCAGCTTAGGTGAAAGACAGCTTAAGAATTAAGAACGAGAACTTATCTAAACTTACGGTGCGAGTGAATGCACAGCTCCTCGGTAGCTCAAGTGGTAGAGCAACTGTCTAGTAAACAGGAGGTTGTGTGTTCGATCCGCACCCGGGGAGGATTTTTTCTCGTTCTTAATTATTTCTT
>NW_019380055.1:31587-46155 GCF_000648655.2 Copidosoma floridanum | reverse complement strand
AAATATAACATAAATAATAATAATAATAATAATAATAATAATAATACAAAAATATTAAATCAAAACATGTGCAGCATCAAAAGTTATGGCTTTTATGATTCAGTAAAAAAAAATTTACCATATAGTTTCGAGTTGCAAAATCGTTCAGCAAGAAAGTTGTTTATCTGTGTACAACGAAGTTTTTCTCTAAATTTCAATGAAATCGAATAATTTATTCTTTAGATAAATTAACTTCAAGTCACAGCAGGAACCGCGTATTGTGCAGAGATTCGATGTATAAAAAAAAATGTAATGAACTCTCGATTACTAAAAAACTTGTTGTACAGTTTGAACCGTTGCACGGTACCCAATTCCTGCCACAACGTAAAATTGATATATCTCAAAAAAAAAAATCATTTAGTTTCATTGAATTTACAAAAAAACTTTTTCGTACACAGAGTTACAGCTTTGTAGCTAAAAGATTTCCCAACTTAAAACTTAATATCACATTTTTTGTGGGTTAATCATAAAAGCTATAAGTTCTAATACTGCACGATTTTCAATTAAATATTTTTGTATTAATTATTGTATTAATTTTTATAGTCATGCTGCTGGAATCAGTGTTACTTAAATAACTGATGTTAAAAATTTCCAATCGATTATTGCATTTTTTTACAAAAACAGAGCAATTTAAATTAAAAAAATAAGAACTAGAAGTGGTAGAAATTGTGCACTATATAATTTTTATCTTGAAAACTACTTTTCAAAGCCAGCATCTCATTTTTGAAATTTGTATATAACTTTCAAATCTGATGCTTAGCACAGAGTATGTGTAACTAGCGCCAGAGGCCGCCAACGTCCGGCATTAACCGTGTAAGTGCTTCCGCAACCTTGGCGGCTTTGTCGGCTGCTCTCTTGATATGCTCCCAGAAGATGAGACGTGAGTTGACCCACATCCCCAGGTAGCGCACAACCGGGTTTGCGCAGATTGCCTCACCCGCAACGTTCAGGCAAAAGTCCCCCCCGAACCACCGTTGTCTGGTAAGGACGACCATCTCCGTCTTGTCGATCGCAAGTACAAAACCATGATCCCGCAGCCACTCCGACACTATCGCGACCACCCACCGAATTTTGCGCTCGGCCTCCTCTCGGGATCTTGCTGTGACGCGCAGTACTATGCCGTCAGCAAAACCTGTCAGCTTGACCCCCGGAGGCATTTCAAGGCGCAAAAGTTCATCATAGAATAGGTTCCATAAGTCAGGGCCGAGGGCAGAGCCCTGTGCAACTCCCGACGTCAGGCGCCTTTCTCTTGGTCCATCCTTCCTGTCGTACCGGAGTACACGATTCTGGTGATAGCTATCCAGTATCATTCTAAGGTAGTTCGGTACATTCTGGCGCCTTAAAGCTCTCATATCAGACCATTTAGCCGAGTTAAAGGCGTTTCTAACGTCAAGAGTCACCAAGACACAGGGGCTTCTCGTCTTATGTGAAGGTTTCCATGCCTCCCTAACCGACTCAAGGACCTCAGCTACAGCCATGACCGTCGATCGTCCCCCTCAGAACCCGTACTGATTGTCCGAGAGACTGACTTACCCTCTTAGACGAGTTCGTATCAGCCTCTCGAGCATTTTTCCGGCATTATCCAATATGCACAAAGGTCGGAGCGACGACGGGACCAAGGGGGGCCATTTACCCGTGTCCAGAAGGACAAGCCTTTAGATCTTCCACCGCTCACTGAACAGTCCGTTGCGCAAAGACGCATTAAACATGTCCAGTAACACGTGTGGTTTTTCCGCGGCTATGACCTTGAGGAATTCTTATGTCCTCCCACCTCCTCTCGGGATGCTCCGGAAAAAGACAAGAGATAGCCCTCTCCAAGAAGGAAGGATCCATCGGCGCCACCGGGTCCAAGCCGCGCAGTCTTTTCAGCGCAATTCGGCAGTCCAGGCCCCACGTATCTTTATCTACATCAGCGATGAGTTCGCACCAGCATCGATTCTTGCTCACCTTGATCTTCTGTACCAGGATACTTTTTGCTTCCCTGTACAAGTCTCATGGTACCTCCTACAAGAGCCTCGACTTCGCCAAATTGGTGATCTTGGATAAATTGGTGGGAGGGGGCGCGCTTGTCATGGCTTCCCGTAACAAATCTCGATTGAGCTTCACCACGTTCCACCCGGTTGCGCGCCCTCAAGGCACTCCTCGCAAGTTTGCACCATGTTCCTCATTAATTATGAAACTGACATATTGGTGATAACTAGCCGTACAGTCCTCCAGAACCTGCAAGTCAGACACCCGCACCACCATTTGTGACGATGCTAGTGTAAGGTCTATGATCGTGCCCCGGTTTCCGGTTCGTCTGAATGTTGCTGAACTACCAGAGTTCATGACTATGAGATCTAGCCTTGCAGCCATCTCTAGCACCGCCCGCCCCCTGGAGTTGGTTCTCGGCTCCCCCCAAGTAATGACCTTGGAGTTGAAGTTGCCGGCCAGGACTATGTCACCATTCTCCTTGCACACACGAATAGCATCCTCGAGCTCGGCAAGGCGCCCTCTAAAAACGCCGATCGATATGTTAGGGGAAATGTAGCAGCTCACATATAATATACTTCCACTCCTGATCCATACGAAACTGCCCCCGCCTCCGGAATCGGATACAGGGAACTTGTCACTGCGAATCAGGATGGCCGCGCATCAAGTCCTGTCGCAGTACCAGCCCCGACCCGGTAACATGCGTGACGGCTCATTTATGAAAAGCAAGTCCACACCCCAAGCGCGGAAGAACTGGTCCAGCGGATCATGCGCAAGCACGGTCCTATCAAGGTTTACTTGCAGGATCACCGCCATTTTCGCTGAGCTCCTCCTGCAAACGCTCGTAGCGCTTGACATCCGGCAGTCCGAGCGACGTGTCTGGTGTCCGGTTTCGGGACGACGCATTCACACAGGTAATAGCTCACTTCTTTTTTGGAGTATTTACGTGCTACGCGGCCCTTTTCACCACACCTACAGCACGCCCCAGTCCTGTCAGGTCCGCCACACTGTCTAGCAATGTGGCCAAAGCCCAGGCACGTAAAGCAGCGCTCAGCATTGTACTTAAGCCGCATCCTGCAATTCACACATCCCAGCCTTATATAATGCATCTTATTGAGGATCGTAGCCACCATTGCAGGTGCCTCAACGAAAGCTACCCGATTTCCGCCGACAGTGCCAGACGACAGCCGCACTGCCAAGACAGGGGCCTTCTCTCCTTCCAAACAGCTTCTAAGTACAGCCTGCACATCTTGCTCCATCAGCGTAGGGTCAACATTTCTAATCCCGCATGTCAAGCGCGGGGCAAGGGTCCTCACGCCACCAGCTTTCGCCACAGCATTTTTAAGCGCGTCGGCGAACGCCTCACGGCAGTCAGACGTGGTGTCTCTCAACTCGACGAGAACACTACCTGTTCTCCTCTCCTTGATTGACCCAACGCTTGCCTTGAGCTCGACAACATTAACCCTCTTCATCGGGGCCAGGACCTCGGCATACTTTTCGCCCTCTACTGGCTGTACGATAATCGCATCAGGCCTGGCTCTCTGACTTCTTCCCTCAGCAGCTTTCGATGGCTTGGCTACTGATTTTGGGATCTTATCCTCCCTAGACTTTTCCTCCACCGGCTTTTTTTTCTTTCTTCTTTTCTGGACCTCCGTCTAATTTTTCCCACTGCCCGTTCCACCAACCACTCCGTGCTCTGGTTGCGGCTGAAAGCCAAACCCACTTGGCTTTTTCAAGGCCTTTTCTGGCGTTAATTTTGGGCTTGGGGTTTCCCTACCACTCCTTCGCTTCCTTTTTTCTTTTAGTTCTATACGAATCTCTGGTTCCTCCACTTCATCAAGCCGATCGTGGTAATGCTTCAGTCCGCCTACAGCAGTCACCGTCAGCCCGACAAGGTCCTCTATAGTTCTCGCAGTGTTGGGGTGCATAGCCGTAAGTGCTTTAAGGTCAATCATCGCCCTCGCAAGGACCTCAAATGCAATGTCAGCGCTTTTCCGAAACTCGACCTCCAAGTCCAGCTTGGATCCTCTACCAAGCTCCAGATTGTGTGGCTCTGAATCAGAACCAGCCCTTTCTCGTCCCAGTTCCGCCATGATTCTCTTTACTATGGGAGTAACATCTTTGTGGTATCCCCCCCCACCCCAGAATCCGTGAAGCCTACAGCAGCCACCCCGGCATTCATCGGATCGATACTGCCGGCAAATTTCATCAGAGAGGTTAGCGCCTGGGGAAGTTGTTTTTCATAGACGCTCTTCATTTTGACAACTTGTTTGAGCGGCGTACTGACCGGCGCAGGCAAGCACTACCCTTTTATCTAGAAAAGGAAATTGGAAAGAGTTAGAAACCAAGGCAGCAGCCCACTCTGTTACCAGAGAAGCATGCAACTCACTCAGGCCAGCTAGGAGTCACCACTTTCCCTCAGTCCCACCCACGAAGACTGCCCAGGCGTTAAGTAACAAGTCCAAAAATGGTGTTCGTGTGTAATGCATGTATGTGTTGTTACACTACAGTTATCCTAGCGAGACGAGCAGCCGGTGTACAGTCCCACGTCCGGCGCAGACAACCTGACAAAACAAGCTGGCGTAAGGCACTAAAGTGCCGCCGTATAGCTTCCTCAGGAGGAGTAAGCCTATCTTAGTCAGCCCACCACATCTTTTTCATTTATAAGGCGTGCAGCCATCTCAGACGCAGTTGCCCCAACATACCTGGGCCTCATCGTCTGGCCTCACCCGTTGCCAGGCTCCCCACGCCAGCCAAGAAAAAAACCCGCCGCACGCAAACCAGAAAAACTGTTTAGTATACCTGTGTTTGTTTAGTGAGAGTATAGTGCATGAATCTTAGAAGAATGTTAAAACCGGCGCTTACTTTTATACACGACAGGGTGGAGATTGGAAAAGACCTGTCAAGGTTACCACCCCACCAAGACAGCAGGCTGAATCTTAGTAGCTTAGACAGGGGGTCAGCCCCAGCAAGTCAACTTGTTTTCATTCAGAAATCCAGAAAGCTCCCTTCAAGCTCTAGTCCCTACAAGCATACACCACTCATACTATCATTCATTTTCCAAGGATTCCCATTTTTTGTTTTATCTTTTGTTTTTAAGTGAACACAGTCACTCACACATACAGACGAATAATCACCTATTTCTTTAGAGCGTACTTCATCCCAAGCCAGGCACCTCGACCAACGACAAGGTCTAGCAACCCCTAGAGTGTAAGCCCTGGGGTGTAAGTGGTAGTAGCAGCAGCAGCAGCAGCCGCAGCAGTAGAAGTAGCAGTAGCAGTAAATGTAGTATCAGAAGTAGTTTTTTTTTTTTTTTTTTTTTTTTTTCCTGTGGACGGACAGGAAATGCATTGAGGCACACGGCAGGTACACCAGTAGTGTAGGACTCAGTAGATTTTATTTATTAGACCACCCATACCCACTAAAGCCCCCCCCTGCCACGTGGCTTTTGATCCACCCCAGAACCGCGTTAGCATTACTTCAGGGTGGAGCCACCAGGGAGACCATCGCGTCTCACATCATTAACGAGCTAACTTGCCACCAATTGCTTAAGGTGCTGATGCTCTCAAGTCTTGAAAAGGACTCAAGGTTCCTGAGGACCAGCACCCTTTCTAGTGCTCCATAGTAGGCCACTAACCTAGCAAGCACCACTACAAGCTTGATGCTTTCCCTTGCTGATAGGTAAGAAGTACCCAGCACAGCGTGGGTCCACATTGGCCTGCCTTTCAACTCAAGACCTTTTTGCCTTATTTCCGTCCTGCTTAGGATTTACCCCTGGCCTCTTTTAGCACTTTTTTGAATAAAGGGCAGCTACCACTGCCTGCTTCGTGCTTGTTGTCCGTCGTTGGGCACAGGAAGCACCGAGCTGGGCCTGGACCCTATTTCTTCCGGTGGTTTAAGCTTCTACGTCGGTAGCAAAGCTTTGATCTGTATTCTTCTCTACAGTTGCCTGAGACGTGTCCATATCCCAAGCATTTGTAACATTTTGTTACTTTAATTCTGCTTCGTATTCGGCAGCGTACGAAGGCAACTCGTAACCTGCCTTCCTCTTCTAGTTGTCTGACAGTTGCTTCGTCCACTTTTATCAACGCCAGCCTCTGTCCTCTAGCATTTTTCTTTAAAAGAGCTACTTCTGGCTTCTGGCTCTTAAGTCCAAAAGTGCTAGCGACAACACTTTGGACTGCCACATTAGCTTTATCAGTGTCAAAATTCGCCTTCATCGGTAAAAGCACCTTTGCAAAGGTCTGTCCTTCAGCCACCTGCACTACTACTGTTGTTGTCGAATCTACTTTTTTCTTGTAGCTTGTTTTTTCATTCAGGAGAATTTCTTTTTGTTTGCCACAGCCTCTTTTTTTTCTTTGAAGGCATAGTTTGCTGGCGTTTCTCAGGGCTGTCCGATGGGCTTCTATTTCTTTTACTTCGTTCTATTTCCTGTAGGGCAGAGTTCAGGGTTCTTTTCTGTACATACCATCGAAAATTATCTCGCCTTTGTTCCCTCCACTTTAGGAATTTAAATGACGTCTTCCAAGCGTTTGCAAACACTTCTTCATAAATAAAGCCTTTTTTGAACACCTCTGACTTTTGAAGGAGACCCATTTTCAACAGCGTTTGCCGTGTTACCGTACTTATCGTTGATTGCTTGTAGCGACTCTGTAATATATTTCGTTGCTGATTGGACTTTATTAGCCACTTGCTGTCGCTTTACCCTGAGCTTAGCACCACTTTTTTTTATAGAGGAAAGCTCCTCCCAGGTCTGGTGGCTAAATACCGACACGTTGCTGTCCTCGGTGTAGTTAGTGCCTATGCTTGACAGGCTTTCTTTTCGTCCATTGTCTGTAAGAAAAAGGCATAAAACATTAAGCAGTCTCTGTTGGCCATAAGACACGTTTTCGTCCCCCCACCTCCCTCTAGAATCCGCGGAGCCAACGACAGTAACCCGAGCTTTTACCAGATCGGAACTGTCAGCGGATTCCTTCAGAGAGGTTACCGCCTAGGGCAGAGGTTTTGCATCGACGTTTTTCGTGTCAGCATCTTGTTAAATGTCGTACTGACCCGCAAAGGCCAGCACTACCCGTTTTTCCTAGAAATAAGTATTTGGAAAGGGTTCAAACAAGTGCAGCAGCCCTCTCTGTTACCAGAGAGAACCGCTACTTGCTCGGGCCAGCCGGGAGTCTCCACTCTTCCTCAGTCCCACCCGCGGAGACTGCTCTGGTGTTAAGTAACAAGTCTAAGAATAGTGTTCATGACTCATGTATGTATATGTTGGTTCACTACAGTTATCCTAGCAAGACAAGTAGCAGTTGCACAATCCCACGACCTCACAGACAACCCAACAAAACGAGCTGTCGTAGGGCACTAAGGTGCCGCAATATAGCCTCCTCAGTGGTAGTAAGCCTAGATTAGTAGGCCCACAACGTCTTTTTTGTTAATGAGGCGTACAGCTGTGTCAGATGTGGTTACCCAAACTTACCTGCGCCTCATTATCTGGCTTTACTCGCCACCAGGCCTACAACGCGAGCCCGGAAAAGGACCATTCACCCACTCCCCGGAACAATCCGTAAGTATCCCTGAGTTTGTTTAGTAAGAGAGTGATGCAAGTATCTGAGAAAAATGTTATAACCACCGCTTACTTCTATACACGACGGGTGCTAGTTTTGTTGGCCCACATCAAGCATTGGAGCGCCACCCACGGCAGCAGCAACAAGGAGCACAAGCAGAGCTGGCCCATGCATCCACACCGATAAGGACACAGGGCCTGTCGTCACCTCATATCTTGTGAAAGTATCTTAGTAATAGTAGTAGTTTTTTTTTTTTTTTTTTTTTTTTTTTTTTTTTTTTTTTTTTTTTTTTTTTTTTTTTNTTTTTTTTTTTTTTTTTTTTTTGTGGAGGGAGGGGAAATGCATTGAGGCACACCGCAGGGACAGCGGTAGTGTGGGACTCGGTGGATTTTTTTTATTAGACCACCCATACCCACTAACCCCCCCCCCATGCCGCGTGGCTTTTGATCCACCCCGAAACCTTGTCAGCATTACTTCAGGGTGGAGCCACCATGGAGACCATCGCGTTTCACAACATTAACAAGCTAACTCGCCACCATTTGCTAGAAGTGCTGATGCTCTCGAGTCCTGAAAAGGACTCAAGGTCCCTAAGGACCAGCACCTTGTCTAGCGCTTCATAGTAGGCCACCTACTTAGCAAGCACCACTATAAGCTTAATGCTTTCCCTTGCTGATAGGTAAAAAGTACCCAGCGCAGCGTGGGTCCACGTGAGCCTGTCTTTCAACTCAAGGCCTTTTGCCTTATTCTGATCCTGCTTATGCCTTATTCCTGGCCTCATTCAGGGCTCTTCTCAAAGAAGGGCAGCTCCCGCTACCTGCTTCGTGCTTGTTGTCCGTTGTTGGGCAAAGGAAGCACCGTGCTGGGCCTGGACACTCTTTCCTCCGGTGGTTTAAGCTTCCGCACCGGAAGCACAGCTTGGATCTGTTTTCGTTCTCACAGTTGCCCGAGACGTGTTCATATCCCAGGCACTTTTAACATCTTGTTACTTCGATTCTTCTTTGAATTCGGCAGCTCACAAAGCCAACTCCTAACCTGCCTTCCTTTTCTACTTATCTGGCAGATGCTTCGTCCACCTTTATTAAAGCCAGCCTCTGGCATTTGGCTTTAAGACAGCAACTTCTGGCTCCTGGCTCTTGAGTCCAAAAGTCCTAGCGAAGGCCTCTTTGACCTTGTCTTTCTCTACAATGGCATCCAGGTCTCGGACCTCTAATGTCACGTTTCTGTCGCTCGTTTTGACAGTACCCTGTCCGGCTACCGACTTTTCAATTTGCTGTAAAAATGCAGTAGCATTCTCTACACCTTTGGCTTTAATAAGTATGTCTCCTTTTTTTGTAGTGACAACACTTTGAACTGCCACATTAGCCTTATCAGGGTCAAAGTTCACCTTAATAGTCTTCAGCACCGTTGCAAAGGTCTGTCCTTCAGCCATCTTAACTACTACTGTTGTTGTGGCGTCAACTCTTTTCTTCCGGCTTGTTTTATCATTTAGTGGAATTTCTTCTCGTTTGCCACTGCCTGTTTTCTTTTTCTTTGAAGACATAGCCTGCTGGCGTTTCTCAGGGATGTCCAATGGGCTCCTGTTTCTCTTACTTCGTTCTATTTCCTTTGAGGCAGTGTTCAGGGTTCGTTTCTGTACATGCCGTCGGAAATTATCTCGCCTTTTTTTCCTCCACTGCAGGGATTCAAATGACGACTTCCAAACGTTGGTATACGAATCTTCTTTATTAAGACAGCCTTTTCTTAGCACCTCTGCCTCTTAGAGATGCTTAAGCGCCGCTTTGAGCCCATTTTTAACAGCGTTCGCAGTGTTGCCGTACTTATCATTAATCAGTTGTAGCGTCTCTGTAATGTCATTCGTTGCTGATTAGACTTTATCAGCAACTTGCTGTCGCTTTACTCCGAGCCTAGTGACACTTTCTTCTAAAAAAGCAAGCTCTTCCTGGGTCGGGTAGCTCAATACCGACACGTTGCTTACCTCGGTGTCGTTAGTGCCTATACTCGGCAGGCTTCCTCTTCGTCCTTTGTCTGTAAGGAAAGGCCATGAAACATTTAGCAGTCCCTGTTGGCCATGAGACACGTCTCTGTGGCCCCCCCCCCCCCCCCAGAATCCGTGGGGCCTGCGTTAGTCACCCGGGCTTTCACCGGATCGGAACTGCCGGCGGATTCCCTCAGAGAGGTTACCGCCTGGGGTACTTAATTTGCATCGACGTTTTTCATATTGGCTTCTTTTTTAATATCGTACTCACCCGCGAAGGCTAGCACTACCCTTTTTTTCTAGAAATAAGTATTCGGAAAGGGTTAAAACCAGGGCAGCAGCCCTCTCTGTTATCAAAGAAAACTGCTACTTGCTTGGGCCGGCCGGGAGTCGCCACTCTCCCTCAGTCCCACCCACGGAGACTGCCCTGGCGTTGTGTAATAAGTGTAAGAAGGGTGTTCGTGTGTAATGTTTGTATTTGTTGGTACTCAACGGTCATCCCAGCAAGACGAGCGGCAGGTGTACAGTCCCTAGACTGCGCAGACAACCCAACAAAACGGGCTGGCATAAGGCACTAAGGTGCCGCCATATAGCCTCCTCAGTGGTAGTAAGCCTAGATTAGTCGGCCACCACGTCTTTTTTGTTTATGAGGCGTACAGCCATGTCGAATGTGGTTACCCAGACTTACCTGGGCCTCATCATCTGGCTTCACCAGCCGGCAGGCCTCCAACGCAAGCCCGGAAAAGGACCCGCCACACGCAACCCAGAACAATCCGTAAGTGTCCCTGTGTTTGTTTAGTGAAAGTGTGTGATGAATGTATCTGAGAAGAATGTTTTAACCGACGCTTACTTCTATACACGACGGGTGCTTGTTTTTGTTGGCCCGCATCAAGCAATGGAGTGCCACCTACGGAAGCAGCAAAAAGCGAAGAACAAGGAGCACAAGCAGAGCCGGCCTATGCATCCACACCGATGGAGGCATGAAGCACTAGTCCCATGTCCACATCGCCACAGATATACACGCCCCCCGATCCACGCCCCCGACCACCACCACAGAGAGCCACCCCAGCTGCCCATCGTCACCTCATATTTTAAGAAGATACCCCTATCCGCCTCCCGGGGAAGCGCCCGGTATGGAAAAACTAGCGAAAACCTCACCCGGGCATCCTTATTTCTAGAAAAAAGGGTAGTGCTGGTCTTTGCGCGTCAGTGCGACACTAGAAAGATGACAAAATGAAAAACGTCGATGTAAAACTAGTACCCTAGGTGGTGACCTCTCTGAGGAAATCCGCCGGCAGTTTCGATGCGGTGAAAGCCCGGGTGACTGACGCAGGCCCCACGTATTCTATGGGGGGCGACAAAGACGTGTCTCATGGCCAACAGGGACTGCTAAATGTTCCATGGCTTTTCCTTACAGACAAAGGACGAAAAGAAAGCCTGTAAAGCATAGGCACTAACTACACCGAGGACAGCAACGTGTCGGTATTTAGCCACCAGACCTGGGAGGAGCTTGCCTCTATAAAAAAAAGTGGTGCTAAGCTCAGGGTAAAGCGACAGCAAGTGGCTAATAAAGTCCAATCAGCAACGAAATATATTACAGAGTCGCTACAAGCAATCAACGATAAGTACGGTAACACGGCAAACGCTGTTGAAAATGGGTCTCCTTCAAAAGTCAGAGGTGTTAAAAAAAGGCTTTATTTATAAAGAAGTGTTTGCAATCGCTTGGAAGACGTCATTTAAATTCCTAAAGTGAAGGGAACAAAGGCGAGATAATTTTCGATGGCATGTACAGAAAAGAACGCTGAACTCTGCCCTAGCTCGTTTTGTCAGGTTATTAACTGACTGCAAATATAGCTTATTCTTAGGTCAGTAACAAGCTACTTCAATAAAAGATAAGTTTTCATTATTTTACTCATTAAAGTACTACCTACGAACAACAAATTATATTAAGTAATGTATCGTATTTCAGTTGAAAGCCTCGCAAGAATATTTAAGAAATAGACTTAGAGCTAATTCGTCACCCGCTGTGTTATGGTAAATTCTTTTACGAGTGATAGTTCATAGTTAAGAGGATACCGTGCTCAGCTTATTTACGAGAGGTCGTGAGTTCGGGTCCATAATTTTTCTTCTTGAGTAATAAGCTACTTCAATAAAAGATAAGTTACAAACGTATAAGCCAATAATATATTACTTATCAGAAAGAATTAATATTACTTAACATTATATTTGAGATATCTGCTCACTTCAAGTCCTACATCTCTTTGTTCTGTCAGTAACGAGGCACTGTTATAAAAGATAAGTTTTAAATTTTATAAATCACTATTTCGTAATGTTTAAGCTCGATATTACTTACGATGTAATATATTTCATTTTAGTTACGTCTTCATCCCCAGTCAGATGCAAATCCTCCTTCAAATTTCCATTGGTTTTCAGGATTTTTAATTAATATACGTACGTTTATAAAGATATAAAGTGTACAAAATTTTTTTTATGCATTTAGTACTGTTAATAGAATTGAATTTAATGTTTCTGTTTTCGTTAAAAAATAATAAATGTTTTATAAAATCTAGTATGTTTTGAGACTGAATAAAGATTGTATTGTTAAATATAACATAGATTTTAGACGTTTTTCTTGACTTACCTGCATTGTAAAAAAAAAATGTAATTACAAGTCGAACCCCGTGCAAAGTACTTCGAGAACAAAACACTACGGAAAAAAAATTTTTGCATAAACTTGTTTATTATAGAAGTAATAAGGATTATTTTTATAACAAAAGAAAATTGTGCTCCAGACCTACAGAACTTCCTTGCTCAAGCATGTATACATTTATTATTTGTAACATAAAAAAATTATGCTCCGTGCCTACGGAAATTGTTTACTCAAGCATGCATACATTTATTGTTTGTAACATAAAAAAATTTTCATTCACCTATGACAAGTGCTTAAATCACTCAATGTTGAAATAATTACTATTTTGACCTAAGTAACAGTTAAGCTTCTAATCGCTATCTTTGTTCCCTCCGTAAGTCACATAGTTTCGTATCCTGTAATTCTCTGTAGATTTACCTTTTCTTTCTTTAAATGAACTCTAAAGCAGAGCGAATCCTTTGACAGGTGTCATTCACTTTCAATCTTTCAACTCCATGTAGAAAACCGTGAATCCAGCCCCGATACAACTGATCCTTTGGAGCATGACCATCTAAACTTGTACTATAAATTTAAAGCCATTTTTTACCAAACATGGACCTAGTTCGAAGAGTAAAACTTGACGTTAACAATTTGTACTAAGTATCAAAAATTACTTTGTCAAAGACTTATAATCACAGTGTAAAAAAAAAATTTCTATATATGACTAATTCTTTTGATTATAATCACTTAAATTTGGAGAAGAGTTTTGAAACACTTGGTAAAAGTTCAGAGCATGAGCAGAAAGTCATGCAGTTAATTATTAATTGCACGTTGGCTTTAGTTGAAAGTTAATATGCTGCCCACTTTCTAAGATGTGTTCTTATACAAGTACGAAGAAAAAAAGTTGAGTCACATAGTTATGTATCCTGTAGTTCTCTGTAGATTCAACTTTTTTTCGTTCAGATAAACCCCAAAGCAGAACTAATCCTTCGATCCACTCGCAATCCTTCATCTCTAAATAGGAAACAGTGTATCCAGCCGCGATGAAACTGGTCCTTTGGATCATGACCATGTAAACTTGTTGTATGAATTGGAAGCCACTTATTGCACCTAATTGGACCTCATTAAAAGAGAAAAACTTGACATAAGAAATTTGTACCAAGTATCAAGGATTTTTTGGTCAAAGACTTTTAATCACTGTGGAGATAAAATTCTTCCATATGTAATTAAACCTGCTATCTTGTCTGTAATTATGGAAAACTGAATAAAAATTGAAACAATTCTAGTGCACGTTCAAAGCTTGTGCAACAAACCAATCTGATTTTTATTTGTTGCATATTATCTGTGGCTAGGAAAAAAAGGTCAAACACCGTAATGTATATGGGAAGTCAAAAGATTCTCACATCATGCTGTATCCTGTTGTCATCCGTTTATTAAACTTTGTATCTATTGATATAGGTGTTGTGCAATTCCAATGTAAATGATGAATCCTGCGTGTACTGGAGCCTGTTCTATAGAGGAAAATGCTGTAGGGTCTTTGATTCCTGCTGAAATTGTTATTGTTAACAAAGTAAACACTTCTTTTTTTTTTATTCCACGACTTTTGCTATGAAAATACGAGTATATACGCTTGATTGCATAAATAAATGGTTTTACTTATCTGACTCAATAGGTTCATCCGTATATAAATCCAACAAGCATCACATACAACGAACGTCCATATTTTTGACAGCTGATGTTAATTATCAATTCTTTGTGCTTAATTATTTCTATAAAACTTACAAATTGAAAGATTTGGCACTTAACCGCCCCTCCAAAATGTACATAAATGTAAAGCGTGTTTTCTACTGCCTTATGTCAACTGTCTGCTGGCTTTTAAGATGCTGCCAACTTTTGAGCAGCAAAAGTGAGTGTCGTATATATATAGTCATACTCTTGCTTGTGTTAATGTATCAGCTTTGTTAAATATCATGTATTATTAGTTATTAATAAATAAAGCATACCTTTAAAATTATCAACACTAATTTTTTTAACTTCCTCTGACTCTGCAAACCTCGAGCTTAGCGAAATATTGGAAAATATTCACTTATCTAAGGTAACATTGAATTGCCAGTTATTGTTTAAATAATGGCTTAAAAATTATTTTACCTTCATAATTATGTGTATTTTAGCTTATAACGATTTTTACATGTATAAATGGAATTTTTTTTTTTTATTAATTTTATTTACTTTTTATAATTTAAAAATTCACGGCTAATTTTCTGCCACAACGTACAACACTGATACATACACGTACACATTTATACGTATTATATATTTACATTATATATGTGTAAGTAAAATTTTCAAATTATACTGACTCCGAGAATTGAACTACATCTTTAGGATTTGTAGTC
>NW_019380055.1:7931-26744 GCF_000648655.2 Copidosoma floridanum | reverse complement strand
AAACGTTTGAAAAAAAATAAAGAAACTATTATAATATAAAAAAAAATTTGATTTTTGCAGTGCGTCACGTCAGAAGAAACAGTTTTTTGCTCGTAATGATATCTTTGGCTCGTATTAAAAAAAGTTTGACACAAAAGTTGTAGAAAATTGAAAGATATACAACTTTTGTCTGAAATTTTTTTTACCATAACCTGAAAATTTTTGTGAAAATTGCACATAATGTGAAAATTTTTTTTCTCTAATTCTCTCAATGGCAGGACACGTTTCTCTTTTTTTTTAGATAGAAATCATAAAAAAAGTTTGAGACAAATCGGTGATCGGTCGGTTAAAAAGTGAAATAGTTGATTTTAAAAAATTTGTTAGTATAATATACTATAATTTTTGATCTTCCTTAACATTTTTTAACAGACTCTAATAAAACGACTGATTCACTTGAAATGATCATTTTAATAGTTTTCGAAAAATCTACTAAATTCTCTTCTATCTATACATTATGTATTTTTAATAAATATTATATAATAAGATTTTCCAATCCACTATGCTTCAACCCATAAAATTTATTTTTTATCCAGAGAAAATTGATTTTCGTCGTAGCTACCTTTGTTTTATAATTTTAGAAAGTAGTACAGTGATGTAAGGATCTATAACCTGTTATTTACTTTTTCAACTGCTAATAGCTGTTTTCGATTGCGGAAAACATGTGTACTTTTTGTCACATAGTGGATTTTTGTCCAAAATGTTTTGCATTCCTTTTTTTTGTAAGTCATCAAATTCTGTTAAAATTTCCCCATCAAGTCTTGTTGTGAAAGTAATAATTTTGGATTATTTTCAATAAAATACGCACCAACTTAAATTTATTGGCATATTTTTTTTTTCAAACAACTATTTGATAGAATTCCACAAAAATATCGAGGGGCGGTAGAAGGTCAAAATGAATTCTACGAGGAGGGCAGTGAAGGTATGTGCACGCCACTCGAGGATCTTCGATAAAATATAGCTAAGATCAAATAAGGGAGAAAAAACTAGGTGTGGGTCGCGGGACCTATGACAGATGTAAGACTTTAAAGAGTATGTTATTGAACTCAGTAGTATTTGACTGTCTGATGAGTATAGTAGTTTTCGTCAGATAAGTGCCATCGTCTCCAAGGCTATTTTGTGGCCTGAGGGACCTGCGGAACAGGGTCCGAGGGGCATAAGGCAGTTCCGGAGCAATGGCACATATGTGGCGAATATTATTTTTTCTACCGAGCGTACACCAGCCTGTCAAAAACGCACAAGGTAGGAATAGTTTTAATTTTTTTGATTCTAAATAATCTTTATTTTATATTTTTGTATTAAAAAGACAGTTAATTTATAAACATGTATTTTAATAAGTGAATATTATAGATAAAATAGACGCAAATTATGTTTATATTTTTTGCTATCCATTAACATATACACAACAAGAACGAGGAAGATCAATAATCGAAGAGTATCTATACTACTTACCTACACAAAGGTACATACATTAGTTTAACAAACGTTCGTGTGTATTACTTTCTCTGTCTCTTTGTCTCTTTTCGGATTCGGATACCTGTTTACTGTGCGTAGTTGCGTACGTGCGCGAATTTAGTTGGGTTGTCTCTTTACTAAAAACGAGTTACGATGTAGTTTGAATAAACACAATTGGAAGAACCCAGAAAAATTTTGCATCGTGGTGAAATATTCATATTTTAAAACAATCCTATTTACAGAGAAGGAATTTTTTTTAAGTGATGAAAGATTATATTAATTTTAATGTTAATTAATCATATTCTACAAACACAAAATATTTTAAAAAGCAATGAAAAAGGCCTACCTGTATAAGTAAAATAGAGAGAGAGAGAGAAAGCGAGCGCCAGAGAAGACAATCAGTGGCTCTCTCTATCTCGCTTACTTTTACAGGTACTGCCAAAATGCCATTTTCATTTTTTTTCTCAACATTGTGCTGTTGTCGAAACAAAATTAAAAGTGCTTATTAATAGAAAATTTTTTGCCCTACACGCTGGTATTTCTTTTTTTTCCTGTATATCAAACCGTTAAAAGATATAATCAAAAAGAACTTTCAAATACGATCTTACACAATTTTGAAATAAATAGACCACTCAAAAATAATCATAACTATTTCTTTTGAATCAGCGGGCTCAATTATATACAATATAAGAAACACCCAATTCTAGATCAATTTTATAATTCAGAAGTTTCTTGGGTGGTGTCTGTAAACAAAGATTGGATTGGCGTGCTGCATAGTACAATCGATAAGGTCCCCGACTACAAATCCTAAAGATGTAGTTCAATTCTCGGAGTCAGTATAATTTGAAAATTTTACTTACACATATATAATGTAAATATATAATACGTATAAATGTGTACGTGTATGTATCAGTGTTGTACGTTGTGGCAGAAAATTAGCCGTGAATTTTTAAATTATAAAAAGTAAATAAAATTAATAAAAAAAAAAAATTCCATTTATACATGTAAAAATCGTTATAAGCTAAAATACACATAATTATGAAGGTAAAATAATTTTTAAGCCATTATTTAAACAATAACTGGCAATTCAATGTTACCTTAGATAAGTGAATATTTTCCAATATTTCGCTAAGCTCGAGGTTTGCAGAGTCAGAGGAAGTTAAAAAAATTAGTGTTGATAATTTTAAAGGTATGCTTTATTTATTAATAACTAATAATACATGATATTTAACAAAGCTGATACATTAACACAAGCAAGAGTATGACTATATATATACGACACTCACTTTTGCTGCTCAAAAGTTGGCAGCATCTTAAAAGCCAGCAGACAGTTGACATAAGGCAGTAGAAAACACGCTTTACATTTATGTACATTTTGGAGGGGCGGTTAAGTGCCAAATCTTTCAATTTGTAAGTTTTATAGAAATAATTAAGCACAAAGAATTGATAATTAACATCAGCTGTCAAAAATATGGACGTTCGTTGTATGTGATGCTTGTTGGATTTATATACGGATGAACCTATTGAGTCAGATAAGTAAAACCATTTATTTATGCAATCAAGCGTATATACTCGTATTTTCATAGCAAAAGTCGTGGAATAAAAAAAAAAGAAGTGTTTACTTTGTTAACAATAACAATTTCAGCAGGAATCAAAGACCCTACAGCATTTTCCTCTATAGAACAGGCTCCAGTACACGCAGGATTCATCATTTACATTGGAATTGCACAACACCTATATCAATAGATACAAAGTTTAATAAACGGATGACAACAGGATACAGCATGATGTGAGAATCTTTTGACTTCCCATATACATTACGGTGTTTGACCTTTTTTTCCTAGCCACAGATAATATGCAACAAATAAAAATCAGATTGGTTTGTTGCACAAGCTTTGAACGTGCACTAGAATTGTTTCAATTTTTATTCAGTTTTCCATAATTACAGACAAGATAGCAGGTTTAATTACATATGGAAGAATTTTATCTCCACAGTGATTAAAAGTCTTTGACCAAAAAATCCTTGATACTTGGTACAAATTTCTTATGTCAAGTTTTTCTCTTTTAATGAGGTCCAATTAGGTGCAATAAGTGGCTTCCAATTCATACAACAAGTTTACATGGTCATGATCCAAAGGACCAGTTTCATCGCGGCTGGATACACTGTTTCCTATTTAGAGATGAAGGATTGCGAGTGGATCGAAGGATTAGTTCTGCTTTGGGGTTTATCTGAACGAAAAAAAGTTGAATCTACAGAGAACTACAGGATACATAACTATGTGACTCAACTTTTTTTCTTCGTACTTGTATAAGAACACATCTTAGAAAGTGGGCAGCATATTAACTTTCAACTAAAGCCAACGTGCAATTAATAATTAACTGCATGACTTTCTGCTCATGCTCTGAACTTTTACCAAGTGTTTCAAAACTCTTCTCCAAATTTAAGTGATTATAATCAAAAGAATTAGTCATATATAGAAATTTTTTTTTTACACTGTGATTATAAGTCTTTGACAAAGTAATTTTTGATACTTAGTACAAATTGTTAACGTCAAGTTTTACTCTTCGAACTAGGTCCATGTTTGGTAAAAAATGGCTTTAAATTTATAGTACAAGTTTAGATGGTCATGCTCCAAAGGATCAGTTGTATCGGGGCTGGATTCACGGTTTTCTACATGGAGTTGAAAGATTGAAAGTGAATGACACCTGTCAAAGGATTCGCTCTGCTTTAGAGTTCATTTAAAGAAAGAAAAGGTAAATCTACAGAGAATTACAGGATACGAAACTATGTGACTTACGGAGGGAACAAAGATAGCGATTAGAAGCTTAACTGTTACTTAGGTCAAAATAGTAATTATTTCAACATTGAGTGATTTAAGCACTTGTCATAGGTGAATGAAAATTTTTTTATGTTACAAACAATAAATGTATGCATGCTTGAGTAAACAATTTCCGTAGGCACGGAGCATAATTTTTTTATGTTACAAATAATAAATGTATACATGCTTGAGCAAGGAAGTTCTGTAGGTCTGGAGCACAATTTTCTTTTGTTATAAAAATAATCCTTATTACTTCTATAATAAACAAGTTTATGCAAAAATTTTTTTTCCGTAGTGTTTTGTTCTCGAAGTACTTTGCACGGGGTTCGACTTGTAATTACATTTTTTTTTTACAATGCAGGTAAGTCAAGAAAAACGTCTAAAATCTATGTTATATTTAACAATACAATCTTTATTCAGTCTCAAAACATACTAGATTTTATAAAACATTTATTATTTTTTAACGAAAACAGAAACATTAAATTCAATTCTATTAACAGTACTAAATGCATAAAAAAAATTTTGTACACTTTATATCTTTATAAACGTACGTATATTAATTAAAAATCCTGAAAACCAATGGAAATTTGAAGGAGGATTTGCATCTGACTCGGGATGAAGACGTAACTAAAATGAAATATATTACATCGTAAGTAATATCGAGCTTAAACATTACGAAATAGTGATTTATAAAATTTAAAACTTATCTTTTATAACAGTGCCTCGTTACTGACAGAACAAAGAGATGTAGGACTTGAAGTGAGCAGATATCTCAAATATAATGTTAAGTAATATTAATTCTTTCTGATAAGTAATATATTATTGGCTTATACGTTTGTAACTTATCTTTTATTGAAGTAGCTTATTACTCAAGAAGAAAAATTATGGACCCGAACTCACGACCTCTCGTAAATAAGCTGAGCACGGTATCCTCTTAACTATGAACTATCACTCGTAAAAGAATTTACCATAACACAGCGGGTGACGAATTAGCTCTAAGTCTATTTCTTAAATATTCTTGCGAGGCTTTCAACTGAAATACGATACATTACTTAATATAATTTGTTGTTCGTAGGTAGTACTTTAATGAGTAAAATAATGAAAACTTATCTTTTATTGAAGTAGCTTGTTACTGACCTAAGAATAAGCTATATTTGCAGTCAGTTAATAACCTGACAAAACGAGCTAGGGCAGAGTTCAGCGTTCTTTTCTGTACATGCCATCGAAAATTATCTCGCCTTTGTTCCCTTCACTTTAGGAATTTAAATGACGTCTTCCAAGCGATTGCAAACACTTCTTTATAAATAAAGCCTTTTTTTAACACCTCTGACTTTTGAAGGAGACCCATTTTCAACAGCGTTTGCCGTGTTACCGTACTTATCGTTGATTGCTTGTAGCGACTCTGTAATATATTTCGTTGCTGATTGGACTTTATTAGCCACTTGCTGTCGCTTTACCCTGAGCTTAGCACCACTTTTTTTTATAGAGGAAAGCTCCTCCCAGGTCTGGTGGCTAAATACCGACACGTTGCTGTCCTCGGTGTAGTTAGTGCCTATGCTTGACAGGCTTTCTTTTCGTCCATTGTCTNTCAAAATAGCACCTTCGCCGCTTGATTTTGAGTTCTCAGGCGGAAAAATATTATACGAAACTCGTTCGAAAAGGCTTCTTTACGAACCTTGTTACGGCCCTCGCCTTCGGCTAGTGCCGTAAACCTCTCGGTTCGTAAATCAAAGCCTTTGCCAACTCGTACGTAATGTACTATTGAGCTTGATAATTTTTCTCCATCACAAAATTGCATATGCTACACAATTAAGTATCCTATACGTAAAATGCAGATTTTCTCGTTAGCAACATACAACAATTAAAGACAATGATCGTAAATATCGAATAAAACTTGTGATAACTCATGTTCTGTCTTTGTAAATTACCGAGAATTACGCAAGTTTTAACTTTTTACGATATATTGCAGAAAAATGTATCAAACGCTAGTATAGTGGTCACGAAAGAGAATTTAATTTTTTTTTAAATTTAAATTAATATTGCAATAAACTATATGACTTACTTTAAGTTGTTATATACAACTATCAGTTGAAATTGGATAAAAATAAAATCAAATGAATACTACAGATACCTTTAATTATACAACCATGCAAAATTTATAATTAGACCTTGGATTTCCCTACGGCTTTTTTTCCTAAATTTTCTGGTGGTTCATAAACTCCATTTTTTGATTTAATTTAAAAAACTCTTGCGTTTTTTAAAAACCGTCCACAGTTTCTTGAATCATTTTATTACGTTCATTAATTTTGAAATTGTTCATCGCACTAAATGTTCTTTTGCATTCTGCATTCGCATGTTATACTGTTAAAATGGTTAGAACAAATTTTCCAATTATTTCGAAAGGTCTGGCACCTGTCTCGTAATCTACTATATACCTCACATGAGTCTAAAATGCAACAACCTTTAAAGAATCCATTAAATCGTCAAGAACGTTGGTAAGGTGTACTTTATTCCACTTGTCAAGCAAGCTCTCATGGTTATCTTTAGATCATTTTTCAAAACACTTCATCAAATTATCAAAAATATTTGTATTTTTATGTCGAACCTGTTTTGACAGAGCATTTACTGGTTGAAGACATTTCGCAAGTTTTAAAACAGGATTTTTTAAATTTTCGAACCGTTTTTTTATTTCCAAACATAACGTGATTATGAAATCAAATGAATCTTTACAAAACTGATACAAATCCGACCCGAATTTCAGTAATGATTCTCTGATTTTATCTCCTAAGTAGAAATCAATAAAACGAAGTAACGATCCGAATTAAATACATCAATATTTTCAGCAGCTGTGCTTCGAACGTAATTTCGATCTAGAATACACGATACAATATTTTTAAACCGTTTCTTAATTTTATCTTGTGATATGTGAATAATAACGTCCTTTCGCTGAAATAATAGATTGAGCGCGTTTAGTTCAAAGCAAGTATGTTCTAAAAGACAAAAATATAGTTTCATATGTTTCTAGTTCATCAATTTTACCATTTCGGTCGCATCATCGTCACCGGTCAATGATAAATCGGTAAAAAATTCTAACACAGCCTGCCACTGCTCTATAATACGATCAATGGAACTTTCTAAAGATAACAACTTATGCTTAGGAACTCCATCTGTTTGTAAAAGAGCAAAATCATTTAATTGATAAAAAATTTGTTTTACTTATAAAATCAATTTAATTCAAGACGTTATTTCTTTTGGCAATTTTTTGAAGACATATTGCATGCACAGGTGTGTAACTTTTTCAAACACAGGGAGTAACTCCTATGTGCTGCATTTTACCTCGTTATCAGCAACATACTGGATAATAATTGCCAAAAACTTGTCTATCATGATGTCAGTGGGCTCGTCTACGCAAACAGAAGAAGGATTTTCGCATACTCTGCCATGACATCCACAGTTAAACGACGGGCCTCTGTTTTATTCATACGGCAGTCTTTTAATTCCACATTCCACAGATTGGATGGTCTTGAGCTTACCAGGCAAATTTTTAAAAGACGTGTTCATTGACACACATGATCCAACAAACTTCAATTACAACTTCGATTTTCTGAGCCAGAAATCACTGTTTTCTATTGAAGGTAGCTAAAGTACCTCTTTGGTGTACGGAGATTTTCTCCCACTAGCTTCAAGATATTTTCTCGTCTGTGCATGGTAAATAATAACATGATACCGAGCAACCAGAACCTTGTTGCAAGCTTTGCAACAAGCTTTATCATTCATTAGCTCTTGTTTTTCTAACCAATCTTGAAAGACAATTACTAGAAGTCATTCCTCTCTAAATTTTCATTCCGTTTTCAGCCTGATTCTTTTCTTCATTGCTGTTTTTGCTACCATCAAACTCTAAAAATTTTTGATGCTTTATAGATATTATATGAAAATACTACATTAATAATAAAACTTGATATTGGCAAAGCTACACAAAAAATAATTATTTTAACTGTAATCACCCAAACTTCAATGAAAATTTAAAAAAGAAAAAGAATGGTTTTAGAACATATTACACTTTATTTACGTAATGTACTAAAAATTTCAGCGTTCTTAGCATTAAGGAGGTTCCACAGCATAAGGAATCAACGGAATGATTTTATTTACATGTAGTCCTTAAGTTAATAATTTAACGATTAAATTACGTGCCAAGTTTCAATACCTTAGACTGATTTTATATCAAGGAATTAATAAAATAATTTTTCGATTTTCAACACAACCACTCAAGAGAAGTTGTACGAGATTTTATTTTTCATTAAACAATTCTGATTCAATTAACGTATGAATTTTGATTAAATTGCAAAAATGAGAAAGTAAAACACGGTCAAGATGTGTCTTAAAGAAAAGTATATGTTTGGGATCGAAAACCCAATGATTGTGGACTGTATGATTTGATTTACCGGTTGCGAGGGAAAAGAGTGGGAGCCAATTGCTTGGGTTTATTGAAAAATTAACACTCGCACCTTTTTCTATATAACAAAATAATAAAGTATATTAACAGCAGAAATTACAACACTTGATGAGAAAATATTAAAAAACTGTGGTAAATAACAAAATAACGTTTTATGTGCGCTAATTTAAGGATGTTGAACGAAGTTGGAGAACAGTTATTTTACTAATATAATTAAACTGAAAATGATGTTGTTTGAGATACGCGAGTAAATTACACAAGACATTTTCTCTTTCTATTTAAAATGATTTACTCGAGAAAATATCTACTTGGTTGGTGTACACAGTGACCACACTATGGTTCACTGGACGAGCGATCGGTGCGGACTGACTATATGCTCACAGGCGAGCAGTCGTGAGCAGTCAAAGTAACTTAAACGTGGAGCGCTATGATTGGTGGTCACGCAGGACCATCGTACGCACGCTATTGGTTACAAAATACTAAAGTTAATTGCTAGCGCGCGAATATACAAATTCTATATAGTTCATGTTTTGTAATACTAATTTGATGTTTAACAGTATCCATTGATTGGATTTTTGAAGAGAAATTAATAAAAATTTCTAACTTCTAACAAAACTTTAATGTTACAAAATATAACATCAGCGCGAACCTCTAACCGAAAAGTTTTAAATAGTTCGATCTACTGCGCACATCTACCTTGACCAACGTAGTTGGTACGGTACCTCCATAAATAATATTATTTCGGAAAAATGGTTACACATTATCATGCATTTGCTAATTTTGCCCTTAGTATTGACCAAGGGTGAGTAAGTGTACAGTCCAAACAAATTTAAAAAAAAACCACTCAACTTTTATCTGTTTTTTGTTGCTATCATACTATTAAGACTTCATACGCAAAATATTTATTATTCGTATTTATAGATTACCAGTTACCAGTAATGTGCATCCCTTGACAATAATCATACTTTTTCTACTGTTAATCAGAAACGACTTACGGAACTTTAGGATATCTTGCTGCTCGTGCTACTAATTTTTAAAATAACAGAAGATGCTTTTCTTTTGTCCGGTGACTTCTTCTTCACTATCTTAGCCATTTTTTATTAGTTTGATCTGGAAGGTCATAGATACGGGTTCAGGAAAAGATAATAATTGCCCATAATAATTTGACGATTCATGTATACCCTTTAACACCTACATTGAATGCACGTACCAATATATTTTGGTATACTTGGATACAAATTTAATGCGTGGCTTGCAATATCTAAAGATAAGTGTAGTACAAAATTAAAAACAAATAAAAAAAATTTTCACAAAAAGTGGTCGAAAGAATTATTTCATCAGTAATTTATATGTTACATAACAATATATTACTTCATGGTACAGGAAATTATTGATAACTACGTAAATCGAGGTCGTGAAAAAAGATGGTTACATTTTTGGCTTTCTAAGTGTGCTAGTTCTTTGGTTTTTTGTGCAAACATGCTTGTATTTCGCGAACGGTAATGCGGATCAAAAAATAGCTTACACCATTCAAAAGAGGAGCAAAAAATACATAGAAAACGATTATTTACTAAATTTGGACCCACACAAAATCTTGAGAAAAACAGCCGTGAAAGACGTAATGCAAAGTTACGTTTGTATATAGATATATTAGCCCGCTACTCGACGGCCAGCAGCAAGTAGCAGCCGTGGAGCGCTAAAGAGTGAGGTGAGGACAAAGAGGAATGGCCAGCATGCAGGGCTTGTACTCGGCCGAAATTTATTTTTTATCTCTGCGTCAGACGGCCGAGACACATTGCAACTACCCATAAAATAATGATAATGGGATAGAAAAAAAGTATCCAAGGGAAAGTGCATTTTTGCGTTATCAATGATTCTCTATCGATTGCACTGGGTCTCCCTACGGCTTTTTTTCCTAAATTTTCTGGTGGTTCATAAACTCCATTTTTTGATTTAATTTAAAAAACTCTTGCGTTTTTTAAAAACCGTCCACAGTTTCTTGAATCATTTTATTACGTTCATTAATTTTGAAATTGTTCATCGCACTAAATGTTCTTTTGCATTCTGCATTCGCATGTTATACTGTTAAAATGGTTAGAACAAATTTTCCAATTATTTCGAAAGGTCTGGCACCTGTCTCGTAATCTACTATATACCTCACATGAGTCTAAAATGCAACAACCTTTAAAGAATCCATTAAATCGTCAAGAACGTTGGTAAGGTGTACTTTATTCCACTTGTCAAGCAAGCTCTCATGGTTATCTTTAGATCATTTTTCAAAACACTTCATCAAATTATCAAAAATATTTGTATTTTTATGTCGAACCTGTTTTGACAGAGCATTTACTGGTTGAAGACATTTCGCAAGTTTTAAAACAGGATTTTTTAAATTTTCGAACCGTTTTTTTATTTCCAAACATAACGTGANTTACCAAAATAAATTGTTATTCAAATAATGTAATGCCACAAGTTAACTATCTGGCTACGTCTTAAGTAAATACTTTTTTTCAATATTTATCTATCAAGATGCAATAATTGATTCGCCAAGCTAGTGCCAACGTATAAATAGTAAGCAAAGGATCGAAAAACAAGTGTTAAAAAATTTGGTAAAATTAAGATTCTAATTGTTAATTCACATACAATGTTTTTTTGAACCTTTCTATAAGCAAAGTTTTGTTTTTAAAAAAAATGTGACTCAAGATCTAATGCAGTCGATAGAGAATCATCAATAATGCAAAAACGCACTTTCTCTCAGAGACTTTTTTTTCCCATTATAAATATTTCATTGGGACTTGTAATATTTCTAGGGCGTCTGATGCAGAGGAAAAAAAAATTTCAGCCGAGTAAGAGCCCTATATGCTGGCCATTCCTCTTTATCTTCACCCCGCCAACTGCCGCTCCACGACTACTACTTGCTGCTGGCCGTCGAGTAACGGGCTAGTATATCTATATACAAACGTAACTTTGCATTAAGTCTTTGACGGCCGTTTTTCTCGAGATTTTATGTTGGTCAAACTAGAGTAAACATTCGTTTTATATATATATGTATGCTCTTAATTTGAAGGGTGTCAGCTATTTTTTGATCCGCATTACCGCTCGTAGGTACTAAGCATTTTTTTATAAAAAATAACATAGAACAATTAGGAAGCTGAAAATGTAACTATCGTTTTACGACCTTGAGTGACGTAATTTCAAATAAGAAAGACACTTTACGCATCAGTTTATGTAAAAGGTACTTTTACTGAACTAGTTATTTCTAAAAAAATTGTGACACCAGTGAATGTAACCCTTACTTTGTGGCAATTAAATCTGGTGTATTACCATTGACGTACAATAATAATTTCTCATTGATATAATACTTTTATCCTAGTCATTCTAGAACAATTTTAAATACCGAATTTGATGAACTCAATAAACTAAGATAACAACTTATTTAAATAAATATTTTGGTTGAACTCGTGTACTATAAATGACGGGTAGATGTAGGCGAAGCGTATAATCAGTAATGTAAATTTAACTGGTCACTATAAATTTTACAGTATGGCTAAATCAAATATTAAAATGAATTTTGTTAAGGATACTACAGACTTGAACATAAGAAAAGAAATTTATTTTGAATTTGGCTCCGTTTTTTCATAAAATTCAATTTTGTGACATAAAGAAATGGATAAATCTTTTATTATTTATAATTGACCGTATTTAAGTCATTTATACTTAACAGAGTAAATTTTACATGAATTATAACAGTAAGTTGTTGCAATATCATGTTTTGAAAAAGTTATTAACAGTTAGTGATCACTACGAATGCTCAAATTTCAAATGTTGTTTATGCTTTGAAAAACAAATTTTTCTACTTCTCCTAGATATTTCTGCTTTATTTGTATTAGCTTCTAATTGTACTACATAATTAGGAACAATAAACAAAAATATACTAGAATATTTGGACGTAGTACAGGTCTTCAAACCGTGGGCAGCCTGCACAGTCGTTTTTGGGATAGTAAATAATTCTTATTTTTGAGGTCTATGTCAGTTTGTAAAAAAAAAAAAACTTTGTATTTTATATCCATTGAGATTGGTGGCAGCAGGTATAAATTTAATTTTGTGCATTTGGTAATGTTGACATACCGATGTAGCTGGCCACGGCTATAGCGAGGCTACATAACAAAAACTCTTAAGGCCCCCACGAATTACAATGTTTTGCAACTTTTGTACGATTGGAGGCAGGTATTAATTTTTTACCTCATCTGTACCCCACCTGTTACTCCAAAATGCATGCAATCCACCGTATCAAACACTGCATAGCACGTTAAAATATTCAAGGATGATTTTGTTTTATTAATCGCCGATGCTTGCCCGCCCAAAGAACATTTAAACAATAAATTATGCTACAACCAAATGGATATCATCGATGCTTCCTCACTTAAGATGCAGTGTTCGTATTGTCAGTAGAATTCCATCGTCATAGGTTTGGAGATAAGGTTGGCAACTCTTACAAAATGCGTAGAGACCTTACAACGCAACTCTACTCACTTCACGCATTTTGTAAGAGTTCCCAACTTTATCTCTAAACCAATGACGATGGAATTCTACTGACAATATGAACATTGTTAAGGTGGCTCACCACATTTTGGAAAGTCAAGCTGTTCACACAAATATTGGAATTTATGATAAACTGTCACTCAATGGATGTACAGTTCAAATTTCATAGCATGCAAAAAATAAATTAAAAAATTTGAAGCTGTTCGCCTTGGGTAGGGTAGCACCAGCGCCACGAGTAGCCACTAATGGAACTGCTGTAACGCATGTAAACAAAGAGAATTAGCATGGACGAGATATGCCAGAAGTCTTTTGTTATTGATTTTAGCAATGTTTTAAGATATGCATATGATTTTCTGCATGAAATTCTTGAAGGTTAACGTATTTGCAATAAAAATCATATTATGTTTTGTGGTATCATTCGCCAAAGCGACAAGGATATTGACTTTTTTGCAGCAGCCACGGAGCTAGTATATCTATAGACAATCGTAACTGTACATTACGTCTTTGACGGCTGTTTTTCTCTAGGTTTTGTGTGGGTCTAAATCGAGTTAATAATCTTTTTTTGTGTTTTTCGATCCGTATTACCGCTCCTTAAATATTGTAATTTTTTTATAAAAAAAACATAGAACTTGTGCCCTTAGGAAGCTGAAAATTTTACCATTATTTTTTACGACTGCGAATTATTTAGTGATGAATTATGCAGACACTTTAAACATCAGATTGTGTAAAAGCTATCTTTACTGGACTAAAGATATTTTCCTGCGAACGAAGAATTGTTTATTTTTAATTATAAAGATATTTAATATGAAAAGCGCCAGAGTTACTATGTAGCAAATCTCAGAAATTTTCAAGTTCAAGACAAAAAAATTAAAATCTTTTATTTAAGGAGCATACTGGTTCAGTTTGGTGTAAAGTCTTGTCAAACATTCAACGGCCAAATAAACTTATATTTCATCGAAATTAAATGCTCTAAAAGTTAT
The DNA here is from genome assembly GCF_000648655.2 of Copidosoma floridanum. Next base: position 12,462 of record NW_019380055.1, on the reverse strand, counting down.
AAGCAACTATTGACACAAAAAAAATGTTATTGAATATTTCGTTAAAAAATTAGTATTTTTGTGCTTTTTTTCTTTTCATTATAAGGAGAAAAAGTCTAATATTTTGTTCATACAGTGTTTCCAAGCAATGTTGTTCATTTCTTAGTTTTGTACGTAGACTGAGAAAAGGGGCGTTTGCTCAAAAGAAAAGTCATTTTGATTTTTAGAAAAAGCAAAAAAACAGCTGAAAATCCACGTATTTTAAGTAACGTTTAAAACAAACAGTTTTATACCTAGACACCACACATTCTCATAGACTGCAGGCTTTGACGTATTATGTAAGCAGTATTTTTTTGGGATTTTTTCCTTGCATATCCTTGTCTAAAATCCATTTGTCCACTAAAAAGCACTGTTTTACAACTTAATTATTGTATCTTCGGTGGGTCAGAGAGTGTTGTATTAGATCTCATTATCTTCCTTAAGAGTTGTACTTCCAGTCTTTTTTACAGCTAATCGAGTTTTGCAACAAGGGTCTTGCAAATCGAGGTGAAAAAAAAGTGCCTTGTTACAAAATGAAATAACCTCTATGTAGAAACATAATCGTTCGGAATTTTTACCATATGATTGGCAGAATCTCTCTTTTAATGTACAAAAATTGAATGCCCTTGGATAAATGGGAGCAAAGATAAATTTTTTTTTAAATCCCTGGCACGTCATTGTACAACCAAAGAGGTGTAAGGTTATAGGTATTACAGTTTCACAGTTATATTTTTGGTACAATACATTTTGTTGCAGTGCCATATATAGTTGCTATACTAAAGTTAAAATCGACTTTTATTTTGTCGGCAAAGTAGAAGTACTTTTGTAAAAAATTTTTTTTTTATTTTTTTATACACACATTACCGTTACTTTTTCATTATATTTTTACTACCTTTTTAAATCAATTATTAAAGCTTTTATTAAAATGTTAATGTTACTAAAACTCTTCCATACGCCAAAATCTATTTATTCAAATTCTTTGGAAGGAAAGCTTTTCTACATAAATTAAAAAAACGAATGAACAAATAGATGATTTGCGTGTTATAGCAATGTAATTGTTGTCAGGCAAGTTGAAAGTATAAATGATATTTGATATATTCTATGTATACTTCAACATCTTAACGTAATTTGGTTGCTTATTTATCACAGTAGTATAATTTGTTTGAAAGTGTACATTACACTTTGCAGGAAGTTACTAAGAAGAGGTGGGGAGAGCTAATTTTCTATGGATAAGAATAACGACGCACATGCACCTAAACTTGATTTCAATTTATTTTTCTTACATTTGTAAACTTTGTAGAAGTGATGCATGTGTTGTACATATGTTGGATCCATTTATTTAGCGATCTAACTGTATGCTTGTTTTATTAAACTTAGTAATGAGCAATATTTTTCATGATTTTGTTAAGAAAGTTCGTTATGTGACAGAAAAAATACTAATTTTTGAAAATGATGTTCACGACTTTTTTTGTGATTATTATTCTATTTCTGGTCTATTTACGAGAGCACCTTTAATTTTCCTGCAATAGCTGAGATTTGCTTGTACGGCTGAGTGCTCGCCGCACAGAAATCCGATGTTTCGATTCAGCCCCCATAATATTCCACGTTTAATATTATCATAATAAATTTCACGTTTTTCTATGACAATAGGCGAAATGGAAGTAGTCGAAATGAACGAAGACGAAATTGATTAAGTTGAAATGTATGAAGTGGAAAGGGATGAAGCAGAAATGTATGAAGACGAAGGAGATGGAGTTGAAAAGGCTGAATTAGAAAGAGATAAGGTTGTACGTATGGTCAGACAGTGGCTAGAGAAATACGTGATTCCTGATGAAACTTGTGCTAATACAAGAGAGGGAAATAACGGTTTTGATGTGCAATCATATCCATCGCCAAAAAATTTTGGTGATGCAGCCAGAAGAGCTTATGAAGCAACATGCAACATGCAACACGTATCAAAAAAACCAGTCACCCTATTTGTCAAGGTTAGTGAAGACATAAGAAAGTTGTTCATTACAAACTGTAATATGATATCGTTGTAATGATGAAATTAATTTGTTTGCTATGTAGATGTAAGAGTCAGTCCAAGTAAGGAAATTTTTTCATCCATACAAAATACTGGTGAGGTGGTTGATGAATTGGTCTTCGACACAAACAATGTCCAAGCCTTATGCTCGAGTTTTTAACGTCTTGTTTCAATAGAACATTTTCCAGAAGAAGCAGGAGTTTTGCATGAAGCAAAAGCAGTAGGTCATCGAGGCAAAGGGTTTGTACAATAAAATTAATTATTTAAATGGAATGAAAAGGATTTGCTGAATGCATGCAATTAAAAGCCTGTCCACGTCTCTCGTTTTGGGTAAATACAATGTAATTGTGTTGCAGGAACCCAAGTGTGTAGAAAGTTTATTGGCCATTTGCCCATTTTATAAAATATCTGCCTCCAATTTCAACTATTGCATGAGATGTAAGAGACAACTTCCAGACAACGTTGCAAGCAAGCCCATGTGTCCGATGGGTGTACATAAAGTTGTAGAAGAAACTGGTGATTATGAAAATATAAAAGAGGTGAATGTGGACTAGTTGGTTAATGGTCTAATGTCCCAAATGGCCTACTAATAGAATCCATCAGAATTGTACACCATAGGAAAATACTCGACAATCAACAACTTCGTCAGTAATAATAGTTTCGACGGAGTCGTTGCAATAGTCGTTCTACGGGGAGAGCTAATAATCAACGCACAAAAAATACCTTTCACTATTTCTTTTATTTAAAACACTTATCACTAATACACAGTATCTCTCTTCACAATACACGACACAACGCTTTACCTCGTCCTCAGGACTGCACTGCAGCGACTCTACCTCGCATCAAGCGAGCCGTGAGCGCACGTCCACCACGTCCAGCTCGTCCTGGACCAGGAGGGGCTCCTGCTCATCCTAGACCTACACTACTATGCACACACTCACACTCCGTCCCCAATCTCACACACTACTATACTCTCCCTCTCTCTCTCTTTCTTTCTGCTTGATGATGTCTCTCTCTCTCTCTCTCTTTCTCTCTCTCAACTCTGCTATCTACCCTTACACACGACAAAACGTGCGAACAATGGCGGCACTTCCAAGCATGCACCTCGCGGTCTCTCGTACACCTCGTCTCGTCAACCCAAACTCTACTTCTCTCTCTCTCTCGCACTGTCTACACTACACACTCTCTCTCTCTCTCTAGCTTCACCTCCTGGTCAAACGTGCGCGAGTCCAACCCGGCGCGATGTCGTCCGGTGTCCTCGAGCGGGTCGTTCGTCTTACGGCTTCACCTTTTCTCTTCTCTCTCTCTCTCTCTCTTACCCTCTTCTTCTTCTCTTAGCAGCCGTAGTCCTCGACCTTGAAACCTCGTCGTCCTGGGAGAACACAGCAGCTTCTAGACTCGCACGCACACTCCTCTCTCTTCTCTTAACACTCTACGCACCTTCTCGAAAACTTTTTCAACTCACTCTCTCACTCTCTTTCTCTCAACTCTCGCCACGAAAACCAGTAAAGTCACCGAAGCTCTCGCTGCTCGCGCTTAAGCTTGCAGCTCGAGGCTCTACTCCAGACTGACTCACAATCTCTCGCTCGAGCAATGGCCGCCGCCACTGCTGCTGCTACGTATCTCTCCTTGCAGTCGCTCTCAACATACTTGGCAGCTGCTGTGTCTCAGTAGTCGCGTTCGCATTTTCCTTGTCCTTTTTTGCTGGCACTGCTGTGCCTCTGCATCTCAGCTGGTTGTCCGTCGGTGTCCTCTTCTCCTCCTCTCAGTGTATATACAGCTCCCGAAAAAAAACAAATTTGGAGAAGCTTCGACTTTCTGCTTTTTTGTATACACGTTGAATCAGCGAGAGCATTTTGGAACATAGAGGCCATTTTGCCTCGTTACAATACTCAATAATGTAATTATTAAACATATTGAGAAATTAAGGGATATAAAAAACCAGCGCTATATAGGACTACCCTAAGGATGGTGTGAAAATGTGTTAACACTTTAATAGATAAAATAATAATGAAGGGAGTGGTGAAAAATGTCTGAAGAGGGCTAAAAAATATTGGAGTGTTCCTTAGACTATGCTATTTATGAATAATAATCCATTACATAGGATTTGAGGTAGGAGGCATAAGGTTTTACTCAAAATCCAGTACTCCATTTTAAAATAAAAGTTATACGATTTAATGTCACTACTTTGTTTTTAGTCCAAAACTATGAGTTACGTGATTTTATACTTAAAAAAGTAACGTATATCGCACATAAATATTTATATAAAAAAATTTTTTAAAAATAGAAATTTCGGGACATAGGATCTATTAAAAAGTTTTGTTGAAATTTATGACATTGTTGCAATTAAATATAAAAATTTTAATTTAACTCATAGCATTTAAAATGGAACCGATACAAATAAAAATGTTGTACACAAAAATAAAAAGTATGAAAACAAGCTATCATTATTGCAAACGTTTTTCTACAGAAGTGAAAGATCGGAAG
>NW_019380054.1:0-33853 GCF_000648655.2 Copidosoma floridanum | reverse complement strand
TGTCAAGGTACAGGGAATGAATAAATCCCGTAAATTACTGTTAGCCCGTGACTGTCCGTCAAGGTACAGGGAATAAATAAATCCCGTAAATTACTGTTAGCCCGTGACTGTCCGTCAAGGTACAGAGGATGAATAAATCATGTAAATTATTTTTAGCCCGTAAATGTCCGTCAAGGTACGGGGAATAAATGAGTTTCGTAAATTACCGTATGCCCGTGGCTGTCCGTCAAGGTACGGAAGATGAATAAATCTCGTAAATTACCATATGCTCGTCACTGTCCGTCAAGGTACAGAGAATAAATAAATTCCGTAAATTACCGTATGCTCGTAGCTGTCCGTCAAGGAACGGAAAATAAATAAATCCCGTAAATTACCGAATGCTCGTCACTGTCCGTCGAGGTTCGGGGAATATATAAATTCCGTAAATTACCGTATGCCTGTGGCTGTCCGTCAAGGTACGCGGTATAGATGAATCCCGTAAATTACCGTATGCTCGTAGCTGTCCGTCAAGGTACGGGAAATAAATAAATCCCGTAAATTACCGAATGCTCGTCACTGTCCGTCAAGGTACGGGAAATAAATAAATTCCGTAAATTACCGTACGCCCGTGGCTGTCAGTCAAAGTACAGGGGATAAATAAATTCCAAAAATTACCGTATGCCCGTGGTTGTTTGTCAAGGTACAAGGTATAGATGAATTCCGTAAATTACCGTATGCTCGTAGCTGTCCGTCAAGGAACGGGAAAAAAATAAGTCCTGTAAATTACCGTATGCTCGTGACTGTCCGTCAAGGTACGGGGAATAAATAAATCCCGTAAATTACCGAATGCTTGTTACTGTCCGTCAAAGTACAGGGAATAAATAAATTCCGTAAATTACCATATGCCCGTGGCTGTCCGTCAAGGTACGGGGAATAAATGAATCCCGTAAATGAACGTATGCTCGTAGCTGTCCGTCAAGGTACGGGAAATCAATAAATCCCGTAAATTACCGAATGCTCGTCACTGTCCATCAAGGAACGGAAAATAAATAAATTCCGTAAATTACCGTATGCCCGTGGCTGTCGGTCATGGTACAGGAGATAAATAAATCCTGTAAATTACTGTTAGCCCCTGACTGTCCGTCAAGGTATAAGGGATAAATCAATCCCGTAAATTACCATATGCTCGTGCCTGTCCGCCAAGGTACGGAAAATAAATAAATCCCGTAAATTACCGAATGCTCGTCACTGTCCGTCGAGGTTCGGGAAATATATAAATTCCGTAAATTACCGTATGCCTGTGGCTGTCCGTCAAGGTACGCGGTATAGATGAATCCCGTAAATTACCGTATGCTCGTAGCTGTCCGTCAAGGTACGAAAAATGAATAAATCCCGTAAATTACCGAATGCTCGCGGCTGTTCATCAAGAAACGGGAGATAAATAAATCCTGTGAATTACTGTTAGCCCATAACTGTCCGTCAAGGTACAGGAAATAAATAAATCCCGTAAATTACTGTTAGCCCGTGGCTGTCAGTCAAAGTACAGGGGATAATTAAATTCCATAAATTACCGTATGCCCGTGGCTGTCCGTCAAGGTACGGGGTATAGATGAAACCCGTAAATTACCGTATGCTCGTAGCTGTCCGTCAAGGTACGGGAAATGATTGAATCCCGTAAATTACCGAATGCTCGCGGCTGTTCGTTGAGGAACGGGAGATAAATAAATCCCGTGAATTACTGTTAGCCTATGACTGTCCGTCAAGGTACAGAGGATAAATAAATTCCGTAAATTACCGAATGCTCGTTACTGTCCGTCAAAGTACAGGAAATAAATAAATTCCGTAAATTACCGAATGCCTGTGGCTGTCCGTCAAAGTACAGGGGATAAATAAATCCCGTAAATTACCGAACGCTCGTCACTGTCCGTCGAGGTTCGGGGAATAAATAAATTCCGTAAATTACCGTATGCCTGTGGCTGTCCGTCAAGGTACGCGGTATAGATGAATCCCGTAAATTACCGTATGCTCGTAGCTGTCCGTCAAGGTACGGAAAATGAATAAATCCCGTAAATTACCGAATGCTCGCGGCTGTTCGTCGAGAAACGGGAAATAAATAAATTCCGTAAATTACTGTTAGCCCATGACTGTCCGTCAAAGTACAGGGGATAAATAAATTCCGTAAATTACCGTATGCCCGTGGCTGTCCGTCAAGGTACGGGAAATAAATAAATCCCGTAAATTACCGTATGCTCGTGGCTGTCCGTCAAGGTACGGAAAATGAATAAATTCCGTATATTACCGTATGCTCGTAGCTGTCCGTCAAGGTACGGGGAATAAATAAATCCCGTAAATTACCGAATGCTCGTAACTGTCCGTCAAGGTACGGGAAATAAATAAATTCCGTAAATTACCGTATGCCCGTGGCTGTCAGTCAAGGTACGGCGGATAAATAAACTCCATAAATTACCGTATTCCCGTGGCTGTCCGTTAAGGTCCGGGGTATAGATGAATCCCGTAAATTACCGTATGCTCGTAGCTGTCCGTCAAGGTACGGGAAATAAATAAATTCCGTAAATTACCGTATGCCCGTGGCTGTCAGTCAAAGTACAGGGGATAAATAAATTCCAAAAATTACCGTATGCCCGTGGTTGTTTGTCAAGGTACAAGGTATAGATGAATTCCGTAAATTACCGTATGCTCGTAGCTGTCCGTCAAGGAACGGGAAAAAAATAAGTCCTGTAAATTACCGTATGCTCGTGACTGTCCGTCAAGGTACGGGGAATAAATAAATCCCGTAAATTACCGAATGCTCGTCACTGTCCGTCAAGGTACGGGAAATAAATAAATTCCGTAAATTACCGTACGCCCGTGGCTGTCAGTCAAAGTACAGGGGATAAATAAATTCCAAAAATTACCGTATGCCCGTGGTTGTTTGTCAAGGTACAAGGTATAGATGAATTCCGTAAATTACCGTATGCTCGTAGCTGTCCGTCAAGGAACGGGAAAAAAATAAGTCCTGTAAATTACCGTATGCTCGTGACTGTCCGTCAAGGTACGGGGAATAAATAAATCCCGTAAATTACCGAATGCTTGTCACTGTCCGTCAAGGTACGGGAAATAAATAAATTCCGTAAATTACCGTACGCCCGTGGCTGTCAGTCAAAGTACAGGGGATAAATAAATTCCAAAAATTACCGTATGCCCGTGGTTGTTTGTCAAGGTACAAGGTATAGATGAATTCCGTAAATTACCGTATGCTCGTAGCTGTCCGTCAAGGAACGGGAAAAAAATAAGTCCTGTAAATTACCGTATGCTCGTGACTGTCCGTCAAGGTACGGGGAATAAATAAATCCCGTAAATTACCGAATGCTCGTCACTGTCCGTCAAGGTACGGGAAATAAATAAATTCCGTAAATTACCGTACGCCCGTGGCTGTCAGTCAAAGTACAGGGGATAAATAAATTCCAAAAATTACCGTATGCCCGTGGTTGTTTGTCAAGGTACAAGGTATAGATGAATTCCGTAAATTACCGTATGCTCGTAGCTGTCCGTCAAGGAACGGGAAAAAAATAAGTCCTGTAAATTACCGTATGCTCGTGACTGTCCGTCAAGGTACGGGGAATAAATAAATCCCGTAAATTACCGAATGCTCGTCACTGTCCGTCAAGGTACGGGAAATAAATAAATTCCGTAAATTACCGTACGCCCGTGGCTGTCAGTCAAAGTACAGGGGATAAATAAATTCCAAAAATTACCGTATGCCCGTGGTTGTTTGTCAAGGTACAAGGTATAGATGAATTCCGTAAATTACCGTATGCTCGTAGCTGTCCGTCAAGGAACGGGAAAAAAATAAGTCCTGTAAATTACCGTATGCTCGTGACTGTCCGTCAAGGTACGGGGAATAAATAAATCCCGTAAATTACCGAATGCTCGTCACTGTCCGTCAAGGTACGGGAAATAAATAAATTCCGTAAATTACCGTACGCCCGTGGCTGTCAGTCAAAGTACAGGGGATAAATAAATTCCAAAAATTACCGTATGCCCGTGGTTGTTTGTCAAGGTACAAGGTATAGATGAATTCCGTAAATTACCGTATGCTCGTAGCTGTCCGTCAAGGAACGGGAAAAAAATAAGTCCTGTAAATTACCGTATGCTCGTGACTGTCCGTCAAGGTACGGGGAATAAATAAATCCCGTAAATTACCGAATGCTCGTCACTGTCCGTCAAGGTACGGGAAATAAATAAATTCCGTAAATTACCGTACGCCCGTGGCTGTCAGTCAAAGTACAGGGGATAAATAAATTCCAAAAATTACCGTATGCCCGTGGTTGTTTGTCAAGGTACAAGGTATAGATGAATTCCGTAAATTACCGTATGCTCGTAGCTGTCCGTCAAGGAACGGGAAAAAAATAAGTCCTGTAAATTACCGTATGCTCGTGACTGTCCGTCAAGGTACGGGGAATAAATAAATCCCGTAAATTACCGAATGCTCGTCACTGTCCGTCAAGGTACGGGAAATAAATAAATTCCGTAAATTACCGTACGCCCGTGGCTGTCAGTCAAAGTACAGGGGATAAATAAATTCCAAAAATTACCGTATGCCCGTGGTTGTTTGTCAAGGTACAAGGTATAGATGAATTTCGTAAATTACCGTATGCTCGTAGCTGTCCGTCAAGGAACGGGAAAAAAATAAGTCCTGTAAATTACCGAATGCTAGTGACTGTCCATCAAGGTACGGGAAATAAATAAATTTCGTAAATTACCGAATGCTTGGTACTGTCCGTCAAAGTAAAGGGAATAAATAAATTCCGTAAATTACCGAATGCCTGTGGCTGTCCGTCAAAGTACAGGGGATAAATAAATTTCGTAAATTACCGTATGATCGTGGCTGTCTGTCAAGGTACGGGAAATAAATAAATTCCGTGAATTACTGTTAGCCTATGACTGTCCGTCAAGGTACGGGGGGTCAATCAATCCCGTTAATTACCGTATGCTCGTGCCTGTCCGCCAAGGTACGGAAAATAAATAAATCCCGTAAATTACCGAATGCTCGTCACTGTCCGTCGAGGTTCGGGGAATATATAAATTCCGTAAATTACCGTATGCCTGTGGCTGTCCGTCAAGGTACGCGGTATAGATGAATCCCGTAAATTACCGTATGCTCGTAGCTGTCCGTCAAGGTACGAAAAATGAATAAATCCCGTAAATTACCGAATGCTCGCGGCTGTTCATCAAGAAACGGGAGATAAATAAATCCTGTAAATTACTGTTAGCCCATAACTGTCCGTCAAGGTACAGGAAATAAATAAATCCCGTAAATTACTGTTAGCCCGTGGCTGTCAGTCAAAGTACAGGGGATAAATAAATTCCATAAATTACCGTATGCCCGTGGCTGTCCGTCAAGGTACGGGGTATAGATGAAACCCGTAAATTACCGTATGCTCGTAGCTGTCCGTCAAGGTACGGGAAATGAATGAATCCCGTAAATTACCGAATGCTCGCGGCTGTTCGTTGAGGAACGGGAGATAAATAAATCCCGTGAATTACTGTTAGCCTATGACTGTCCGTCAAGGTACAGAGGATAAATAAATTCCGTAAATTACTGTTAGCCCGTGGCTGTCAGTCAAAGTACAGGGGATAAATAAATTCCATAAATTACCGTATGCCTGTGGCTGTATGTCAAGGTACGGGGCATAGATGAATCTCGTAAATTACCGTATGCTCGTAGCTGTCCGTCAAGGTACGGGAAATAAATAAATCCCGCGTATTACCGAATGCTCGCGGCTGTTCGTTAAGGAAAGAGAGATAAATAAATCCCTTAAATTACTGTTAGCCCATGACTGTCCGTCAAGGTACAGGGAATGAATAAATCCAGTTTATTACCGTATGCTCGTGGCTGTCCGTCAAGGTACAGGGAATAAATAAATCGCGTAAATTACCGCATGCTCATGACTGTCCGTCAAGGTACAGGGTATAGATAAATCTCGTAAATTACCGAATAATCGTAGCTGTCCGTCAAGGTACGGGAAATAAAAAAATCCCGCGTATTACCGAATGCTCGCGGCTGTTCGTTGAGGAACGGGAGATAAATTAATCCTGTAAATTACTGTTAGATCATGACTGTCCAACAAGTTATGGGGGATAAATCAATCCCGTAAATTACCATATGCTCGTGGCTGTCCGCCAAGGTACGGGAAATTAATAAATCCCGTAAATTACTGACTGCTCGTCACTGTCCATCAAGAAACGGAATATAAATAAATTCCGTAAATTACCGTATGCTCATGACTGTCCGTCAAGGTACAAGGAATAAATAAATCCCGTAAATTACTGTTAGCCCGTGACTGTCCGTCAAGGTACAGGGAATAAATAAATCCCGTAAATTACTGTTAGCCCGTGACTGTCCGTCAAGGTACAGAGGATGAATAAATCATGTAAATTACTGTTAGCCCGTGAATGTCCGTCAAGGTACAGGAAATAAATGAATCCCGGATATTACTGTTAGCCCGTGGCTGTCAGTCAAAGTACAGGGGATAAATAAATTCCATAAATTACCGTATGCTCGTAGCTGTCCGTCAAGGTACGGGAAATGAAGAAATCCCGCGTATTACCGAATGCTCGCGGCTGTTCGTTGAGGAACGGGGAATAAATAAATCCCGTAAATTACCGAATGCTCGTCACTGTCCGTCAAGGTACGGGAAATAAATAAATTCCGTAAATTACCGTACGCCCGTGGCTGTCAGTCAAAGTACAGGGGATAAATAAATTCCAAAAATTACCGTATGCCCGTGGTTGTTTGTCAAGGTACAAGGTATAGATGAATTCCGTAAATTACCGTATGCTCGTAGCTGTCCGTCAAGGAACGGGAAAAAAATAAGTCCTGTAAATTACCGTATGCTCGTGACTGTCCGTCAAGGTACGGGGAATAAATAAATCCCGTAAATTACCGAATGCTTGTTACTGTACGTCAAAGTACAGGGAATAAATAAATTCCGTAAATTACCATATGCCCGTGGCTGTACGTCAAGGTACGGGGAATAAATAGATCCCGTAAATGAACGTATGCTCGTGGCTGTCCGTCAAGGTACGAAAAATAAATAAATCCCGTAAATTACCAAATGCTCGTCACTGTCCGTTAAGGTACAGAGAATGAATTAATTCTGTAACTTACTGTTAGCCCCTGACTGTCCGTCAAGATATGGGGGATAAATCAATCCCGTAAATTACCATATGCTCGTGCCTGTCCGCCAAGGTACAAGAAATCAATAAATCCCGTAAATTACCGAATGCTCGTCACTGTCCGTCAAGGTACGGAAAATAAATAAATTTCGTAAATTACCGTACGCCCGTGGCTGTCAGACAAAGTACAGGGGATAAATAAATTCCGTAAATTACCATATGCCCGTGGCTGTCCGTCAAGGTACGGGGAATGAATAAATCCCGTAAATGAACGTATGCTCGTGGCTGTCCGTCAAGGTACGGGAAATCAATAAATCCCGTGAATTGCCGAATGCTCGTCACTGTCCATCAAGGAACGGAAAATAAATAAATTACATAAATTACCGTATGCCCGTGGCTGTCGGTCGTGGTACAGGGGATGAATATATCCCGTAAATTACCGTATACTCGTGGCTGCTTGTCAAGGTACAGGGAATGAATAAATCCTGTAAATTACTGTTAGCCCCTGACTGTCCTTTAAGTTATGGGGGATAAATCAATTCCGTAAATTACCATACGCTCTTGCCTGTTCGCCAAGATACGGGAAATCAATAAATTTCGTAAATTACCGAATGCTCGTCACTGTCCATCAAGGAACGGAAAATAAATAAATTCCATAAATTACCGTATGCCCGTGGCTGTCCGTCAAGGTACGGGGTATGGATGAATCCCATAAATTACCGTATGCTCGTAGCTGTCCGTCAAGGTACGAGGAATAAATAAGTCCCATAAATCACCGTATGCTCGTGACTGTCCATCAAGATACGGGAAAGAAATAAGTTTTTTAATTACCGTATGCCCGTGGCTGTCCGACAAGGTTTAGGGGGTAAATAAATCCCGTAAATTACTGTTAGCCCCTGACTGTCCGTCAAGGTATGGTGAAAAAATTAGTCCCGTAAATTACTGTATGCTTGTAGCTGTCCGTCAAGGTACGGGAAATGAATAAATCCCGTAAATTACCGAATGCTCGCGGCTGTTTGTTGAGGAACGGAAGACAAATAAATCCCGTGAATTACTGTTAGCCCATGACTGTCCGTCAAGGTACGGGGTATAGATGAATCATGTAAATATACCGTATGCTCATGACTGTCTGTCAAGGTACAGAAAATAAATAAATCTCGTATATTACCGTATGCTCGTGGCTGTCCGTCAAGGTACAGGGAATAAATAAATCCCGTAAAATACCGTGTGCTCATGACTGTCCGTCAAGGTACAGGAAATGAATTAATTCTGTAACTTACTGTTAGCTCCTGACTGTCCGTCAAGTTATGGGGGATAAATAAATTCCGTAAATTACCGAATGCTCAATACTGTCCGTCAAAGTACAGGGGATAAATAAATTCCGTAAATAACCGTATGCCCGTGGCTGTCTGTCAAGGTACGGGAAATGAATAAATTCCGTAAATTACCGTATGCTCGTAGCTGTCCGTCAAGGTACAGGGGATAAAAAAATCCTGTAAATTACTGTTACCCCCTGACTGTCCGTCAAGGTATGGGGGATAAATCAATCTCGTAAATTACCATATGCTCGTGCCTGTTCACCAAGGTACGGAAAATAAATAAATCCCGTAAATTACTAAATGCTTGTTACTGTCCGTCGAGGTACGGAAAATGAATAAATTCCGTAAATTACCGTATGCCCGTGGCTGTCAGTCAAAGTACAGGGGATAAATAAATACCATAAATTACCGTATGCCCGTGGCTGTTCGTCAAGATACGGGGTATAGATGAATCCCATAAATTACCGAATGCTCGTAGCTGTCCGTCGAGGTACGGGAAATGAATAAATTCCGTAAATTACCGAATGCTCGCGGCTGTTCGTTGAGGAACGGGAAATAAATAAATCCCGTGAATGACTGTTAGCCTATGACTGTCCGTCAAGGTACGGGGTATAGATGAATCCCGTTAATTACCGTATGCTCGTGGCTGTCCGCCAAGGTACGAAAAATAAATAAATCCCGTCAATTACTGAATGCTCGCGGCTGTTCGTCGAAAATTAGGAAATAAATAAATTCCGTGAATCACTGTTAGCCCATGACTGTCCGTCAAAGTACAGGGGATAAATAAATTTCGTAAATTACCGTATGCCTGTGGCTGTTCGTCAAAGTACAGCGGATAAATAAATTCCGTAAATTACCGAATGCTCGTGGCTGTCCGTCAAGGTACGAAAAATAAACAAATTCCGTATATTACCGTACAGCGGAGAAATAAATTCCGTAAATTACCGTATGCTCGTGGCTGCTTGTCAAGGTACAGGGAATAAATAAATCCTGTAAATTCCTGTTAGCCCCTGACTGTCCGTTAAGTTATGGGGAATAAATCAATACCGTAAATTACCATATGCTCGTGCCTGTCCGCCAAGGTACGGGAAATTAATAAATCTCGAAAATTACCAAATTCTCGTCACTGTCCATCAAGTAACGGAAAATAAATAAATTCCGTAAATTACCGTATGCCTGTAGCTGTCCGTCAAGGTACGGGGTATGCATGAATCCCATAAACTACCGTATGCTTGTAGCTGTCCGTCAAGGTACGGGGAATAAATAAGTCCTATAAATAACCTTATGCTCGTGACTGTCCGTCAAAATACAGGGAATGAATAAATCCTGTAAATTACTGTTAGTCCCTGACTGTCTGTCAAGGTATGGTGGAAAAATAAATCCTGTAAATCACCATATGCTCGTGCCTGTCCGCCAAGGTACGGGAAATAAATAAATCCCGTAAATTACCGGATGCTCGTTACTGTCCGTCGAAGTACAGGGAATAAATAGATTCCGTAAATTACCATATGCCCCTGACTGCCCGTCAAAGTATGAGGGATAAATTAATCCCGCAAATTACCGTATTCTCGTGCCTGTCCGCCAAGGTATGGGGAATATATAAATCCCGTAAATTACCGAATGCTCGCCACTTTCCATCAAGGAACGAAAAATAAATAAATTCCGTAAATTACCGTATGCCCGTGGCTGTCATTCAAAGTACAGGGGATAAATAAATTCCATAAATTACTGTATGCCCGTGGCTGTCCGTCAAGGTACGGGGTATGGATGAATCCCATAAATTACTGTATGCTCGTAGCTGTCCGTCAAGGTTTGGGAAATAAATAAGTCCTATAAATTACCGTATGCTCGTGACTGTCCGTCAAGGTACGAGAAAGCAATGAATTTTTTAATTACCGTATGCCCGTGGCTGTCCGTCAAGGTTTAGGGTATGAATAAATCCCGTAAATTACTGTTAGCCCCTGACTCTCTGTCAAGGTATGGTGGAAAAATCAATCCTGTAAATCACCATATGCTCGTGCCTGTCCGCCAAGGTACGGAAAATAAATAAATCCCGTAAATTGCCAAATGTTCGTAACTGTCCGTCAAGGTACGGGAAATAAATAAATTTCGTAGATTACCGTATGCCCGTGGCTGTCAGTCATGGTACAGGAAATGAATGTATCCCGTAAATTACCGTATGCTAGTGGCTGTCCGTCAAGGTACGGGGTATAGATGAATCCCGTAAATTACCGTATGCTCGTAGCTGTCCGTCAAGGTACGGGAAATTAATAAATCCCGTAAATTACCGGATGCTCGCGGCTGTTCGTTGAGGAACGGGAGATAAATAAATCCCGTAAATTACTGTTAGCCTATGACTGTCCGTCAAGGTACGGGGTATAGATACATCCTGTAAATTACCGTATGCTCGTGGCTGTCCGTCAAGGTACAGGGAATAAATTAATTCTGTAACTCACTGTTAGCCCCTGACTGTCCGTCAAGTTATGGGAGATAAATCAATCCCGTAAATTACCATATATTCGTCACTGTCCGTCAAGGTACGGGAAATGAATAAATTCCGTAAATCACCGTACGCCCGTGGCTGTCAGTCAAAGTACACGGGATAAATAAAATCCACAAATTACCGTATGCCCGTGTCTGTTTGTCAAGGTGCAAGGTATAGATGAATCCCGTAAATTACCGTATGCTCGTACCTGTCCGCCAAATTACGGGAAATCAATAAATCTCGTAAATTACCGAATTCTCGTCACTGTCCATCAAGTAACGGAAAATAAATAAATTCCGTATATTACCGTATGCCCGTAGCTGTCCGTCAAGGTACGGGGTATGGATGAATCCCATAAACTACCGTATGCTTGTAGCTGTCCGTCAAGGTACGGGGAATAAATAAGTCCCATAAATTACCTTATGCTCGTGACTGTCCGTCAAGGTACAGGGAATGAATAAATTCCGTAACTTGCCGAATGTTCGTAACTGTCCGTCAAGGTACGGGAAATAAATAAATTTCGTAGATTACCGTATGCCCGTGGCTGTCAGTCATGGTACAGGAAATAAATGTATCCCGTGAATTACCGTATGCTAGTGGCTGTCCGTCAAGGTACGGGGAATAAATAAATCCCGTAAATTATCGAATGCTTGTTACTGTCCGTCAAAGTACAGGGAATGAATAAATTCCGTAAATTACCATATGCCCGTGGCTGTCTGTCAAGGTACGGGGAATAAATGAATCCCGTAAATAAACGTATGCTCGTGGCTGTCCGTCAAGGTACGGGCAATCACTTAATCCCGTAAATTACCGAATGCTCGTCACTGTCCATCAAGGAACGGAAAATAAATAAATTCCATGAATTACCGTATGCCCGTGGCTGTCCGTCAAGGTACGGGGTATAGATGAATCCCATAAATTACCGTATGCTTGTAGCTGTCCGTCAAGATACGAGGAATAAATAAGTCCTATAAATTACCGTATGCTCGTGACTGTCCGTCAAGGTACAGGGAATGTATAGATCCTTTAAATGACTGTTAGCCCCTGACTGTCTGTTAAGTTATGGGGAATAAATCAAAACTGTAAATGACCATATGCTCGTGCCTGTCTGCCAAGGTACGGGAAATCAATAAATCCCGTAAATTACCGAATGCTCGTCACTTTCCATCAAGGAACGAAAAATAAATAAATTCCGTAAATTACCGTATGCCCGTGGCTGTCATTCAAAGTACAATGGATAAATAAATTCCATAAATTACCGTATGCCCGTGGCTGTCCGTCAAGGTACGGGGTATAGATGAATCCCGTAAATTACCGTATGCTCGTGGCTGTCCGTCAAGGTACGAAAAATGAATAAATCCCGTAAATTACCGAATGCTCGCGGCTGTTCGTCGAGAAACGGGAGATAAATAAATCCCGTAAATTACTGTTAGCCCATGACTGTCCGTCAAGGTACAGGGTATAGATGAATCCCGTAAATTACCGTATGCTCGTAGCTGTCCGTCAAGGTACGGAAAATGAATAAATCTTGTATATTACCGAATGCTCGCGGCTGTTCGTTGAGGAACGGGAAATAAATAAATCCCGTAAATTACTGTTAGCCCATGACTGTCCGTCAAGGTACGGGGTATAGATAAATCCCGTAAATTACGTATGCTCGTAGCTGTCCGTCAAGAAACGGGAAAAAAATAAGTCCTGTAAATTACCGTATGATCGTGACTGTTCATCAAGGTACGGGGAATAAATAAATTCCATAAATTACCGACTGCTCATTACTGTCCGTCAAAGTAAAGGGAATAAATAAATTCCGTAAATTACCGTATGCCTGTGGCTGTCCGTCAAAGTACAGGGAATAAATAAATTCCGTAAATTACCGTATGCACGTCGCTGTCTGTCAAGGTACAAAAAATGAATAAATTTCGTAAATTACCGTATGCTCGTAGCTGTCCGTCAAGGTACAGGGGATAAATAAATCTTGTAAATTACTGTTAGCCTCTGGCTGTCCGTCAAGTTATGGGGGATAAATCAATCCTGTAAATTACCATATGCTCGTGCCTGTCCGCCAAGGTACGGGAAATTAATAAATCCGGTAAATTACCGAATGCTCGTCACTGTCTGTCAAGGCACGGGAAATAAATAAATTCCGTAAATGAACGTATGCTCGTGGCTGTCCGTCAAGGTACGGGAAATCAATAAATCCCGTAAATTACCGAATGCTCGTCACTGTCCAATAAAGAACGGGAAATAAATAAATTCCTTAAATTACCGTATGTTCATAACTGTCCATCAAGGTACAGGGAATAAATAAATCCCTGAAATTACTGTTAGCCCGTGACTGTCCGTCAAGGTACAGAGGATGAATAAATCCCGTAGATTGCTGTTAGCCCGTAAATGTCCGTCAAAGTACTGGGAATGAATGAGTCCCGTAAATTACCGTATGCCCGTGGCTGTCTGTCAAGGTACGGGAGATGAATGAATCCCAGGAATTACCGAATGCTCGTTACTGTCTGTCGAAGTACAGTGAATAAATGAATTCCGTAAATTACCATATGCCTCTGACTGCCCGTCAAGGTATGAGGGATAATTTAATTCCGCAAATTACCGTATGCTCGTGCCTGTCCGCCAAGGTACGGGGAATATATAATTCCCGTAAATTGCCGAATGTTCGTAACCGTCCGTGAAGGTACGGGAAATGAATAAATTCCGTAAATTACCGTGTGCCCGTGGCTGTCGGTCATGGTACAGGGAATGAATGTATCCCGTAAATTACCGTATGCTACTGGCTGTCCGTCAAAATACAGGAAATAAATAAATCCCGTAAATTACCGTATGCTCATGGCTGTCTTTTAAGGTACGGGTAATAAATAAATCCCATAAATTACTGTTGGCCCGTGACTGTTTGTCAAGGTACAGAGGATGAATGAATTCCGTAAATAACGGTTAGCTCGTAACTGTCTGTCAAGGTACAGGAAATGAATGAATCCCGTAAATTACCGTATGCTCATGGCTGTCCTTTAAGGTACGGGAAGTTAATAAATCCCGTAAATTACTATTAGCCCGTGACTGTTTGTCAAGGTACAGAGGATAAATAAATCCCGTTAATAACTGTTAGCCTTTAACTGTCCGTCAAGGTACAGGGGATAAATTAATTCCGTAAATTACTGTTAGTTCCTGACTGTCTGTCAAGGTATGGGGGATAAATCAATCCCGTAAATTACCATATGCTCGTGTCTGTCCACCAAGGAATGGGGAATAAATAAATCCCGTAAATTACCGTATGCTCGTGACTGTCCGTCAAGGTACAGGGAATGTATAAATCCTGTAAATTACTGTTAGCCCCTGACTGTCTGTTAAGTTATGGGGAATGAATCAATACTGTAAATTACCATATGCTCGTGCCTGTCCGCCAAGGTACGGGAAATCAATAAATCCCGTAAATTACCGAATGCTCGTCACTTTCCATCAAGGAACAAAAAAAAATAAATTTCGTAAATTACCGTATGCCCGTGGCTGTCATTCAAAGTACAGGAGATAAATAAATTCCATAAATTACCGTATGCCCGTGGCTGTCCGTCAAGGTACGGGGTATGGATGAATCCCATAAATTACAGTATGCTCGTAGCTGTTCGTCAAGGTACAGGAAATAAATAAGTTCTATGAATTACCGTATGCTCGTGACTGTCCCTCAAGGTAGAGGAAAAAAATAAATTTTTTAATGACTGTATGCCCGTGGCTGTCCGTCAAGGTTTAGGGTATCAATAAATCCCGTATATTACTGTTAGCCCCTGACTGTCTGTCAAGGTATGGTGGAAAAATCATACCCGTAAATTACCATATGCTCGTGCCTGTCTGCCAAGGTACGAGAAATAAATAAATCCCGTAAATTACCGAATGCTTGTTACTGTACGTCGAAGTACAGGGAATGAATAAATTCCGTAAATTACCATGTGCCCCTGACTGCCCGTCAAAGTATGAGGGATAAAATAATCCCGCAAATTACCGCATGCTCGTGCCTGTTCGCCAAGGTACGGAGAATATATAAATCCCGTAAATTGCCGAATGTTCGTAACTGTCCGTCAAGGTACGGGAAATAAATAAATTCCGTAAATTACCGTATGCCCGTGGCTGTCGGTCATGGTACAGGGAATAAATGTATCCCGTGAATTACCGTATGCTAGTGGCTGTCCGTCAAGGTACAGGGAATGAATCAATCCCGTAAATTACCGTATGCTCATGGCTGTCCTTTAAGGTACGGGAAATTAATAAATCCCGTAAATTACTGTTAGCCCGTGACTGTCCGTCAAGGTACAGAGGATGAATAAATCCCGTAAATTACCGTATGCCCGTGGCTGTCCGTAAAGGTACGGGGGATAAAAAAATCCTGTAAATTACTGTTAGCGCGTGACTGTCCGTCAAGGTACGGCGAATAAATAAGTCCAGTAAATTACCGTATGCTCGTGGCTGTCCGTCAAGGTACAAGAAATGAATAAATCCCGTAAATTACTGTTAGCCCCTGACTGTCCGTCAAAGTATAAGGGATAAATTAATCCCGTACATTACCGTATGCTCGTGGCTGTTCGACAAGGTACGGAAAATAAATAAATCCCGTAAATTACCGAATGGTTGTGACTGTCCGTCAAGGTACAGGGGATGACTGAATCCCGTAAATTACCGTATGCTCGTGCCGGTCCGTCAAAGTACGAAAAACAAATAAACCCCGTAAATTACCGTATGCCCATGGCTGTCCGTCAAGGTACAGGAGATAAATGAATCCCGTAAATGACCGTATGCTCGTGGCTGTCCGTCATGGTACGGAAAATAAATAATTCCCACAAATTACCCAATGCTCGTGAAAGTCCGTCAAGGTACAGAAGATAAATAAATCCCGTAAATTACCGTATGCTCGTGACTGTCCGTCAAAGTACGGAAAGTAAATAAATCCCGTAAATAACCGTATGCCCATGGCTCTCCGTAAAGGTATGGGAAATAAATGAATCCCGCTAGTTACTGTTAGCCCGTGACTGTCCGTCAAGGTAGGGGGAATCAATAATTCCCGTGAATTACCGTATGCTCGTGGCTGTCCGTCAAGGTACAAAGAATAAATAAATCCCGTAAATTACTGTTAGCCCCTGACTGTTCGTCAAGGTATGGGGAATGAATCAATCCCGTAGATTACCGTATGCTCGTGCCTGTCCGCCAAGGTACGGGGAATAAATAAATCCCGTAAATTACCGAATGCTCGTAACTGTCCGTCAAGGTACGGGAAATAAATAAATTCCGTAAATTACCGTATGCTTATGACTGTCTGTCAAGGTACAGGGAATAAATAAATCCCGTAAATTACGGTTAGCCCGTGACTGTCCGTCAAGGTACAGAGGATGAATAAATCCCGTAAATTACTGTTAGCCCGTAAATGTCCGTCAAGAGACGGGGAATAAATAAGTCCCGTAAATTACCGTATGCCCGTGGCTGTCCGTCAAGGTACGGGAAATGAATAAATCCCGTAAACTACCGAATTCTCGTAGCTGTCCGTCAAGGTACAGGGAATGAATTAATTCCGGAACTTACTGTTAGCCCCTGACTGTCCGTCAAGTTATGGGAAATAAATCAATCCCGTAAATTACTATATGCTCGTCACTGTCCGTCAAGGTACGAGAAATAAATAAATTCCGTGAATTACCGTACGCCCGTGGCTGTCAGTCAAAGTACAGGGAATAAATAAATTCCATAAATTACCGTATGCCCGTGGCTGTTTGTCAAGGTACAAGGTATAGATGAATCCCGTAAATTACCGTATGCTCGTAGCTGTCCGTCAAGGAACGGGAAAAAAATAAGTCCTGTAAATTACCGTATGCTCGTGACTGTCCGTCAAGGTACGGGGAATAAATAAATCCCGTAAATTACCGAATGCTCGTCACTGTCCGTCAAGGTACGGGAAATAAATAAATTCCGTAAATTACCGTACGCCCGTGGCTGTCAGTCAAAGTACAGGGGATAAATAAATTCCAAAAATTACCGTATGCCCGTGGTTGTTTGTCAAGGTACAAGGTATAGATGAATTCCGTAAATTACCGTATGCTCGTAGCTGTCCGTCAAGGAACGGGAAAAAAATAAGTCCTGTAAATTACCGTATGCTCGTGACTGTCCGTCAAGGTACGGGGAATAAATAAATCCCGTAAATTACCGAATGCTCGTCACTGTCCGTCAAGGTACGGGAAATAAATAAATTCCGTAAATTACCGTATGCCCGTGGCTGTCCGTCAAGGAACGAAAAATAAATAAATTCCGTATATTACCATATGCTTGTCACTGTCCGTCAAGGTACGGAAAATAAATAAATTCCGTAAATTATCGTACGCCCGTGGCTGTCAGTCAAAGTACAGGGGATAAATAAATTTTATAAATTACCGTTTACCCGTGGCTGTCCGTCAAGGTACGGGGTATAGATGAATCCCGTAAATACAGGTACAGGGAATGAATAAGTTCTATGAATTACCGTATGCTCGTGACTGTCCCTCAAGGTACAGGAAAAAAATAAATTTTTTAATGACTGTATGCCCGTGGCTGTCCGTCAAGGTTTAGGGTATCAATAAATCCCGTATATTACTGTTAGCCCCTGACTGTCTGTCAAGGTATGGTGAAAAAATAATACCCGTAAATTACCATATGCTCGTGCCTGTCTGCCAAGGTACGAGAAATAAATAAATCCCGTAAATTACCGAATGCTTGTTACTGTACGTCGAAGTACAGGGAATGAATAAAGTCCGTAAATTACCATGTGCCCCTGACTGCCCGTCAAAGTATGAGGGATAAAATAATCCCGCAAATTACCGCATGCTCGTGCCTGTTCGCCAAGGTACGGAGAATATATAAATCCCGTAAATTGCCGAATGTTCGTAACTGTCCGTCAAGGTACGGGAAATAAATAAATTCCGTAAATTACCGACTGCTCATTACTGTCCGTCAGAGTGAAGGAAATAAATAAATTCCGTAAATTACCGTATGCCTGTGGCTGTCTGTCCAAGTACTGGAAATAAATAAGTTCCGTAAATTACCGTATGCTCATGGCTGTCTTTCAAGGTACGGGTAATAAATAAATCCCGTAAATTACTGTTAGCCCGTGACTGTTTGTCAAGGTACAGAGGATAAATGATTCCCGTAAATAACGGTTCGCCCGTAACTGTCCGTCAAGGAACAGGGAATGAATGAATCCCGGAAATTACCGTATGCTCATGGCTGTCCTTTAAGGTACGGGAAATTAATAAATCCCGTAAATGACTGTTAGCCCGTGACTGTTTCTCAAGGTACAGAGGATAAATAAATCCCTTCGATAACTGTTAGCTTCTAACTGTCCGTTAAGGTACAGGGGATAAATAAATTCCGTAAATTACTGTTAGTTCCTGACTGTCTGTCAAGGTATGGGGGATAAATCAATCCCGTAAATTACCATATGCTCGTGTCTGTCCACCTAGGTACGGGAAATCAATGAATCCCGTAAATTACCATATGCTCGTCACTGTCCGTCAAGGTACGGGAAATAAATAAATTCCGTAAATTACCGAATGCTTGTCACTGTCCGTCAAGGTACGGGAAATAAATAAATTCCGTAAATTACCGTACGCCCGTGGCTGACAGTCAAAGTACAGAAAATAAATAAATTCCACAAATTACCGTATGCCCGTGGCATTTTGTCAAGGTACAAGGCATAGATGAATCCCGTAAATTACCGTATGCTCGTGGCTGTCCGTCAAGGTCCGAATAATGAATAAATTCCGTAAATTACCGAATGCTCGCGGCTGTTTGTCGGGAAACGGAAGATAAATGAATCCCGTTAAATACTGTTAGCCCATGACTGTCCGTCAAGGTACAGGAAATAAATAAATCCCGTTTATAACCCTATGCTCGTGTCTGTCCGTCAAGGTACAGGAAATAAATAAATCCCGTAAATCACCGCATGCTCATGACTGTCCGTCAAGGTACAGGGAATAAATCAATCCCGTAAATTACTGTTAGCTCGTGGCTGTCACTCAAAGTACAGGGGATAAATGAATTTCATAAATTACCGTATGCCCGTGGATGTCCGTCAAGGTACGGGGTATAGATTAATCCCGTAAATTACCGTATGCTCGTAGCTGTCCGTCAAGGTACGGGAAATGAATAAATCCCATAAATTACCTAATGCTCGCGGCTGTTCGTCGAGAAACGGGAAATAAATAAATTCCGTAAATTATTGTTAGCCCATGACTGTCCGTCAAAGGACAGCCTATAAATAAATTCCGTAAATTACCGTATGCCCGTGGCTGTCCGTCAAGGAACGAAAAATAAATAAATTCCGTATATTACCATATGCTTGTCACTGTCCGTCAAGGTACGGAAAATAAATAAATTCCGTAAATTATCGTACGCCCGTGGCTGTCAGTCAAAGTACAGGGGATAAATAAATTTTATAAATTACCGTTTACCCGTGGCTGTCCGTCAAGGTACGGGG
Organism: Copidosoma floridanum; assembly: GCF_000648655.2. The sequence goes on along the minus strand of NW_019380054.1, from coordinate 14,403 downwards.
TATAGATGAATCCCGTAAATTACCGTATGCTCGAAAATGTCCGTCAAGGTACGGGAGACAAATAAATACCGCGTATTACCGAATGCTCGCGGCTGTTCGTTGAGGAACGGGAAATAAATAAATCCCGTAAACTACTGTTAGCCCATGACTGTCCGTCAAGGTACGGGGTATAGATAAATCCCGTAAATTACGTATGCTCGTAGCTGTCCGTCAAGAAACGGAAAAAAAATAAGTCCTGTAAATTACCGTATGATCGTGACTGTCTATCAAGGTACGGGGAATAAATAAATTCCGTAAATTACCGACTGCTCATTACTGTCCGTCAGAGTAAAGGAAATAAATAAATTCCGTAAATTACCGTATGCCTGTGGCTGTCTGTCCAAGTACTGGGAATAAATAAGTTCCGTAATTTACCGTATGCCCGTGGCTGTCTGTCAAGGTACGGGAGATGAATAAATCCCGTAAATTACCGTATTCTCGTTGCTGTCCGTCAAGGTACAGGAAATAAATAAATTCCGTAAATTACCGTACGCCCCTGACTGTCCGTCAAGTTATGGGGGAAAAATCAATCCCATAAATTACCATATTTTCGTGCCTGTCCGCCAAGGTACGGGAAATAAATAAATCCTGTGAATTACCGAATGCTCGTTACTGTCTGTCGAAGTACAAAAAATAAATGAATTCCGTAAATTACCATATGCCTCTGACTGCCCGTCAAGGTATGAGGGATAATTTAATTCCGCAAATTACCGTATGCTTGTGCCTGTCCGCCAAGGTACGGGGAATATATAATTCCCGTAAATTGCCGAATGTTCGTAACTGTCCGTGAAGGTACGGGAAATAAATGAATTCCGTAAATTACCGTGTGCCCGTGGCTGTCGGTCATGGTACAGGGAATAAATGTATCCCGTGAATTACCGTATGCTACTGGCTGTCCGTCAAAATACAGGAAATAAATAAATCCCGTAAATTACCATATGCTCGTGTCTGTCCACCAAGAAATGGGGAATAAATAAATCCCGTAAATTACTGTTAGCCCGTGACTGTCCGTCAAAGTATGAGAGATAAATCGATCCGTAAATTACCGTATGCTTGTGGCTGTCCGTGCAGGTACAGGTAATAAATAAATCCCGTAAATTACAGAATGCTAGTGGCTGTCAGTGAAGGAACGGGAGATTAATAAATCCCGTAAATTACTGTAAGCCCGTGACTGTCTGTCAAGGTACAGGAAATGAATAAATCCCGTGAATTACCGTATGCTCGTGACTGTCTGTCAAAGTACGGTAAATAAATAAATCCCGTAAATTACCGTATGCCCATTGCTCTCCGTGTAAAAAAAGGGAATAAACAAATCCCAAAAATGACTGTTAGCCCATGACTGTCCGTCAAGGTACGGGAAATAAATAAATTCCCTAATTACCGTATACCCGTGGCTGTCCGTCAAGGTACAGGAGATAAATGAATCCCGTGAATGACCGGATGCTCGTGGCTGTCCGTCAAGGTACGGGAAATAAATAATTCCCACAAATTACCCAATGCTCGTGACTGTCCGTCAAAGTACGGAAAATAAATAAATCCCGTAACTAACCGTATGCCCATTGCTCTCCGTGAAGGTACGGGGAGTAAATATGTCCCGTGAATTACCGTATGCTCGTGGCTGTCCGTCAAGGTACAAGGAATGTATAAATCCCTAATTACTCTTAGCCCCTAACTGTCCGTCAAGGTATGGGGGATAAATCAATCCCGTAAATTACCGTATGCTCGTGCCCGTCCGCCAAAGTACGAGGAATAAATAAATTCCGTAAATAACCGTATGCCCATGGCTGTCCGTCAAGGTACGAGGAATAAATAACTCCCGTAGATTACCGTATGNAAATAAATTCCGTAAATTACCGTATGCCCGTGGCTGTCCGTCAAGGAACGAAAAATAAATAAATTACGTATATTACCATATGCTTGTCACTGTCCGTCAAGGTACGGGAAATAAATAAATTCCGTAAATTACCGTACGCCCGTGGCTGTCAGTCAAAGTACAGGGGATAAATAAATTTCATAAATTACCGTTTACCCGTGGCTGTCCGTCAAGGTACGGGGTATAGATGAATCCCGTAAATTACCGTATGCTCGAAAATGTCCGTCAAGGTACGGGAGACAAATAAATACCGCGTATTACCGAATGCTCGCGGCTGTTCGTTGAGGAACGGGAAATAAATAAATCCCGTAAACTACTGTTAGCCCATGACTGTCCGTCAAGGTACGGGGTATAGATAAATCCCGTAAATTACGTATGCTCGTAGCTGTCCGTCAAGAAACGGAAAAAAAATAAGTCCTGTAAATTACCGTATGATCGTGACTGTCTATCAAGGTACGGGGAATAAATAAATTCCGTAAATTACCGACTGCTCATTACTGTCCGTCAGAGTAAAGGAAATAAATAAATTCCGTAAATTACCGTATGCCTGTGGCTGTCTGTCCAAGTACTGGGAATAAATAAGTTCCGTAATTTACCGTATGCCCGTGGCTGTCTGTCAAGGTACGGGAGATGAATAAATCCCGTAAATTACCGTATTCTCGTTGCTGTCCGTCAAGGTACAGGAAATAAATAAATTCCGTAAATTACCGTACGCCCCTGACTGTCCGTCAAGTTATGGGGGAAAAATCAATCCCATAAATTACCATATTTTCGTGCCTGTCCGCCAAGGTACGGGAAATAAATAAATCCTGTGAATTACCGAATGCTCGTTACTGTCTGTCGAAGTACAAAAAATAAATGAATTCCGTAAATTACCATATGCCTCTGACTGCCCGTCAAGGTATGAGGGATAATTTAATTCCGCAAATTACCGTATGCTTGTGCCTGTCCGCCAAGGTACGGGGAATATATAATTCCCGTAAATTGCCGAATGTTCGTAACTGTCCGTGAAGGTACGGGAAATAAATGAATTCCGTAAATTACCGTGTGCCCGTGGCTGTCGGTCATGGTACAGGGAATAAATGTATCCCGTAAATTACCGTATGCTACTGGCTGTCCGTCAAAATACAGGAAATAAATAAATCCCGTAAATTACCATATGCTCGTGTCTGTCCACCAAGAAATGGGGAATAAATAAATCCCGTAAATTACTGTTAGCCCGTGACTGTCCGTCAAGGTACAGGGAATAAATAAATCCCGTAAATTACTGTTAGCCCGTGACTGTCCGTCAAAGTATGAGAGATAAATCGATCCGTAAATTACCGTATGCTTGTGGCTGTCCGTGCAGGTACAGGTAATAAATAAATCCCGTAAATTACAGAATGCTAGTGGCTGTCAGTGAAGGAACGGGAGATTAATAAATCCCGTAAATTACTGTAAGCCCGTGACTGTCTGTCAAGGTACAGGAAATGAATAAATCCCGTGAATTACCGTATGCTCGTGACTGTCTGTCAAAGTACGGTAAATAAATAAATCCCGTAAATTACCGTATGCCCATTGCTCTCCGTGAAAAAAAAGGGAATAAACAAATCCCAAAAATGACTGTTAGCCCATGACTGTCCGTCAAGGTACGGGAAATAAATAAATTCCCTAATTACCGTATACCCGTGGCTGTCCGTCAAGGTACAGGAGATAAATGAATCCCGTAAATGACCGTATGCTCGTGGCTGTCCGTCAAGGTACGGGAAATAAATAAATTCCCTAATTACCGTATACCCGTGGCTGTCCGTCAAGGTACAGGAGATAAATGAATCCCGTGAATGACCGGATGCTCGTGGCTGTCCGTCAAGGTACGGGAAATAAATAATTCCCACAAATTACCCAATGCTCGTGACTGTCCGTCAAAGTACGGAAAATAAATAAATCCCGTAAATAACCGTATGCCCATTGCTCTCCGTGAAGGTACGGGGAGTAAATATGTCCCGTGAATTACCGTATGCTCGTGGCTGTCCGTCAAGGTACAAGGAATGTATAAATCCCTAATTACTCTTAGCCCCTAACTGTCCGTCAAGGTATGGGGGATAAATCAATCCCGTAAATTACCGTATGCTCGTGCCCGTCCGCCAAAGTACGAGGAATAAATAAATTCCGTAAATAACCGTATGCCCATGGCTGTCCGTCAAGGTACGAGGAATAAATAACTCCCGTAGATTACCGTATGCTCGTAGCTGTCCGTCAAGAAACGGGAAAAAAATAAGTCCTGTAAATTACCGTATGCTCGTGACTGTCCGTCAAGGTACGAAGAATAAATAAATTCCGTAAATTACCAAATACTTGTTACTGTCCGTCAAAGTACAGGGAATAAATAAATTCCGTAAATTACCATATGCCCGTGGCTGTCCGTCAAGGTACGGGGAATAAATCAATCCCGTAAATTACCGTATGCTCGTGCCCGTCCGCCAAGGTACGAGGAATAAATAAATTCCGTAAATAACCGTATGCCCATGGCTGTCCGTCAAGGTACGGGGAATAAATAACTCCCGTAGATTACCGTATGCTCGTAGCTGTCCGTCAAGAAACGGGAAAAAAATAAGTCCTGTAAATTACCGTATGCTCGTGACTGTCCGTCAAGGTACGGGGAATAAATAAATCCCGTAAATTACCGAATGCTCGTCACTGTCCGTCAAGGTACGGGAAATAAATAAATTCCGTAAATTACCGTACGCCCGTGGCTGTCAGTCAAAGTACAGGGGATAAATAAATTCCAAAAATTACCGTATGCCCGTGGTTGTTTGTCAAGGTACAAGGTATAGATGAATTCCGTAAATTACCGTATGCTCGTAGCTGTCCGTCAAGAAACGGGAAAAAAATAAGTCCTGTAAATTACCGTATGCTCGTGACTGTCCGTCAAGGTACGGGGAATAAATAAATCCCGTAAATTACCGAATGCTCGTCACTGTCCGTCAAGGTACGGGAAATAAATAAATTCCGTAAATTACCGTACGCCCGTGGCTGTCAGTCAAAGTACAGGGGATAAATAAATTCCAAAAATTACCGTATGCCCGTGGTTGTTTGTCAAGGTACAAGGTATAGATGAATTCCGTAAATTACCGTATGCTCGTAGCTGTCCGTCAAGAAACGGGAAAAAAATAAGTCCTGTAAATTACCGTATGCTCGTGACTGTCCGTCAAGGTACGGGGAATAAATAAATCCCGTAAATTACCGAATGCTCGTCACTGTCCGTCAAGGTACGGGAAATAAATAAATTCCGTAAATTACCGTACGCCCGTGGCTGTCAGTCAAAGTACAGGGGATAAATAAATTCCAAAAATTACCGTATGCCCGTGGTTGTTTGTCAAGGTACAAGGTATAGATGAATTCCGTAAATTACCGTATGCTCGTAGCTGTCCGTCAAGAAACGGGAAAAAAATAAGTCCTGTAAATTACCGTATGCTCGTGACTGTCCGTCAAGGTACGGGGAATAAATAAATCCCGTAAATTACCGAATGCTCGTCACTGTCCGTCAAGGTACGGGAAATAAATAAATTCCGTAAATTACCGTACGCCCGTGGCTGTCAGTCAAAGTACAGGGGATAAATAAATTCCAAAAATTACCGTATGCCCGTGGTTGTTTGTCAAGGTACAAGGTATAGATGAATTCCGTAAATTACCGTATGCTCGTAGCTGTCCGTCAAGAAACGGGAAAAAAATAAGTCCTGTAAATTACCGTATGCTCGTGACTGTCCGTCAAGGTACGGGGAATAAATAAATCCCGTAAATTACCGAATGCTCGTCACTGTCCGTCAAGGTACGGGAAATAAATAAATTCCGTAAATTACCGTACGCCCGTGGCTGTCAGTCAAAGTACAGGGGATAAATAAATTCCAAAAATTACCGTATGCCCGTGGTTGTTTGTCAAGGTACAAGGTATAGATGAATTCCGTAAATTACCGTATGCTCGTAGCTGTCCGTCAAGAAACGGGAAAAAAATAAGTCCTGTAAATTACCGTATGCTCGTGACTGTCCGTCAAGGTACGGGAAATAAATAAATCCCGTAAATTACCGAATGCTCGTCACTGTCCGTCAAGGTACGGGAAATAAATAAATTCCGTAAATTACCGTATGCCCGTGGCTGTCCGTCAAGGTACGGGAAATGAATACATTCCGTAAATTACCGTATGCTCGTAGCTGTCCGTCAAGGTACAGGGGATAAATAATTCCTGTAAATTACTGTTAGCCCCTGACTGTCCGTCAAGGAATGGGGGTTAAATCAATCTCGTAAATTACTATATGCTCGTGCCTGTCCGCCAAGGTACGGAAAATAAACAAATCCCGTAAATTACCGAATGCTCGTCACTGTCCGTCAAAGTACAGGAGGTAAATAAATTCCGTAAATTACCGTTTGCCCGTGGCTGTCCGTCAAGGTACGGGAAATGAATACATTCCGTAAATTACCGTATGCTCGTAGCTGTCCGTCAAGGTACAGGGGATAAATAATTCCTGTAAATTACTGTTAGCCCCTGACTGTCCGTCAAGGAATGGGGGTTAAATCAATCTCGTAAATTACTATATGCTCGTGCCTGTCCGCCAAGGTACGGAAAATAAACAAATCCCGTAAATTACCGAATGCTCGTCACTGTCCGTCAAAGTACAGGGAATAAATAAATTCCGTAAATTACTATATGCCCGTGGCTGTCCGTCAAGGTACGGGGAATAAATGAATCTCGTAAATGAACGTATGCTCGTGGCTGTCCGTCCAGGTAAAAACATAAATAATTCCCGTGAATTACTGTTATCCCCTGACTGCTCGTCAAGGTATGGGGGATAAATTAATCCCGTAAATTACCGTATGCTCCTGCCTGTCCGACAAGCTCGGGAAATAAATAAATTCCGTAAATTGCCAAATGCTCGTAACTGTCCGTCAAGGTACAGGAAATAAATACATTCCGTTAATTACCGTATGCCTGTGGCTGTCGGTCGTGGTACAGGGAATGAATATATCCCGTAAATTACCGTATGCTCGTAACTGCTTGTCAAGGTACAGGAAATGAATAAATCCCGTAAATTACTGTTAGCCCGTGACTCTCCGTGAAGGTACAGAGGATGAATAAATCCCGTAAATTACTGTTAGCCCGTGACTGTCCGTCAAGGTACAGAGGATGAATAAATCCCGTAAATTACCGTATGCCCGTGGCTGTTCGTAAAGGTACGGGGAATAAAAAAATCCTGTAAATTTCAATTAGCCCGTGGCTGTCCGTCAAGGTACGGGAAATAAATGAGTCTTGTAAATTACTGTTAGCCCGTGAGTGTCCGTCAAGGTACGGCGAATAAATAAGTCCAGTAAATTACCGTATGCTCGTGTCTGTCAGTTAAAGTACAGGGGATGAATAAATTCTAAAATTTACCGTATGCCCGTGGCTGTTTGTCAAGGTACAAGGTATAGATGAATCTCGTAAATTACCGTATGCTCGTAGCTGTCCGTCAACAAACGGGAAAAAAATAAGTCCTGTAAATTACCGTATGCTCGTGACTGTCCGTCAAGGTACGGGGAATAAATAAATCCCGTAAATTACCGAATGCTTGTTACTGTCCGTCAAAGTAAAGGGAATTAATAAATTCCGTAAATTACCATATGCCCGTGGCTGTCCGTCAAGGTACGGGAAATAAATAAATCCCGTAAATAAACGTATGCTTGTGGCTGTCCGTCAAGGTACGGGAAATCAATAAATCTCGTGAATTACCGAATGCTCGTCACTGTCCATCAAGGAACGAAAAATAAATAAATTCCGTAAATTACCGTATGCCCGTGGCTGTCGGTTGTGGTACAGGGGATGAATATATCCCGTAAATTACCGTATGCTCGTTGCTGCTTGTCAAGGTACAGGGAATGAATAAATCCTGTGAATTACTGTTAGCCCCTGACTGTCCGTTAAGTTATGGGGGATAAATCAATCCCGTAAAATACCATATGCTCTTTCCTGTTCGCCAAGATACGGGAAATCAATAAATCCCGTCAATTACCGAATGCTCGTCACTGTCCATCAAGGAACGGAATATAAATAAATTCCGTAAATTACCGTATGCCCGTGGCTGTCAGTCAAAGTACAGGAGATAAATAAATTCCATAAACTACCGTATGCCCGTGGCTGTCCGTCAAGGTACGGGAAATGAATAAGTCCTATAAATTACCTTATGCTCGTGACTGTCCGTCAAGGTACGGGAAATAAATAAATCCCGTAAATGAACGTATGCCCGTGGCTGTCCGTCAAGGTACGGAAAATAAATAAATCCCGTCAATTACCGAATGCTCGTCACTGTCCATCAAGGAACGGAAAATAAATAAATTCCGTAAATTACCGTATGCCCGTGGCTGTCCGTCAAGGGACGGGGTATGGATTAATCCCATAAATTACCGTATGCTCGTAGCTGTCCGTTAAGGTACGAGGAATAAATAAGTCCCATAAATTACCGTATGCTCGTGACTGTCCGTCAAGGTATGGTGGAAAAATTATTCCCGTAAATGACCGTATGCTTGTAGCTGTCCGTCAAGGTACGGGAAATGAATAAATCCCGTAAATTACTGAATGCTCGCGGCTGTTTGTTGAGGAACGGAAGATAAATAAATCTCGTGAATGACTGTCAGCCCATGACTGTCCGTCAAGGTACAGGGAATAAATAAATCCCGTAAATTACTATTAGCCTGTGACTGTCCGTCAACGTACAGAGGATGAATAAATCCCGTAAATTACTGTTAGCCCGTTAATGTCCGTCAAGGTACGAGAAATGAATAAGTCCCGTGAATTACCGTATGCCCGTGGCTGTCGGTCGTGGTACAGGGGATGAATATATCCCGTCAATTACCGTATGCTCGTGGCTGCTTGTCAAGGTACAGGGAATGAATAAATCCTGTAAATTACTGTTAGCCCCTGACTGTCCGTTAAGTTATGGGGGATAAATCAATCCCGTAAATTACCATATGCTCTTTCCTGTTCGCCAAGATACGGGAAATCAATAAATCCTGTAAATTACCGAATGCTCGTCACTGTCCATCATTGAACGGAAAATAAATAAATTCCGTAAATTACCGTATGCCCGTGGCTGTCAGTCAAAGTACAGGGGATAAATAAATTCCATAAATTACCGTATGCCCGTGGCTGTCCGTCAAGGGACGGGGTATGGATTAATCCCATAAATTACCGTATGCTCGTAGCTGTCCGTTAAGGTACGAGGAATAAATAAGTCCCATAAATTACCGTATGCTCGTGACTGTCCGTCAAGGTATGGTGGAAAAATTATTCCCGTAAATGACCGTATGCTTGTAGCTGTCCGTCAAGGTACGGGAAATGAATAAATCCCGTAAATTACTGAATGCTCGCGGCTGTTTGTTGAGGAACGGAAGATAAATAAATCTCGTGAATGACTGTCAGCCCATGACTGTCCGTCAAGGTACAGGGAATAAATAAATCCCGTAAATTACTATTAGCCTGTGACTGTCCGTCAACGTACAGAGGATGAATAAATCCCGTAAATTACTGTTAGCCCGTTAATGTCCGTCAAGGTACGAGAAATGAATAAGTCCCGTGAATTACCGTATGCCCGTGGCTGTCGGTCGTGGTACAGGGGATGAATATATCCCGTCAATTACCGTATGCTCGTGGCTGCTTGTCAAGGTACAGGGAATGAATAAATCCTGTAAATTACTGTTAGCCCCTGACTGTCCGTTAAGTTATGGGGGATAAATCAATCCCGTAAATTACCATATGCTCTTTCCTGTTCGCCAAGATACGGGAAATCAATAAATCCTGTAAATTACCGAATGCTCGTCACTGTCCATCATTGAACGGAAAATAAATAAATTCCGTAAATTACCGTATGCCCGTGGCTGTCAGTCAAAGTACAGGGGATAAATAAATTCCATAAATTACCGTATGCCCGTGGCTGTCCGTCAAGGGACGGGGTATGGATTAATCCCATAAATTACCGTATGCTCGTAGCTGTCCGTTAAGGTACGAGGAATAAATAAGTCCCATAAATTACCGTATGCTCGTGACTGTCCGTCAAGGTATGGTGGAAAAATTATTCCCGTAAATGACCGTATGCTTGTAGCTGTCCGTCAAGGTACGGGAAATGAATAAATCCCGTAAATTACTGAATGCTCGCGGCTGTTTGTTGAGGAACGGAAGATAAATAAATCTCGTGAATGACTGTCAGCCCATGACTGTCCGTCAAGGTACAGGGAATAAATAAATCCCGTAAATTACTATTAGCCTGTGACTGTCCGTCAACGTACAGAGGATGAATAAATCCCGTAAATTACTGTTAGCCCGTTAATGTCCGTCAAGGTACGAGAAATGAATAAGTCCCGTGAATTACCGTATGCCCGTGGCTGTCGGTCGTGGTACAGGGGATGAATATATCCCGTCAATTACCGTATGCTCGTGGCTGCTTGTCAAGGTACAGGGAATGAATAAATCCTGTAAATTACTGTTAGCCCCTGACTGTCCGTTAAGTTATGGGGGATAAATCAATCCCGTAAAATACCATATGCTCTTTCCTGTTCGCCAAGATACGGGAAATCAATAAATCCCGTCAATTACCGAATGCTCGTCACTGTCCATCAAGGAACGGAATATAAATAAATTCCGTAAATTACCGTATGCCCGTGGCTGTCAGTCAAAGTACAGGAGATAAATAAATTCCATAAACTACCGTATGCCCGTGGCTGTCCGTCAAGGTACGGGAAATGAATAAGTCCTATAAATTACCTTATGCTCGTGACTGTCCGTCAAGGTACGGGAAATAAATAAATCCCGTAAATGAACGTATGCCCGTGGCTGTCCGTCAAGGTACGGAAAATAAATAAATCCCGTCAATTACCGAATGCTCGTCACTGTCCATCAAGGAACGGAAAATAAATAAATTCCGTAAATTACCGTATGCCCGTGGCTGTCCGTCAAGGTACGGGGTATAGATTAATCCCATAAATTACCGTATGCTTGTAGCTGTCCGTCAAGGTACGAGGCATAAATAAGTCCCATAAATTACCGTTTGCTCAAGACTGTTCGTCAAATTATGGTGGAAAAATCAATCCCGTAAATTACCGTATGCTTGTAGCTGTCCGTCAAGGTACGGGAAATGAATAAATCCCGTAAATTACCGAATGCTCGCGGCTGTTTGTTGAGGAACGGAAGATAAATAAATCCCGTAAATTACTGTTAGCTCATGACTGTCCGTCAAGGTACAGGAAATAAATAAATTTCGTATATTACCGTATGCTCGTGGCTGTCCGTCAAGGTACAGGGAATAAATAAGTCCCATAAATTACCGTATGCTCATGACTGTCCGTCAAGGTACAGAGGATAAATAGATCCCGTAAGTTACTGTTAGCCCGTAAATGTCCGTCAAGGTACGGGAAATAAATAAGTCCCGTGAATTACCGTATGCCGTGGCTGTTTGTTAAGGTACAAGGTATAGATGAATCCCGTAAAATACCGTATGCTCGTAGCTGTCCGTCAAGGAACGGGAAAAAAATAAGTCCTGTAAATTACCGTATGCTCGTGACTGTCCATCAAGGTACGAGGAATAAATAAATTCCGTAAATTACTGAATGCTCGTTACTGTCCGTCAAAGTACAGGAAATAAATAAATTCCGTAAGATACCGTATGCCTGTGGCTGTCCGTCAAAGTACAGGGGATAAATAAATTCCGTTAATTACCGTATGCTCGTAGCTGTGCGTCAAGGTACAGGGGATAAATAAATCCTGTAAATTACTGTTAGCCCCTGACTGTCCGTCAAGGTATGAAGGATGAATCAATCTTGGAAATTACCATATGCTCGTGCCTGTCCGTCAAGGTACGGGAGATCAATAAATCCCGTAAATTACCAAATGCTCGTCACTGTCCATCAAGAAACGGAAAATAAATAAATTCCGTAAATTACCGTATGCCCGTGGCTGTCGGTCCTGGTACAGGGGATGAATAAATCCTGTAAATTACTGTTAGCCCCTGACTGTCCGTCAAGGTATAAGGAATAAATCAATCCCGTAAATTACCATATGCTCGTGCCTGTCCGCCAAGGTACGGGAAATCAATAAATCCCGTGAATTACCGAATGCTCGTCACTGTTCATCAAGAAACGGAAAATTAATAAATTTCGTAAATTACCGTATGCCCGTGGCTGTCGGTCGTGGTACAGGGGATGAATATATCCCGTAAATTACCGTATGCCCGTGACTGTCGGTCGTGGTACAGGGGATGAATATATCCCGTAAATTACCGTATGCTCGTGGCTGCTTGTCAAGGTACAGGGAATAAATAAATCCTGTAAATTCCTGTTAGCCCCTGACTGTCCGTTGAGTTATGGGGGATAAATCAATTCCGTAAATTACCATATGCTCTTGCCTGTCCGCCAAGGTACAGGAAATCAATAAATCCCGTAAATTACCGAATGCTCGTCACTGTCTATTATGGAACGGAAAATAAATGAATTCCGTAAATTACCGTATGCCCGTTGCTGTCCGTCAAGGTACGGGGTAATGGTGAAGCCCATAAATTACCGTATGCTCGTAGCTGTCCGTCAAGGTACGGGAAATGAATAAGTCCTATAAATTACCTTATGCTCCTGACTGTCCGTCAAGGTACGGGAAAGAAATAAATTTTTTAATTACCGTATGCCCGTGGCTGTCCGTCAAGGTTTAGGGGATAAATAAATCTCGTAAATTACTGTTAGCCCCTGACTGTCCGTCAAGGTACGGGAAATAAATAAATCCCGTAAACTACCAAATGCTCGCGGCTGTTTGTTGAGGAACGGGAGATAAATAAATCCCGTGAATTACTGTTAGCCCATGACTGTCCGTCAAGGTACGGGGTATAGATGAATCCCGTAAATTACCGTATGCTCGTGGCTGTCCGTCAAGGTACGAAAAATGAATAAATCCCGTAAATTACCGAATGCTCGCGGCTGTTCGTTGAGAAACGGGAGATAAATAAATCCCGTAAATTACTGTTAGCCCATGACTGTCCGTCAAGGTACGGGGTATAGATAAATCCCGTAAATTACCGTATGCTCGTGGCTGTCCGTCAAGGTACGAAAAATGAATAAATCCCGTAAATTACCGAATGCTCGCGGCTGTTCGTCGAGAAACGGAAGATAAATAAATCCCGTAAATTACTGTTAGCTCATGACTGTCCGTCAAGGTACAGGAAATAAATAAATCCCGTATATTACCGTATGCTCGTGGCTGTCCGTCAAGGTACAGGGAATAAATAAATCCCGTAAATTACCGTATGCTCATGACTGTCCGTCAAGGTACAGGAAATAAATAAATCCCGTATATTACCGTATGCTCGTGGCTGTCCGTCAAGGTACAGGGAATTAATAAATCCCGTAAATTACCGTATGCTCATGACTGTTCGTCAAGGTACAGGGAATAAATAAATCCCGTAAATTACTATTAGCCCGTGACTGTCCGTCAAGGTACAGAGTATGAATAAATCCCGTAAATTACTGTTAGCCCGTAAATGTCCGTCAAGGTACGAGAAATAAATAAGTCCCGTGAATTACCGAACGCTCGTCACTGTCCATCAAGGAACGGAAAATAAATAAATTCCTCAAATTACCGTATGCCCGTGGCTGTCAGTCCTGGTACAGGGGATAAAAAAATCCTGTAAATTACTGTCAGCCCCTGACTGTCCGTCAAGGTATAAGAGATAAATCAATCCTGTAAATTACCGAATGCTCGTCACTGTCCATCAAGGTACGGAAAGTAAATAAATTCCGTAAATTACCGTATGCTCGTAGCTGTCCGTCAAGGTACAGGGGATAAATAAATTCTGTAAATTACTGTTTGCCCCTGACTGTCCGTCAAGGTACGGGGTATAGATAAATCCCGTAAATTACCGTATGCTCGTAGCTGTCCGTCAAGGTACGAGAAATAAATTAATCCCGTAAATTACCGTATGCTCGTAGCTGTCCGTCCAGGTACGGAAAAAAAATAAGTCCTGTAAATTACCGTATGCTCGTGACTGTCCGTCAAGGTACGGGGAATAAATAAATCCCGTAAAATACCGAATGCTCGTGACTGTCCGTCAAGGTACGGGGAATAAATAAATCCCGTAAATTACCATATGCCCGTGGCTGTCCGTCAAGGTACGGGGAATGAATGACTCCCGTAAATGAACGCATGCTCGTGGCTGTCCGTCAAGGTACGGAAAATCAATAAGTCTCGTAAATTACCGAATGCTCGTCACTGTTCATCAAGAAACGGAAAATAAATAAATTACTTAAATTACCGTATGCCCGTGGCTGTCGGTCCTGGTACAGGGGATGAATAAATCCTGTAAATTACTGTCAGCCCCTGACTGTCCGTCAAGGTATAAGGAATAAATCAATCCCGTAAATTACCATATGCTCGTGCCTGTCCGCCGAGGTACGGGAAATCAATAAATCCCGTAAATTACCGTGTGCTCATGACTGTCCGTCAAGGTACAGA